>CAUJRU010000414.1:0-385568 GCA_963277665.1 Viscum album | reverse complement strand
GTCCATGGGTGGGGGGGGGGTCCAGTGGGGTGAGGGGGAGTTTCAAGGGTGTGGTAGGGCTGTCTTGTGGGGTGGGATGGTTTTGGTCTAGTTTTGTTCTACTTTTTGAGTTTTTATGGTCTGTTTTAGGTTTTATTATGTAATGCATAGTCGTGGTTGAACGATTTTATTAAAAAAAATCTTTTAGGTTGATTATTTTATAACCGAAATAAAAAATTCATGTTTATGGGTTTTAACGTCAGTTATTTAAAAACCGATGTAACAAATGCAAGGGAATGGGTTTTTTACGTTGGTTATTTCATAACTGACGTAATAAATAGAACTAAAATAAGTTTTTACATCAGTTATTTGATAATCAACATAATAAATAGAATGAAATAGGTTTTTACGTTGGTTATTTAATAACTAACGTAGTATATATGTTTTCACATCGGTTATCATTTAACCGATGTGAAAACCCCTAGGCAGACTGGTTTATCACGTCGGTTATGAACATAACCGATGTGATAAACTCTTCATAGGTGCAGTTTATTACATCAGTTATTCTATGACAGGTGTGAAAAAGTATATACCACATCGGTTATTTAAAAACCTTTGTAATAAATCATGACTCCAAAGCATTTTCCACATTGGTTTTTGATGAACCGGCGTGAAAAACCCTTCAGATTATTGTTTCTTACACCAGTTTTAAAATAATCATCGTAAAAAACAATATTTATAATGTCTTCTATAATAACTTCGGCCAAAATTCAATGTAAAAAATAAAAAATAACCACCATAAAAAACATTTTCTACACTAGTAAATTGGATATAAAAACTTAACAAACTTTTGATCATTTTTACTTTAAAAAATCCACAGTGTCATCCCATCAACAGGATTAATTTTAAATTAATTTCTAACAATTATGTGGTTGTAATTTGAAAAAATTTATTCCATACTTGGAATCATTATAATTTAAAATTTATAATAATTTCAACTTAGTTTTTTACCAAAAAATATCAGTGAAAGTAATTAAAATTAATTACATCGATTAAGGTAAAATTAATCTTAAATAATGACTAATCCTCAAATTTAAGACCCAAAATGACATATAAACTTGTACAAGAGACTTTGGTTGGAAATATTTATTTTTTATAATCCACTATAAAAGGAATCCTCTCCTACCATTTATACATACTTTCATTTAATGGGTAATGAACATACTGTTTACGTGTATGGTGAACTACCGCCTCACGAAACGATGATTATTAATTTTTCATTTACCACCTCTCATGGTAGACATTATGATGGAAAATATGTTTATATATGTTATATATTATATTTATTATGTATTTAGGCTTCTTTAATCCTTCTTCATCACATATATTTATACTGTTGGATTGAATATGTAGATGTATATGTATATTAGATGGAACAATACAAGAGGGGGGGGGTGAATTGTAGGTTTAAAAAATTTGTGTTTAAACAGTTAAGAAATTAGTTTAAATGATCTTAAACTAATACAATTCAAAACAAGAACAAACAACCACAATTTTATTGAAAATAATAGTATGATATGATGTAATACTATAAGAAAATTAAATCAATTGTATTCAAGATGAACACAATAATCAGAGAAATACAATAGTGAAGGATTCTACCATAAAGCGTATAGAATCAATCGATACAATATGTAACAGTATAATTGTAATTGAAAAAATTACAAATGAATATGGAATGAAGAAAGAAAACCAATTAAATTCCCTTTCTTAAAACAAACAACAACGGAAATGTAAAAGTATTACAATTATTTTGACCGAAAGAGAAGGGTTATCCTTTCACCTAGGATAACAGGTCTATCTTACCACCACCTTGGAAAGCTCTCGATACAATGATTGGTACATATGTCTTGCTATCCCTGCAAGCCCTTGATACGATGATCGGTACGTCTGTCTTGTTATCTCCACAAGCCCTCGATTTTGCAGGTAATCGACACCTCTGTCTTTCAATCACTTGAAAGCCCTAGATATGATGATCGGTAGCACCATATGCCTATCCCCGGTAGCCCTCGATCGTTATCATTTGATCGGTCACACAAAGAAAAACAAAGCACTTATAGAAATACAAAAACTAAGAATGATCTGTTCACATTTTGTAATCTCAAGGCTTTCGCACGAAGCAGAAGATAAGTCACAACGTCTCTCTCTAGAACTTGATATAAGCAAAGTCTCACACGTTGTTTCAAAGTTCTCACTCTTGGCTTCTTATGACCTCCTATTTATAGGCCTTAGGTTCCAATGGTCATATTTCCTCCAACGGTCATATTTCTTCTGAAAACTCGGAGGGACTTGGACACCTGGCATTATAACGGTCATATTGAAACAGAAAACATGACATCATTTTGATTAGTTTGTAACTAACTCCACGACATCATTTTGGTTAAATTAAATGATTTATGAAGATGATAAACATGAGTATGACTAATATAAAGCATGTTTTTTTTATAAAGGACCAAAACAAGCATGTAATGAAAGTGAAATATGAGAACTATAAGTATTACTTATTGTAAAGTATTGATATGATACAAAGTGAGTACAATGAAAAAAAGTCTGTATGATTGACAGAGTCAGTACAATTGACAGAGTCAGTACGGTTTAAAGAGTCATTACGATTGACAGAGTCAATATGATTGATAGAGTCAATACGATTGATAGAGTCAGTACGATTGACATAGTCAGTACGATTGACAGAGTCGGTACGATTGACAAAGTCAGTATGATAAGCATAGTCAGTACGATCAGCATAGTAAAAGATATTTTTTATTTCCAAAACAAGATATAAAAGTCAAAAGATAACTTTTGACTCAACAATATCTCCCTTTTTGGAAAGCACAAAACATAAAGTAAAAACAAAAAGAGAAACTTATCTCCCCATTAGTTATTAGAAACTCTTCTGAATAAGAAATTGAATACAACTAACTCCCCCTTAGGTATGTACTTTTCTAAGGATTTTATTCATAGATTTTAATTGAGTTAGATGTGTTTTATCAAATCATTCTTTCCTGGATAAAACATTCTCACCCTTATTGAATAATTTTCCCCCTTTTGTGGTTTACAAAAAGAATGGGGTAATCTTGAGTTGCCTGAAAGAGTTAGAGAAAATAATAGAAAGGAAATGGAAAGAGTAACAAAAGTCTCATTATGATAACAAAATTTTAGAGTTCATGAAAAGAAAATCAAATACAACAATCATTTGTTTTCTCTTTCCTTTTCCTTCTTTATCAACTCATGAAGAATAGATTTCATCTTTTTGATTTCCTTCTTGTCTTCGGATATAGAATCACCCTGAGTTCTAAGAAGCTCTTGTTGGTCAGCAAAAAGCTGATCCTGATTCTTGATGGTCTCCTCCTGGACTCTGATTACTTCTTCAAGAGTATCAATTCTGTTTTTCATATTCTTGTTATCTTTAGATAACACAGAATTTTGTTTTTTCAACAAGACTAATTCATCTTTAAAAGATGAAACCTTCGAAAACTCAGATTAAAAAGCATTCATTCTGTCTTGAAACTCTTTCATTGAAGGAATATCGGCCCCATGGGTATTTGACAATTAACTCAGCCTTTCAACAGTTTCATTGTTAAGATTATTAAAAGCAATAGCGAGATCATTTGAAAGCCTCCTTAAGTCTTCAATTGACATTTCATGATCATTCACCGATCTCTCTATTTTGTATGAACACTTAGTCATTATGTTTCAAGCCTTTTTATGAGCGACCGAACTTTCAGATAGAACTTCCAAATTGGTTTCAACTGAGAAAACTTTCTTTCTCAATTCACTTATAGAGCCAAACTTCTTTCTTGAATTGTTAGTAATGAAATCAATTTTTCCTTCAAGCCTGGGAAATTAAGGAATGGTCTTATCAATTCTTCTCAAACATGAACAATGTAATCACTCCTTTTGAGAGAAATTGTCTGTTCTGAATCGGTATCCTCATCATACAAATCTAGTTCATTTGATCTCTTTAATTATACAACTGGTTGTTTCCCTTTTGATTTTTCAATCCCCTTTCTTTCTTCTTCCACTTTTTCAATGATGACAATTAGTTTTTCATTCTAAGAGGATTGAGCACCTTGCTTTTCTTGAGAAGAAATTTTATCCGGAGTTTCAAAATATTGAGCTAGAGTTTGATCGGAATGAGCAGTTTGTTGAATACCTTCACTTTGCTTTTGAAATAATTCTTCTCTACTTTTCTTTGAGCTCTAAAGGAATTCCAAAAGAAAATATCCTTCCTCTTCTTCAACTTCCTGTATTTCTTCCAAAATTTGTTTCCCTTTATCTGGTTCTGGAAGACTCTGTACGATGGGTTCTTGATATATGTAACACCCTAGGTTTACAATCCGGTTTTATGTTTTTTCAATGTTCCATAACGAAATAAAATACATAAACTTCTAAATGCAGAAATATACATAGTAAGCACTTTATTTCATTAAAAAAAGACTTAATATTATTTAATAATTTTATGATGATAAAATTATGTTTGTAATTATATATATATATATATAATATTGTTTAAAACTAAAATTTTAACTTATTGTTAATACAAATTTAATTTTTATTTAAGAATTAAAAGTGTCATATATATAAATATATATATGAAATATGATAAGTTTTATTAAATGATAAATGATTTAAAATAATAAAAAAACAACAAAATCATGGAACCCGTAATACAGGATTTGTGTTCGGTGCTGTAGGGTTTCAATTCATGATTCGCGAGTAGAGGAGGCCAAGGTCAGGTTCGAGCGCAGCGCCATTGGGTTGGATCGATGTTCATCCAGGAGATATCGTGATGATGTGAGGGAGTCCGGTCCAAGCTTTGCGAGGGTCCGTAGGAGATCGATGATGAGATAAGTTGGGAGAGATGCAAGCCGAGCGGTGGGTTCTTCATCAAAGTCGACCGTATAAGATCAATAGATCTCTTCTGAGAAAGGATGTGTTTGTCTATACTGGTTTTATCAATCTGAGATGGTTAGTTTCAAATACAAGCTTTAGTATAGGCTAAGCGTATGATCAAGCTTTGACCCCTAAGTAAACCTCCAATCAAGTCCGATCCAGATCTGGTTTGAATCCGAAGGTCATCACCCACCCGATCTATTTTGCGTCTAGGGTTCTAGTTTCTTATTGTGAAGTCACGTTTGAGGTGCGAATGCGGTTAGGGATTCATTCCTTGGACTGGTATGTTTATCCTGATTCTTTTACCCAAATCTCATCCTTGGATTTTCTTTTAGTGTAATAAATTCACAATCGTTGTTTTCTTTGTTTTTGTTCTTAATCTATGTCGACATCGGGTTTGGAAAACTTCTAAATAAACCAAGTATGTTATTTTTTTAATCTGTTTTTGTTAACCGAATCGTATTGAAATCTTCTATACAATGTTTGAGTTTGACAATTTTCAACAAATTGTTTCAAAATCGACCTGATGTCCTTATCTGTCTTTTATTTTTGGCTGAGGTTGTCAAAATATTTATCTGAATATCTTCAATCTTTTTATTTTAATCTTGATTTGAAGATAGCATACTATTACAAGTCTTATTAGAATCCTTAATGTGTCCAGATTCATCATTGACATATTCTTTTCAAATTGAATGTTTAAATATGGATTTCTTTTTTCCGATTGTACTGCAAGCCAACAAATCTATCAAGCAAGTTGGAAATAAAAAAATGTATAAATTTGTTTTCTTGTGTTCTTAAAATTAAAGTATACACTTAATGAAGACATTAATATATATATATATATATATGTGTGTGTTTTTGTATATATCAATTATTAGTCTTCACAACAAGATAAATGGGTCATTATAAAATTTGAAATAATATAAAATTATGTCTTATTAAGTATATAAATAGAGAGGGTATCAATGCCCAATTTAAGGCAAAGCGTGCTTGGTGCAGAAAGAGGGAGTGGTTCTTCAACCAAAAATTTGTAAGGTACTTTTTATTTTCAAATACTCACTGTGTTTTTCTATTTTTGTAAGGGAATATTTATTTTACTCTAAATTTTCTCATGAGAAAATATTACAGTTTTTATTTCTTGTTTTGTGCGAAGATTATAAAATATATTCTCTGATTTAGAGCAAGATGTTTCTTCAATGAAATCATTCACATTTATTTTTAATTTTTTCAAAGTTATGTTTAAATCTACATTGGTGTAAGGGAATTCTTAAAGTTCACTTGGAAATTCATTCTTCTTTCCTAAAATTATAATTTTCTAAGGGACTATTTAATTTCAATGTTCCATAATGAAATAAAATACATAAACTTCTAAATGCAGAAATATACATAGTAAGCACTTTATTTCATAAAAAAAGATTAATATTATTTAATAATTTTATGATGATAAAATTATGTTTTTAATTATATATATATATATATATATATATATAATATTGTTTAAAACTAAAATTTTAACCTATGGTTAATACAAATTTAATTTGTATTTAGGAATTAAAAGTGTTATATATATAAATATATATATATGAAATATGATAAGTTTTATTAAATGATAAACGATTTAAAATAATAAAAAAACAACAAAATCATGAAACTCGTAATACGGGATTTGTGTTCGGCGCTGTAGGGTTTCAATTCATGATTTGCGAGTAGAGGAGGCCAAGGTCGGGTTCAAGCACAGCGCCGTCGGGTTGGATCGATGTTTGTCCAGGAGATTTCGCGACGATGTGAGGGAGTCTGGTCATGCTTTTTGAGGTTCCTTAGGAGATCGATGATGAGCTAAGTCGAGAGAGATATAAGCCGAGCGGCGGGTTCTTTATCAGAGTCGACCGTATAAGATCAATAGATCTCTACTGATCAAGGCTGTTCTTGACTATACTAGTTTTATCAATATGATATGGTCAGTTTCAAATACAAGATTTGGTGTAGGCTAAGCTATGATCAAGCTTTGACCCCTAAGTAAACCTCAAATCAAGTCTGATCTAGATCTAGTTTGAATCCGAAGGTCATCGCGCACCCGATCTATTTCATGTCTAGGGTTCCAGTTTCTTATTTTGAAGTCATTCTTGAGGTTTGAATGCGGTTAGGGATTCATTCCTTGGATTGGTATGTTTATCCTGCTTCTTTTACACGAATCTCATCCTTGGATTTTCTTTTATTATAATAAATTCACAATTGTTGTTTTCTTTGTTTTTTTTTCTTAATCGATATCGACATCGGGTTTGGAAACCTTATCAATAATTCAAGTAGGTTAATTTTTAAATCTTTTTTTTGTTATCCAAATCGTATTGAAATCTTATAAACAATGTTTGAGTTTGACAATTTTCAACAAATTGTTTCAAAATCGACCCGTTGTCCTTATCTGGCCTTTATTTGTGGCTGAGGTTCTCAAAATATTGATCTGAATATATTCAATCTTTTTATTTTAATATTTATTTGAAGATAGTATACTATTACAAGTCTTATTAGAATCCTTAATGTTTCCAGATTCATCATTGACATATTCTTGTCAAATTGAATGTTTAAATATGGATTTCTTTTGTCCGATTGTACTCCAATCCAACAAATCTATCAAGAAAGTTGGAAATAAAAAAATGTATAAATTCGTTTTCTTGTGTTCTTCAAATTAAAGTATACACTGAATGAAGACATTAATATATATATATATATATATATATATATATGTTTTTGTATATATAAATTATTAGTCTTCACAACAAGATAAACGGGTCATTAAACAATTTGAAATAATATAAAATTATGTCTTACTAAGTATATAAATAGAGAGGGTACCAATACCCATTTTAAGGTAAAGCGTGCTTGGTGCATAGAGAGGGAGTGGTTCTTCAACCAAAAATTTGTAAGGGACTTTTTATTTTCAAATACTCACTATGTTGTTCTATTTTTGTAAGGGAATATTTCTTTTAATCTAAATTTTCTTATGAGAAAATATTACAGTTTTTATTTCTTGTTTTGTGCAAAGATTATAAAATATATTCTCTGATTTAGAGTAAGATGTTTCTTCAATGAAATCATTCACGTTTATTTTTACTTTTTTCAAAATTAATTTTAAATCTACATTGGTGTAATGGAATTCTTAAAGTTCACTTGGAAATTCATTCTTCTTTCCTAAAATTATAATTTTGTAAGGGACTATTTAATTTCAATTACATAGTATGCCATTCCATTTTACTTTAGGTTAGGGGAAAATATTTATTTTCCAGCTTTTGGTTATTTTGAACTCTTACTTCCATAAGGGATTATTACATTATTTTGAATGCTTATTCTAATTGGTTTTCCAAAATTATATAGAGTTATATAATCTATATTTTTTATTATTCATTCGGAAGAATCCCAAAAGGGTTAAAATGTTATAATAAATTAAGATTTTTTTATGGTTATACATGTATATATATATATATAGATGAAATTACCATGTTCATAATTCTACTACCATGTTTAGAATTTTATTTTCAGTTTATCGTCATGTTGCACATAACATATCAACATGTTTTATCGATATTATTGGTATCGTACTTGCACATATATTGTCCATGTGTTATGTATATCATCAACGTTCATTTCGCTAAAAGCAAACTTATAATTTCAAGTTAAAAACTTAAGGTTTTATTCTCAAGTTCATCAATTACAAGAATTTAATTAGAAAATTGAATTTCTAATTTATAATTTTTTATTCATAAATTTATGTACAAAACATCATTAATTGTTTTAGTTAATTTAAATAAAAACTACGCATATGTGAAATAATAGGCTTTGAGAGAGAATGATTAATCGCAGGGATAAACCTTGTAAAGTGTATGAGGTAAAAGAGTTGGTCGTATCCAAACTAATAGATGATAAAAATATGGAAGTATTTATTTAATTATGTTATAATTATATTTTAAATTCATTGATGAGTTAGGGGCAAAAACTCCAGTGACCAATACTAGTATATATATATATATATATGTAAAGAAAACTTTAAACGTTTTCGAAAATATCAGCGCTTGTTCGTTGTAAAAATGGAAGGTCATTGGGGAGTGAAACCATCCTTCACCAAGTGGGTAGGCCCAAGACAGCCTTCAATGAATTAAGTTGCCACAAAATGATGTTTTGTTTTAATGAAGTTTGCTTACTATTCTTCAAAGAAAATCACTGGATTACTTTAAAAGTGTTTTCAAAGTATAATTGTTTTTCTAAAAGCATTATATTATTTTGTAAAGGTTGGTTTACAAATGTATTTACAAATGAATTTTTCAATCATATTATAGAAATGATATTTTTTCAAAGCAATTTATCAAAGGTTTTCATAACCCCTTACTGGGAATCTCTTATGCTCACCCTAATTTTTTTTTGAAATGCTTTTCATAGGTTGGATTGAATTCTAGAGTTGGTCATCTATGTTGTAGTGTGCGCGAAAGTGTAGTGGATAACTGTTTTATTTTTTTATTTCAACTCTGATCAATGTAAGGTTATGTATAATATTCCAGAACCTATACCGGTAAAAGATCCTCATTTCATTAAAGTGTTTTTTAATTGTTTAATTACTTTTATAAAAAAAATTACACAACATTTTTCAAGCACTGAGTCCGGAAGGGTGGGATCAGGGCGTTATAATATACTTCTTTAGTTACTTGAGAACTAGAATCCTCAACCATTTTCATGATTTTTGAAACATCAAACTCCCGATATTTTCTTTTTAAAAGAGTCTTATTTTTCTTTTCATCCTGAAGGGTATCCTCAACCCTTATCCTTTCAGCATAGGATTCAGTTGGGTCAAGACCAAACTTCGGATCACCTTCTTTTCTCTATTCTCTTTCTTTTCTCCACCTTTCCACAACCTCCTTACTGTACTTAGGTTTCTTCTTTGGCTTTGAACTGGTTTGTGGAATAAATTTTGAGGATCACCAATAGATGGATTGTCTTTGACTGGCATAGGTTCTGATTGATTCTGTGCTGATTCGGCTTCTAAATCCTTAACAAAGAGCTTTTAATTCTGATCAAAACATACATTTAACTTATTCAACGTACTCTTACTTATCCAGGAAGGACTTATCTCTTTCAATTCTTCTTTCAAAGGAATATTGCAATACTTCATGCTCTCAAGAATGAACTTTGTAAGAATAGCTGGATACATGATCAAATGGGACTTAATTGCTCCTGACTTAACATTCTTGATTGTTTCAAAAAAATATCCCATGAGATTTAATTTTCTCATGTTGACAGGATAGTCAAGCATGAAAATATCAGAAACTTTCAGAGTATCTCTATCCCCTTTCCTTGGGATAAGAAAACCTTGCATCCAAAGAGCCACAAATCTATTGTTTAGAGAAATATGAGCCACTTTCCTCTTCTCTTCATTTATAAGAGACAATGATTTTCAGCACTTTCTTTGTTAAATGTACCAACTTCCTCTGGTAGTTTATGATATGGAGAATAAGAATCACCTTCTGCTGGAACCCTTAGAAAGTGGGCTGCTTGCTTCACAGACATTGATATCTTTCTATCGTACATAACAAAATTGATAGTCATGTTTTTGTCAAAAGAAACTGTTTTGTAGAACTGACTGACTTCATCAATAAGAACCGGATCTTGAGACACTGGTTTTTCAACACACAAATGCTCCCAGCCTTGAAACAAAATAATTTTTTTGATTGCAGAATCGTACAAATTGAAAAAGTCCCGAGAAACTAACCTTTCTCTGAAAAAGTCTTTTTCTAAAAAATTCTTGGAAGACATTTCAGTAGGAGTGCTAACAGAGGACTGAGACATATAGGTGAAGCCTATGGAAGTTGTTACTATAGACTGACGTGCCGATGGAAAAAAATTCGTTACCATGAACTGACCTGCCGATGGAAAACAAACTTGTTACCATGAACTGACGTGTCGATGGAAAACAAACTTGTTACCATGAACTGACGTGCCGATGGAAAACAAACTTGTTACCATGAACTAACAAGCCGATGGAAAACAAAGTCATTACGATGAACTGACGTGCCGATGAAAAACAAACTTGTTACCATGAACTGACGTGCTGATGGAAAAAAACTTGTTACCATGAACTGACGAGCCGATGGAAAACAAACATGTTACTATGAACTGACAAGCCGATGGAAAAGAAACTTGTTACCATGAACTGACAAGCCGATGGAAAACAAACTTGTTACCATGAGCTGACAAGCCGATGGAAAACAAACTTGTTACCATGAACTAACAAGCTGATGAAAAACAAACTTGTTACGGTAATCAGTCAATACGAAAAATAGAAAGAAAAAAGCACAAACCAGGAGAATAAACAAATAAAAGACATAAAAATAGGACACATTAAGTAAAAATGTTATCCCCCTTACTAAGAGGAGTTTTTTAATGTATGGAGAAGTGTAAAACATGAAGTAGATATGAATGATTATTTTAATGTAATCATTCCTAGCTTCTGTTTTATAAACTCAAATCTATCGGAAGGTAATGGTTTTGTAAAAATGTCAGCAAGTTGTTCTTGAGTTCCGATGAATTGTAAAATAATATCTCATTTTTATGTGTGATCCCTAAGAAAGTGATGCCTAACATCTATGTGTTTTTCATGAGAGTGATGTTCTGGGTTTTTACTAAGAGCTATGGCACTAGTATTATCACAAAGAATTTGAGTTTTGGAAAAACTCAATCCATAGTCAGTGAGTGTGTATTTCATCTACAACACTTGAGCACAACAACTTCCAGCTGCTACATATTCGGCTTCAGTAGTGGAAAGTGCTACTAAGTGTTGTTTCTTGCAAGACCAAGAAACCAAGGAATCTCCTAAGAAATGACATGTTCCAGATGTACTCTTTCTATCCATTCTACAACCACCAAAGTCAGCATCTGAAAAAACATTTTAAAACAAAATCATTTCCAGAAGAATAAAAAAGACCTAAATCCATAGTGCCTTTTAAATACCGAAAGATTCTATTTAAGGCCTTTAAATGAGACTATTTTGGATTAGATTAGTATCTCGCACATAAGCATACAGAAAACATTAAGTCTGGTCGACTGGCTGTCAAGTATAAGAAACTTCCTATCATACCTCTAAAAATTGTTTGATCTACTGGTTTCCCAGTTTCATCAAGATAAAGTGTATTTGAGGTACCAATCAGAGTGCTAATACTTTTAGTCTTGTCGTAACCATACTTTTTGAGTAAATATTTTATATACTTATGTTGAGATATATATTTTCCTTTTGGTTTTTGTGAAATTTGAAAACCTAAAAAGAAAGTTAACTCACCCATCATACTCATTTCAAACTTTATTTCATTAAGTTGGCAAAAGAATCAGTTAAAGATTGATGAGTTGATCCAAATATGATGTCATAAACATAAATTTGAACAATCAAAAAATTTTTATTTTCCATTTTTATAAAAATGGTTAGATTTTCTGTATCTTTTGCATAATTGTTTTGTAAAAGAAATCTTGTAAGTCTATCATACCATGCTCTAGGGGCTTTTTTAAGGCCATATAGAGCTTTGGTAAGTTTAAAAACATGATTAGGATGTTTTTAGTGAAGAAAGTCAGGGGTTGTTCGACAAAAAATTCTTCTTGAACAAAACCATTTAGAAAAGCACATTTAACATCCATTTGAAATTGTTTGAAATTGAAGTATGCTACAAAGGCTAATAAAATAAGAATAGATTCAATTCTAGCTACAGGAGCATATGTTTCTTCATATTCTATTCCCTCTTATTGATTATATCCCTTAGCAACAAGTCTTGCCTTATTTCTTACAATGATTCCATTTTCATCACATTTGTTTCTGAAAACCCACTTTACACCAATTACTGTTGTTTCTTTATGTCTTTCAACTAAATTCATGACTTGATTCCTTTAAAATTCATTTAGTTCGTCTTGCATTGCTTTAATCCAATATTCATCAATTAAGGCCTCACTTGGGCTTTTAGGTTCGAATTGAGAAAGAAAGGCAAGATGTTCTATTTCATTTCTTAAGGAATTTCTGGTCCTTACAGGTTGATTTACATTACCAATGATATTATCACTAGGATGATTCGTAAGAAACAATTGGTTTGGGTTTTGTAAAACTTGTTCATCAACATATGGTATAAATTCTTCTGGGGTAAAAGTTATAGGAACTCTTTCTTGAAAATTTTCTTTATCAGAAGAATATTCTAACAAAGGTTGATAAACATCTTTAGAAAACACATCTGAGGATATAGGTTGGCGTTGGTTGAAAACAAAAGGGTTGGTTTCATCAAATTTAACATGTACTATTTCTTCAATAGTATAAGTGTCTTTATTGAAAACTCTATAAGTCTTAGAAGTTGTAGAATAGCCTAGAAAGATTCCTTTATCATATTTTGGTGCAAATTTGTGAAGATTCTCTTTAGTATTCAAAATAAATACTTTGCACCCAAAAACTTTGAAGTATGAAACTTTAGGTTTTTGGCCAATCCACAGTTCATAAGGTGTTTTATTAAGAAAAGATCTGGTTAAAACACAATTTATAGTATAACAAGCAGTACTTATAGATTTATCCCAAAAGTGCTTAGCAATTGAGTATTCACCCAACATGGTTCTTGTCATTTCCTGAAGAATACGATTTCTTCTCTCAACAACACCATTTTTCTAAGGAGTTCTTAGAGATGAGAAGTTGTGATTAATACCTTTCTTACTACAAAAGGTTTCAAAATCCTAATTTTGAAATTCACCACCATGATCACTATGAATAGTTATCAGTGGTAAGTTTTTCTCATTTTTAACTTGGGCTCTAAAAGTTTTGAAATAGAAAAAGGCTTCAGATTTATTTGTTAGAAAATAGACCCATGTAAATCTAGTAAAGTCATCAACTAAGACAAATACATAGTATTTTCCTCTAATGCTTCCAGTTTATGAAGGACCAAAAAGATCCACATGCACTAGCTGTAATGCATTAGAAGTTGAAACTTCATTAATTAATTTTAAGCTAGTTTTATGTTGCTTTACAAATTGACAAGGATGACAGACTTTTGAAGAATCATATCTAAGATCTGGTATTCCCTTTACAAGAATTTTCTTTGAAATTTTACAAAGGTTTCTTAGGTTGCAGTGTCCTAGTCTTCTATGCCATAGCCATGATTGGTCTTCTATTGCACTCAAGCAGGGTAAATTTTGGCTTCTAAGGTCTTCTAAGTTAATAGTGTATACATTCTCTTGCCTATGGGAAGATATAATGAACTCATCCTTGGAATTTTTAACTAGACACTTATCATTTATAAAATTCACAAGGTAACCTTCATCACATAATTGACTTATGCTGATGAGATTGTGCTTAAGATCTTTAACAAAAAAAACATTTGAAATAATAACTTTTCTAAGAAAAACAATATTACCTATTCCAATAATTTTCCCTTGAGAATTATCTCCAAAGGTAACCTTTCCACCTTTTGTTTTGATGATATTTTCAAAGAAGTATTTGTTTCCCATCATGTGTCGATAACAACCACTATCCATGTACCAAATATTTTTGTTGGTACACTCTTTATTTTCCTGAAAAAGAAACAATTAGTTTTTCGGAATCCAAACTTGTTTGGTTCCAGAAAGGTTAGATAAAATAATTTTAGGAATCCACATTTGTTTTTGCAAAATGGGCTTTATGAAATCCTAAAGACTGAATTCTATTAAGAGAACAATCTCTTTTCTAGTGTCCTCCACATTGACACTTAGAGAAAAAAGGGGTATTTTGAGGAACAAAATATTTATTACTAAAAATTGGTTTAGAATGAGTATAACCAATACCAGAATGATTACTCAAAGGTATAATTTGAGAATACATTTTTTCAAAGTTTTCCTTGCCATGAGTAAAGTTTGAAAAACATTTTTTCAAGGAAAAAATTTCTGAATTTAATTTTAAAACTAAGTGTTTATCCTCCAAAACATTTGATTTTGAACTAGAGTTAGGCACTAAAACATTTTTCTTATAAATTAAATTTTCAAGATCCTTAGAAATTTTATCCTTATCATATTTGACTTTCTCAAGGGTTTTTAAAATACTTTCTAAATCAGAAGTTTTCGTATCAAGATCCTTAGAAAGATCTGATACTTCCTTAGTTAAAATCAAAATTCTAGAATTTTCTTTATCAAGCTTTTTCTTGAGTTTAGAATTTTCATTCTCAAGTAATTTAGCAAACCGAGACACTTCTTCAAAAGAAGTTAAAGTATCATCTTCTGATGACGAAGACTCATCCTTTGAAGATTAATAATGTTTATTATCAGTATAATTTGCATTCAATGAAACATTTGTAATAGCTTCAACACTTTGTACCTTTTCCATGAAACAATGATCTTCAATTGGTAGTCTAGCTATAAGTCCAATATTCCTTTGTCCTAAGGAATCATATTCTAAAGAATTATCTGATGAATTGCTACCACTTGCACTCCAAGTATCATTTTCTTTCAATACTTTCTTTGACATTGTCTTGTAATACTTTTTATTATTTCTTTTAGAATATTTCTCCTTTATGTCTTTTCTCTTTAGTAAAGGACAATCATGCCTTATATGTTCTACTTTCTTACATTCATAACAAGTTACCTTTGAATCTTTCTTATCTTTCCTATCTTTCTTTTTGAATCTGTATTAGAAGTACTTCTTTCCCACAATCTTGTTCATCCTTTAAGCAAGATTGGATAACTCATTATCTGAAAGATCACAATCACTTGAATCAGACATAACAACTTTCTTAGCTTTGGTTCTTGTTATCCTTTCAGGTGTTTTAGCTTTAGATGTAGTGGTAAAAGCTACACTTCCGTTTCCATTTTTCTCCTTGTTGAAATCAGCATCTATCTTTATTATTGTCTCATACTGTAGAAGAGTTCCAAAGAGTTCATCAAGAGTAATCTGGGAAACTTATCGGTTTTCATCAATAGCTGTCCTTTTTGAATCTCATTCATTCAGCATTATATCAATAATTTTGTCAACAAGAGCTTCATCATCAAGACCTTTTTCACCCATAGATTTTAAACTGTTGACAATTGTCATAAATCTTTGTTGCACTTTACATATAGGCTCTCTATAAGGAAAAATAAATCTATGATACTCTGCTCGAAGCATTGCTCTTCTTGTTTCTATAACCTTGGATGTACCAAAATGTGTGACTTCCAATTTCTTCCAAATACAGTTGGATGCTTCACAAAATGATATCTGGTTGTATATATTCCTGGTCATAGAACATATCAAATTATTGCTTACCTTGTAATTCAGTTGATATTCTTGCTTCTTTTGATTAGTGAAAGTACTGACTTCTTTGTCCGAAATTTTGTAACCTCCAGTAAGCATAATAAAATTGTCTACACCAGTATTGATAACGAATGTCTTCATTTGATCTCTCCAGTACTCATAATAATTCCCATAAAATATAGGTGGTCTAGAAGGATTTAGATTGTCAATTGACCCAATATTCATTCCTTCCATCTAATAAAAAAAATCTTTTCCACTCCATACTTCAGTGCAGTAAATATTTGAAACATAAATTTGGAAGAAATAGAGCTAGTAATACAAATCAGTGGAAACCTCCCTCTGATACCAATTTTTGGATCGAATATGTAGATGTATATGTATATTAGATGGAACAATACAAGGGGGGTGAATTGTAGGTTTAAAAAAATTGTGTTTAAACACTTAAGAAATTAGTTTAAAGGATCTTAAACTAATACAATTCACAACAAGAACAAACAACCACAATTGTATTGAAAATAAATGTATGATATGATGTAATACTATAAGAAAAGTAAATCAATTGTATTCAATATGAACACAATAATTAGAGTAATAAAATAGTGAAGGATTCTACCATAAAGCGTATAGAATCAATCGATACAATATGTAATAGTATAATTGTAATTGAAACAATTACAAATGAATATGGAATGAAGAAAGGAAAACAATATAATTACCTTTCTTAAAACAAATAGCAGCGGAAATGTAAAAGTATTAAAATTCTTTTGACCCAAAGAGAAGGGTTATCCTTTCACCTAGGATAACAAGTCTATCTTACCACCACCTTGGTAAGCCCTCGATACAATGATCGGTACATCTGTCTTGTTATCCCCACAAGCCCTCGATACGATGATCAGTATGTTTGTCTTGCTATCCCCGCAAGCCCTCAATTTTGCAGGTAATCGGCACCTCTGTCTTTCAATCACTTGAAATCCCTCAATACGATGATCGGTAGCACTGTCTACCTATCCCCGACAGCCCTCGATCATTATCACATGATCGGTCGCACAAATCAAAACAAAGCACTTATAGAAATACAAAAACTAAGAACGAGTCATTCACATTTTGTAATCTTAAGGCTTTCGCACGAAGTGGGAGAGAAGTCACAATGTCTCTCTATAGAACTTGATATAAGAAAAGTCTCACACGTTGTTTCAAAGTTCTCACTCTTGGCTTCAAATAACCTCCTATTTATAGGCCTCAGGTTCCAACGGTCATATTTCCTCCAACGGTCTTATTTCTCTAGAAAACTCGGAGGGACTTGGACACCTAGCATTATAATGGTCATATTGAAACAGAAAACACAACATCATTTTGATTAGTTTATAACTAACTCCACGACATCATTTTGGTTAAAGAAAAAGATATATGAAGATGATAAACATGAGTACAACTAATATAAAGCATGTGTTTTTGATAAAGGACCAAAACAAGCATGTAATGAAAGTGAAATATGAGAACTATAAGTATTACTTATTGTAAAGTATTGATATGATACAAAGTGAGTATGATGCACAAAATTCTGTATGATTAACAGAGTCAGTACGATTGACATAGTCAGTACGATTGACAGAGTTAGTACGATTGAAAGAGTAAGTATGATTGACAGAGTCAGTACAATTGACAGAGTCAGTACGATTGATAGAGTCAGTATGATTGACAGAGTCAGTACGATTGACAGAGCCAGTACGATAAGCATAGTCAGTACGATCAGTATAGTAAAATACATTTGTGATTTCCAAAACCAGATATAAAAGTCAAAAGTGAACTTTTGAATCAACATATACATTCTATTTGGTGTAAATATGATAATTTTGTTTGAGGAAGTGTGGACTACCACCCCCTCAAAGCGATGTGATTTGTTCGCACCTTACATAAAATTTATATAGGCTGAGTTTAATAAAATTATAAGATATATATGAAATAATAATTCTTATGGAATTATAATATATAAATATATACATATATGTAATTTATTTTCTTTCTTTCAATATGTTAATAAAACGGAAGCAACTTTCATGCATACGTGCGACCTACCATCTCCATGAATGGTGTATTCCATTTTTATACTTATATATTATATATATTATTATAATAAAAATATAAAGAATAGAAATTATATTTATATCATGTTTTACCTTATGGAAATCATGATATAAGTATAAGGACCCAATATATAAAAAATTAAGGCACAAGTGAAAAATAAGGTGAATATTACCTAAAGCGTGACCTTAACATGAAATTGTTAACAAGTGGGTAATATAAGTCACAATAAAACCATATATGGTATTATATATTAGAATATTATTCTTGTTATATATTTAATATAAATTTATATTTATTATATATGATTTTTGAATGAGTATTATGTGATTCAAGACACAAGGTAAGGGAATTTCTTCTCACTTTTTATTTATGGGATATACATGCTTTATTCACACTAATTACTTTCTGTGTGTTTTGTATAATTCACATGGATTTATTCTATTATTCGTATAATTAAAATTTTATATATTTACATATCCATTTTATGATATTTTTTTCATGGGATTTATGTTTCAAAAGTTACCAAATTGGTAAAGTAATTTTGTCCCAATTTTCATTCTTTGAGACACATGTCATGTTATGCACATATGTTTTTCTATGAAGTGTATATACTACCTTTAAAATTTTATATCATGAATATAATTATTTTCATGATATTTTAAGATTAATTTAATTCCATTTTCTTATATGAAGAGTATGATACCATGTTACCATATGGTAAGAGTTAATTTTCCTTCTTTGAGACACATGTCATGTTATGCATCTATGTTTTTCCATGAGGTGTATATACTACCATTGAAATGTTATATCATGAATATCATTATTTTCAAGATATTTTAAGCTTCATGTAATTCCATTTTCTTATATGGAGAGTATGATACAATTTTACCATGTGGTAAGAGTTAATTGAAATAATCCCATCATTTATCAGGATTGTTTATGATTATGATTCCATTGATGAAATATTATGATCCACATCTCCAGAAAACTAATTATTTTTCTTCCCCTATGTTTTCTCAAGATATATCCATATATTATTACAATTTTCCACTCTTTGGTGCTTAAGATAATTAAGAAAATGTTTTTAAAATTTTTTTACCGTATTTATCTTTTTGGTCAAAAATCTATTTTATTTCAAAAACCGTGTTTTCAAAAATGTTTTCAAAATGTTTCCAAGATTATTTTATAAGTTTTCAAGGAAAAATGTTTTTAAAATGATTATAAGTCCTATTTATATGTTTTCAAATTATTTTCAATGAAAATGGTTTTCAAAATGTTTTCAAGCTTCTTTTATAAGTTTTCAAGGAAAATGGTTTCAAAATGTTTTCAAGATTATTTTATAAGTTTTCAAAGAAAATGGTTTTCAAAATGATTTCAAGATTATTTTATAAGTTTTCAAGGAAAATGGTTTTCAAAATTTTTTCAATCTTCATTTATAAGTTTTCAAGGAAAACATTTTTCAAAATGTTCTCAGGATTTCTTTATAATATTCAAGTTTATTTTAGAGAAAATTGTTCTCAAAAGCATTTACGATTTTAAAAAGTGTTTTACAAAGATAAAAGTATATTTTTATCATGAAATGTTTTCAACATATATTTTTAAGTTTTTTTCCATATAAAATTACATATGTTTATGTTACTCATACCCTTCTAATAAATGATCAAAATTTTCCAATCATATTCTTTCTTGAATGATTTATGTTTTAATGGAATGATTCCTAGGACACCAATTTCTCATCAATGGGTTATTTTCTTTTGAAATCCATTTCTTTTAACTAGTTATGATTTTGATGAAATGATTATGAAACTTATATCTTTTTCCACAGGTTATGATATGATTACTGTTTTATAATATCCATTTCATTTCATGGGTTATGATATGATTGTTTATGATTTTTTGGAACATGTATGTATGATTTCATTATGATATGGGTGGGACCTATATTCCCCTCTAATGCACTGGGTAAATATTTATATCTCATGAGATATAAATGGCTAGAATGAGAATTGAACTCATTTTAGTATTACAAGGCTAGAATGAGGGGTGAACTCAGTTCAGTAATATAGGGCAAGAATGTGGAGTGAACCTGATTCAATAAAAGAATTTTTCCACTAAGATGGCCTTGATAGTAATGCCTTAACTACTATGGAAATAATTATATATGATTATATGTATTCCACAATTTAATGTATGATTGTTATTCTTTAATGTATTATGTTATTTATTTTCTTAGGATTCATATCTTATGAACTTCCAAGATTTATGCCATGATTCATGTTTACAATCTTTGATACGCAGAGTATGATCTTCTATTTTTCTGATCATGTTCTGATACCCTTATTCTCATGATTATTCTTATGTGTCTTCCTTTTTTACCCTTATTGATCATCTGATATCACCACATTTTATGTTCCCTTTCCCCAGGTTATGAATATATGTATTATGTTTGATGTTTCTAAGAAGGCTGGTATTCCAGAAGAACCTAGTTGGAGATGATATAGCTCATTTATGCACCTGTGTTTAGGTTTCCATGTTTCCAAAGGCACTAGACTAGTATGTTCTTTGGGTGTCTATTTGTATAATTCTTTAAGTATTATAAAAAATTTATCTAATGTTAATGTATGAAAAGTTAGGGTCACTATAGTTATTTCCAAAAATAGGGTGCCCTTGGATTATCTAGAGCATGAAAAGAAAGTAATGAGGAGACCCTAAAAATTAGGTGCCTCATTTTTGGTTATCGATTCAGGATACACTTATCCTAGAAAACCTATGTGTTAAGATACCAAAATAATGATTTTGAGTTTATCTATATGATGTATTGTACAAAGAGTTATTTATTCATGTTCAAGTGTCATATTTGATTTGATTGACATGATTTACTACCTAAAAAAGCTAAAGTGATGAGGTCCAAACCAAATTGGGTCATTTCTTAGTGAAATGTGGATCTTGTTCCATTAATGAATATAATAAATTTAAAAGGGGTAATCATTTTAGTGGGAGTAGATTTAATAAAATTACTTATTAAATGAAATTAAAACATGATACTCCTATAACAAAATCCTTCATTGTAGAAAAAATTGCATCATCATCAAAATTAAATTTGCGATCAATCATAGAGAAAGAAGAATATTAATTTAAGGAAATTATTAAATTGGTATAAAATTCAAGAATTATTCTTAATCAGGTATATGATCCATGTGTTAAGTTAAACACCTTCCTAAGAAACCTGATTTTGAAGTTGTTTAATAAGAGAGTCTAGATTCTTAAAATAATTATAAGATAATTCCCATAGAGTTTTAAAAGTCATTAGATGAAAAATGACCAAATAAAATTTACTCTCCACTCATATAATCAATATTATTATGCGTGATAATTACTTAGAGAGATAAAATTTTTCCTTTAAGGATTATTCTGGTTATAGAATTCATTTTTGAAATCTTCATTGGATGTATTTTGATAATGTGAATGAATGCAAGAAATTATTACCCTATTTTCGAAAAGTTTTGACTATAAATGAGCATGTAATGTAAAGTCTAGGATATGGTGTTGCATTGACTTTACAAGTGGGTAAAATTTTATACCAGAAGAAGAAATATTAGTAGGAAATTCCAATAATGTTTCTTCATAATATCTAGTCAATGTCATTGAAACCTAAAGGTAGTATTAAGAAGGAAGGTCATTGTTTCCATGGGATGGAATTGTCATAAATTCCGAAAGGGGTGTTATAAACTCCTTGAAATATCCCTATCTCGTATTGTCATTATATAAATTAATTATTTTATTTTGTAACATATATGATACCAAATTTTTACTTAAAAAATATTGTAAGTATACAAGAGTTCAAGATCATGAAAATAACTAACAAAGCTTGCAATTTTAATTCAATTGATAAAGTAAGGGGTTACTGGGTCATGGAATAAATGAAAAGGAATATATCAAGAATATAAGGATCTTAGTAAAGTATGTGTATAATTTTCTCATTTCTCTTATATGATAAGATAATCTTTTTATTAACAAATAGCAGTTATAAACAAATACACATGGTTTATGATTCATCAAATTCTATAACTACTTGAAAATAAGATAAGGATAAAAAACATTATCTAGGATAAAATATTTTATCCAAGAGGTTTATTAAAATATGATGGATTTTATCACACTATTAGTGACATATTTTAAGGAATAATCTTATTTTCATGAAACTACTCTAAACACATGTAATGCCATAGATGGCATGGATATTATAGTTTGTTTTTCAAATATTACCACTAAAGGAAATGTGTTTTTTCTTAACATAGAAGGGTTTGTGTACCTTATCCTGATATTATAAAAATAATATAGTGTTTAATAGGTCAATGGGAGCATGTATGTACTTTGAGAAGTTAAAAGTTAAAAAAAATACTATTCTAGTCAAAATACAAATTGAATGTCACTTTATATCCAAGAAGGTTTTAGGGTACGATGATAAAATATCAATGTAAATAGTTATATTTTTCAACAAATTATTTCAAGGAAATATTTTATAAAAAATATCTAATAATGATGATGATAAAATTAGAAATAGTTTTAAGTAGACAATAATTGTTATTAACGTCGTAACATTGAATGTTGTGAAGTTAAATACTTTGAATACTATGTTCAAAGAGTTTAAAATCAGGAATATTATTACTTCACCATTATTCAAAATATATTTCATATTGATGTTAACATATAAAGAGTTTAGTGGGGGTATTTTATTATATGATCATATAGATACATTTCAGGATTACATTGAGATGTAATGACTTCAACAAAACCCTTAAAGTGGGTTGATCTGACAATATTACATATATTATATGATAATACAAGCTCTTATGTATAGTTTGGTTAATATTATAAAAGAGTTTAAGAATATAAAATGTATCATGTCATAAAAAATTAAACATATACTTTATTATTCTTTCATGTTAGTTGTATATTCTCATGAAGTGAAATGATAATTAACCTCTCAAAGTATGTCATTCAGTTATTCATAATCGATGTTCATCATGAAGTATTATTGGTTTTGATGAAATGGTAAGTATAACATGATTATGATTCTTGTATCAAGATATAGAATATAATCATGAGACATATAATTGGTTTCGTACATTGGATGACCCATAAATTATATTACATGGAGTGTTATACACCATGTATTTGGTATATAAGAGGTGTATGGTTCATATTTAGATTTATTAAATATTTAATGTTGGTAATATAACTAGAACGATAAAATTTGTACTTTTATACCTTTATTATACAAGAATTTAGGCTTATATAATCAGATGGTGGTTGGGTATATTATTGATTATGTTTTGGTTGGAGATCAACCAAGATGGGATTTATCCTCTTATATGAAAATTATAACATATGGGTCCTCTATTGAGATAAACTGAGTGTATGACTATACCTAGATAAGAAATATGATGTTATTATCTATTGGGTGAGGTGAATTTGTTGTGCTAATATATAAGGGTTAATTACATGTGATGTATTCATCAACTTGGTTAGTTTATACTCATAAAATCAAAAATGTATGAGTAGTTATAAAGAATTTCCATACTATATGTTTAATAGTTACTTGATGTTTTTGAAAAATTGATCATATAAAAATTCATTCTTGCATATAATGAGGTTTGGGGACATAAGTATATACATACATGTATTTTATGGAGATATGCTAAATCCATTTGTATCTTGTGTAACACTGATGATTTTCTAAAGGCCTCTCTTTTCCTACATTTTTTAATTCAAATTTATTTTAAATTCTACAAAGGCTTGTGGGGTCACACTTTGTGGTTGGAAGAATAGGACTTGATTTTTAACTTAAAGAGATGCTCTAAACTTGTTTTAGAGTTAATACAAAAGGGGTTTTGGATAGATATTCACAAGGTATTTCACATGATGTGATACAAGGTGAAGTTGATGATAAATTTTCAAAAGTGTTTTAGAGATATCAAAAATGAGTTTTGTATATGATATCATTAGTTATTGCATATGATATGATATGAGGTGAAATGCCACTAAATCTATGAGGATTTAGCATAAGTGGGAGATTGATAGAGATATTACCTAAATCCCATGAACATATGATGTGTTATGTTATATATCATAGATAAGATATAGTTATATCATAGGTTATAATATAAAAAATAAAACATGTTTTATGCCTTATGGGTATATCATTTTATACGATATAATGATATCATATATCATTTCCTCAACCTATCTGGATGTATGAAAAATGAATATTATATGAATTCAAAATCATATAATATGATTCATATATCCCCTATGATTGATCACGGACCTTGAACATTAATTGTTAACATTTGAATCTTTCCCATATAATCTATTATTGAATAAACTAAATTGTTCATAAGTTAAAACATTGAGAGAATTATTTGGATGAAGGTTATAAATATTTGTAACTAAATTTATTTACTCAAAATGTATGAGTTGATTCACACACACTCTAAGAGCATCCTCAAGGAATTTATAAGGATCCTTAACTATGGAGATGGTGTAACCGACATTGCATAAGTCTTTTTTCAATTCTCTATATTTGAGAGATCTCTTATTCTTCCTAATTTACCAAGTAAGGAGCTAGAATTTCATGGAGTAAATGAATATCCCACTTGAGAATTAGGTGATTCATTCATCCCATGGATACACCACATAGGGGGAGTCCTTCATCCAACTCTAAGAAATATTCTTTAAACCATTTTGATAAAGGATTTAATTGATTCTTATTAATGTAAGGTATGTTGTGTTCTTCATTTTATAGTTTCATTGTTTTAGTTTCAATAATGGTAGATATTTTTATGAGGTTTTTAATTTTTTCAGCTGCATTAATTTAGTGTTAAAAAATCCTTAGAAACCCATAAACTTTTGAACTGTATATTTCTCCAAGTGATGTGGTCATATTTCTATCTACGACAGAGTGATTTAGTGCATATAAATTTATAAATATACCTCTTACACTAAAGCCTCTCTAAAATTATTCTTACTTAAAACATTATTGCATCATATGAAATAACTTATAAAACCAGACCCAAATATTTTTTTATCCTACAAAACTCTTTTGGATAAGTTATGAAATAATTTTCTTAGTTTTTTACAATCACTTTGTAACAAAAAAATCCCCATTCAATTGGACTTTTGTGAAACTTCATGGGACTTTGTAGGATTGAAAATTATTATGAATTCATAATTAATAACCATAATAATAAAGCTACTTATAACAAGATTTGTTTCCACTCAAGTTATATATAAATCTAGATTTTATCCATTAAACACATGTTTCTTCATATAAGCTTCCTCCAAATGTATCAAAAAAATCATACATAATCATAAAATATCTTTTATAAAATAAATCTAATAAAACCATGAGGCATCAAACATGTAAATATCATATAAAAACTCATACATTCCCAATTAATTGAGTAGTGACTAATTAATATTAATGAATACATCACATGTCATTCATTTAGATAAATATATTGCATTTCATTCATCTAAGTATAAGAGTACATCACATTCCACTCAACTAGGTATTGTCATACAGTTACTCAGTATTTCTAATTGGGGGTACAACTATCATACCATTCATATAGGAGTTTAAATCTCATTTTGATTAATAAAAACCAATACATGATCATCAACATTCCCAACTACCCCTTGTTGAGATCAACACCAGGGATGATGTAATAAAATATCAAAGTGTGAAGATTCACATAAAAGATATATTTTGAACCTCATGTTATGGGTATTACTATGAAATGTTCACCCAAGCATACCAATGGATATATGCATGAAATTGTATGCATTATACCCAAGTTATCCAATTCAAAAAACTAGTCATTCTTATGTCTCTTGAGTAGACTATGTATTTCCATATGAGTCTATGCTCATGATGATCTTAATATATCATCACTACTAATGTCTTCAAATGACAATAATTAACCAAATACAACTTAGAGATTTATCTCTAAGGGGTTAATTGTCACTCAACTCTTATGATTTATGAATCATACATGAATGAATAATAAAGTGGAAATTCCATCACATAAATTACTACATTTGTATATACTTAAAATAATTTAAGAAAACTATGATACCTGCCATGTTATTATGGAGTTTATTTTATATTATTTTTATATTTATTTGTTTTATTAATTTCTAGGTTTGGAATTTTAAAATTTTAAGATTTTTTTAAGGGTGGTACAATTAACCATCACGGTTTGGTGAACTGTGTGAAAATTATGTATCTGGGTATGTAATTGGACAATGCTATTTTTAATGATTTGTTAAAGTGTAGTCAATCTATGTTGGGTCATAGGGGAAACCTATGAGAGTGATTTTGGGTGTCTAATGTGTGCCACATGGTTACAGCATGGTTTGGTAAACCCTTCAGGTTAACTGTGTAATTTTCCTAGGAACATAAAATCTTTGAATTTACAAAATTTTACTTATTAATTTTAAAATCCTAAATTACGTATTCTGCCCCCTTATTGCTCTTATGACACCACTAGGTGACCCAAATAATTGAGAACAACCTCACCTCCAATGACTTCATCTTCCATGATAATTCATCATGACTTCTTTGTAGTTTAGGATCAAAACTCTAAGGTAGGGACTCTTCTTACCTATTTTATACCTTTCCTCTTGTTTTCTCCCTTCCCCATCATCATGCCCCATATTGGAAAAACCATAAGTAGGGTTTCAGTTATAATTTAGTTCCAGTTCATGTTATTAGGGAATGTGATGTCTTCTTCAAGCTTTGTTTATTCCGTATTCAAAGTTTCAGACTATATACAGTTTTTTCTAGTTATATTTTCCCATTTCCAAACCTTTTAATTTTAGAAACATTGATTTAATGGGTTTTTAATGCATGTAGTAATTTTTTAATGATGGAATTAAATATTTTAAATCATTATTGGAGAGTAAAATCAAGTTTTACTTGATTTTCACCTTAATGTAGAAGGTTTTAAAATTTAAAAACACATTAAAAATATGATTTAATTGTTCTTTCATACCATGTGTCTTAGGATTTTAAATAATTTATCTTCAAAAATTATGTTCAAATTTTAAATTTTGTTTTTTGAATTTAAATTATTTTCTTTAAATGTTTTACTTATAATTTCATGTGATACTTGAAATTCCAAGTATTGTTAAATTATTTCAAGAATTTATTTAAATAAATTATGTGGTTTAAAATTGATTTGACCCCATTTGATTCATGGAACAAATTTAAGGGTGGTTTTTAGAATCTTGAATGTTTTTAAAAAGAGTGGGTTAATTTATAAATGAATTTAAAAGGGGGATTATAAAGTGTAGTGTTTCAAAATGAATTTTGAAATTTGCAAAGTGAGTTGGACTTTCCATTCTAGTTTATTTTTAAAAGGAACAATTTAAACTTTTAAATGGGTTTCTCATTACATGTGATACTAATTATTTCCCCTTATATTCTTACACCAATTTAGGGTTGGTTATTATATTAAAATTATTGAATTATGTGAATTAGTTCTGCTTATCTATGAGGGAATCAATGGTGTGAGAGAGTTGTTGTTATGAATTACTGATGGATACTATTTTAGTTTACTTTATTACTTCTACTTTATTATTTGTCATGGGAATTCTATGCCACTATGTAAAGTCCTGGATGAGTTCAAACTATATTTTATATTGTGTCTAGATAGAGTGATATTTGGTTGTTGAGTGTGATTGGAGGGTTACCCCTAAACTTTTTATGCTCCTAGGATGGTATTGGGCTCTTCTAGTTCAATGAGACTACTTGAATAGATAGGTTCTTGTAGTTCGGACTAAGGTGATTGTTGATAGTTAAAAATTTTATTAAATGAGTGCCTATGTTAGTAACTATTTACACTTATACTTTTACTAGTGGTCCATGTATGGGATTTATATCTTGTGCTTGATTTATTTCCCTATATATTGCATTGGTTGTGGAACCCTTATCTTGTTTGCTTTAATTATCTACTTCGTGACTTGTAGTGACTATTTTATAGTACTCCATATCCTTATTTTTTGGTTTTATCACTTTAAAATGGGTTCTAAAAAGATTTTTTAGACTATTTAAATTAAAGGACTTCATTTTAATTTTAAAAATGAATTTGAAAATTGGTGTTTTGGTTTTAAAAATAGATTCAGCTGATAGAAATATTTTGAAGTGATTGTTTTAATTTAAGAAAAATAAAAATGGATGTTTGAAAAAGAGAATTAGACTTGATATTGTTTTTTCACAAATTTATGTTTTAAAAACCTATTTTCTAGTCCTAATTTTAAACTATATTGAAATGGGTCTTTAACTAATAGTTTGGCACGTGGAAAGGCGAGTGATGGAATATTGAGCTTGTTTACGATCATGCCTATTAGATTTTAGTTTAAATAACTTGGTTTAAAGATTTACCACTCTTTTAGAATTGATTTATTTGAGATATGGAGGTTATTTATTTATTTTTCTCTCTTTATAATTCCTTATTACATAATCCAAATAAGTATTTACTGCTTTCAGTTATGGTTATTGGTGAATGCACTATATATGTGGTGGTTGGAGTTGAATAATGGGTAGTTTTTATAGCATTAATTAGAGGGTGAACTGAGGGTTTATTTTATACATTATTTATTTTTAGTTTTGTTTAAATTTCATATCTCATTGCATCTATTATGATTATTTGATTTTGGAATGGACATCTGACATACATATGGGACATGTTAGATTTTATAATAAAATTACTATTATGATTTAACACTAATTTAAGGAAGAAATAATTCCCATTATTTGAGTCTAATAATTTGTAACTTTTATCCAACCCATGGGGATTGATAATGCACCATGGGTCAGTATAGAGCCATGTTTGGTGTTAGTTCAAGTGGAAACTCAATTCGGTTCATTATAAATTTTATTAGATCATAGATTCTTTAGAGGAATCCCTAGTTTCTTAAAATCACTTTTGTTATTTGGGGTGTCACGGTAGTGTGGTGATAATATGGTTGTCATGACATAGGATGTTTTTTGTGAGTGAGTTCCTAATCACCACCCATCACAAATATTCTTGAGTCACCATAGGTAGTTGGGATTTTAATTTTGAGTTTAAAATTTTATTTGATTACCATTGATGATATGTTGATCTCCATTTTCATGGTGTGGTTTTCTATAATGAACCTGACTTTTATTACATTACTATTACATCATTTAGAATATAAATAATATAATAATAATACAAAATGAGGATCCAAAGGTTTAGCGTCTTGGGAAAACTAGTACTATACAGAACAATTAAAACATAAAATGTAAAAATTTATTTAATCCATTCTTCTCCATCTTCTAATTATCCCTTAAAAACTCCTTAGTAAACATAATCACCTGAGTATATACATAAAAAAGGGGTGAGTTAAAAGGACATTAATAGGATAATATAACAATGGGTTAGAACAATCATAACATAGGCAAAAGATCATGAACATGAGAGGAAGCATTAATAAAATACTTGAAATGCAGCAATGCATAAAAAATGAAACATCATGTCTTAGTGGTAAAATACTACACATAGTTGTGAACAATGATAGAATCATGTTAAAGAATAATTTTTATTTAACTATTGAGATTCATCACTTTACTCAATTCATTGGAGCTCTGTATAATTCCAGTCACACCTGTCACATCATAACATTCATATTGCGCTATATAATTCCAAGCGCACCCATCACATCATAAAATTTTCATCACCATGAATGAAACATAGAATATATATGAACATAAATAACCCATTTAAAGGAATGGGTTAAATATCATAATAACACATTCATAAACATCAGATTTCCAAAATAAAGAGGGAATAACAAACTTGATACAAGAACCATCAACCTTGAGTGAAAGTAAAAGGTGTGTTTTTGGAAGAGGAGTTATTTTGGAAAACATTTAGTTTGAAATAAACTCCATTGGAAAGAATTTATATCCCAGAAAAAGTAATATAATTATGAAAAAATTATTTTTAATGAGTAACCATACCAAAAATAGAGTGAAAGAGGGAGAACCCGAAGAAAGAAAGTTGGGTTCAAGAATTTCCCCTTACCTTGTATCTAAACGTTTTCTTCACTTTAATGTCCTATATAACCACATTATATTAATTAATTAATGATTAAAGAACATTTTATACAAGAACATGGTTAATTATGGTTTCATTAAGTTATTTTATGGGCCTTTTTATGAGTTATAGAGTTTAAATACGTTGTTTGGGAATGTTCGTTTTTACAGTTTTCTTGAAAGGTTCACTTGTATTAATGAATGGAAGTTCATTTAAAACGTGGATAAACATCCAGAATTGTAATTATATGTTATTGAAGATGTTAAAGAACTTTAAATGATATTATAATTAATTTTTTTATATACCATGAGAATGAATCATTAGATAAGAATCTAATGATGATCATTTGGGTTAATTTGGGCAGTTTTTTCGACCACAACGAACTTGTTTTGTTTAATCATTTAGTAATATGTATATAAGTTAGTTCCATAAAATTAAATAGAATATAATACATATAATATAATCTGGTTCATCCATAAAAATGATTTTGTGACTAGATCTGAAGGCGGTAAAGGAAAATGAAAACATTTCGTTCTTGAAGGTGATAAATTAACACTCCACGAACAACATTTTTCTTTCTAAAACAAAAAGAAGAGGAGAAAGGGTTTGGATGATATAATATTACATTATCATCATTAAATTACAATATATTTATGATATTGTAGTTACCATACCATGTGTATGAGGATAGGTGTGGAGATATTAATAAAAGAACTTGAAATTGAAAGGAAATTAAAAGAAAAGAGATATAGGAGAATTACCTCTTGAATCCTCCTTAAGTCACATTGGATTGGTATTTTGATGAGACTAGAAGATCTTGGACGTGGGGGAGGGGATAAGAAAGATGTTTGGGTAGATTTTAGACAAGGATTGAAGCTTGAGATGTGTGAGGAAATGAGGGTGTGAATGGTGGTATTTATAGTGGAGTGGAGAAGGATTTTCTTAATATTTTAATCATTAGTTTATTAATTTCTACCAAGATAAGAATTAGTTATGATTCCATGACCAAAAATAGTAAAGTGGGAATGTGAGTTAGTGATTTGGGTTCTTACATTACTCATGATGTTAGGAACAGTGGATTTAAATTAAAATGTATTTATACGGTAAATTAATGTATTTTACTATTCACCAAAAATTCAAGTATTTCAGAAGAATCTAAAAAATTAACCCTAACCATTTTTTGACGTATAGAATACAAAAATAAACTTAGTTTTTTAAAAATAATTTTATACATATTATTAATTTAGTTTTTAATAAAATTATAATTTACTTTAAAAACAAAGATTTTAAAATTAAAGCTGATTTTATAATGCTTTTAAAAATTGCATAAGTTCTTATAAAATTATCTTAAATCCAGAAGACATAGAATTGTTAATTTATAATTACATTTTAGGAAAATAAATTTTATTTTAAAATAATTAATTAATTATAATTATTTATTTATGACTTACAAAAATAACCATACTTTTATTATGTTCATATTATCGCTTATAAGATGCCTAAATTTTATTTAATCATTCATGGGTAAAGTTATTATTACTTTGGATGATTTAATATTAATAAGGGTCATATTAATATTCATAAGGTTGGTTACTATTCACCAAAAAATATGTTTGTTCTATTAGACTCCAAAAATCACCCTGAACGTAACTGCGTATGTCAGATGTTCAAAATTCAAAACATAGAAGTGGAAAAAATTATGTTTAATGGTCACATAGTATTTAGTATCATGATATGTCATTGTTATTCCTACTGTGATTATACTATAATTCATAATTATAAGAAGGTAATTCCATTGATAAAACTTTTGGTCATTAAATTCTTCCCCCTTATGAAATTTCTCCCTCAAATTTTCATTTTACACAAACATGCGAGGGTACTTCTCCTTCATCGCCTCTTTTGATTTCCAAGTAGCTTCTTCAAAATTATGGTTCCTCCACAACACTTTAATAATATGGGTTGTCTTGTTGCGTAGGACCTTATCTCTCTTATCCACAATATTTGTTGGCTGCTTTTCATAAGAGAGATCATCTTCCAGCTGTACCACCTGTGATTTCAATACATGTGAGGGATTTGGTATGTACATTCTCAGGAGTGATATGTAAAACACATCATGGACTTGATCCATATTCGGTGGAAGTTCAAGCCGATAGGACACGACTCTTATGCGGTCAAGGATCTCAAAGGGGCCAATGTACCTTGGGCTTAGCTTCCCTTTCATTCCAAACCGCATGACTCTCTTCCATGATGATATTTTAATGAAGAATTTATCTCCAACATCGAAACTCCAAGTCCCTTCGACGGTTGTCAACATAACTCTTTTTCCGACTCTGACCAGCTTTGATATGTTTCTGGATGACTTGAACCTTCTCTGTCATCTCTTGCACAAGATTGGGTCTAAGTATCTTTCTTTCTCCAACTTCATCCCAACAGGTTGGAGTTCTACATCACTTTCCATGCAAAGCTTCATAAGGAGTTGTTTGAATACTCAAGTGGAAGCTATTATTGTATGAGAACTCAACCAATGAGAGATGATGATCCCATCTACCTTTGAATTATAGAGAGTAGGCTCTTAGCATATCTTCAAGCATTTGAATAGTAATTTCAGATTGTCCATCAATTTGGGAGTGATAGGTCGTGCTGAAATTTAATTCAGTACTCAAAGAATGTTGAAGACTCCTCCAGAATTTAGATGTGATCCTTGGATCACGATCAGAGACAATTGAGAGTGGAACACCATGCAGTCTCACCACTTCCTTCACATATATCTTTGCAAGTTGTTCAAGAGAGATATCTTTCCAAATAGTAATAAAATGGACATTCTTGGTGAGTCGGTCAACCACAACCCATATAGCATTATTTCCCTTCGACATCCTGAGGAGACCCGTGACAAAGTCCATAGTGACATTCTCCCATTTCTACATGGGTATAGGCAATGGTTGCATCATCCCTTTGTATTTTTTCATTCTGGTTTAACTTTTTGACATACCAAGAACCTTGAGATATATTCCACAATCTCCTACTTCATGTTATCCCACCAAAAGTGTTCTCAGATATCTCGATACATCTTGGTGATACCCGGATGGATAGAGAATGTTAAGCTATGTGCATTGTCCAATAGCTCCTTTATCCTGAGTGATGAAGGCACACAAAGCTGCGTTCCAAACTGAATCACACCATCTTCATCAATATGGAACTCCTGCAACTTCCATTCCTTTACTGCATTCACCTTCTTTTGTAACTCCAGATCATCCCTTTGTGCATCCTTAATCTTCTTCGGGATAGCTGATTGCGCAATCATTTGGGAAAGGCAGGATGTATCCCCTACCCTTATGATTTCCAAGTCCATCCTTTGCATATCCAAGAAGATAGGGTCTTTCTCAATCCATAACATGGATAGAGTAGCATGTTCTTTTCTACTTCGAGCATTAGTTATCTTGTTCTCCATTCCAGGATTATAGTGAATAGCGCAATCATAGTCCACTATAGGAAAAATGGCCTTTTGAAACGGGCTATTTGCGACGGGAATAAATATCGTCGCAAATAGTCATTTGAAGAGATTATTTACAATGGGGGCATCGACCCATCGCAAAAGTTAGATGCAGTTTGCACACCAAACCACGGGAAGGGTATTTGCGACGGGGAGGCACCCCTCATCGAAAATACCCAAAGGCGGTAAATATGATTTGCGACGGGGAATTTTCCAATCGTAAATAGTTCGTCCGCAGGTCACTATTTGCGATGTGACCTGTCACAAATACCCAACGACGGTAAAACTATTTGCGACGGGATGTTGCCCCGTCGCAAATAGTGTGTCAGCAGACCACTATTTGCTACGGGTCCCATCGCAAATACCCTTTAACTATTGATAATAATTAATGCGGCTAAAGGTATTTGCGACGGGTCCCGTCACAAATAGTAGCATTTGCGACGGGAGTCCCATCGCAAATAGTACTGTCACAACTAATCTAACCTATATATACCCTCATCCTTTTTTTTCATTCTCTCCCCAATTCCCACTTTTTCTCTCTCTCTCTAAACTCTAATTTTAGAGTGAAAATTTCTCTGACTTATTTTTTTTACGAAGAAGTTTTGGAAGTCGTCTCCACCTATAAGAGATCAAGTTATTCATGTTTTATTTAATTTAATATATATTTAATTTTTTATATTAATTTTAATTATGGTTAATTAGTTGTAATTAAATTAGATTTAGATTGTTTTCTCATCAGTATTTATTTGTAATAATAAATTTAAATTATTAGTACTAATTATTAATAATTAGTAATAATTAGGAATTATTAAAGATAATTAACAACGAACATAAATAATTAGCGGTAATTAGTAATTAGTAGTGGTAATTTGCAGTAATTAATAATAATTAACGCTAATTAGTAATAATTTGGAATAAATAGAAATAATTAGTAAAAAATAGTAATAAATACTACTAATAAGTAATAAATACTAATAATAAGTAATAAATACTAATAATTAGTAATAAATACTAATAATTAGTAATAATTAGTAATAAAAATAAATAATTAGTATTAATTAGTATTAATTAGTAATAAATAGTAATAAATAGTAATAAATACTAATAAATACTAATAATTAGTAAAAATTAGTAAAAATTAGTAACAATTAGTGACAATTAGTTAGAATTAGTAATAAATACTAATAATTAGTAATAATTAGTAATAAATACTAATAATTAGTAATAATTACTAACAAATACTAATAATTTGTAATAAATATTAATAAATAGTAATAAATAGTAATAAATAGTTATAAATAGTAATAAATAGTAATAAAATAGAAATGATTAGTAATAATTAGTAATAAATTAGTAATAAATTAGTAATAAATTGTAATAAATAGTAATAAATAGAAATAAATAGTAATAAATAGTAATAAATTGTAAGAAATAGTAATAATTTGTAATAATTAGTAATAAATAGTAATAAATAGTAATAAATAGTAATAAATAGTAATAAATAGTAATAAATAGTAATAATTAGTAATAATTAATAATAATTAGTAATAATTAGTAATAATTAGTAATAAATAGTAATAAATAGTAATAACTAGTAATAATTATTAAAAATTAGTAAAAAATATTAATAATTGGTAATAATTAGTAATAAATATTAATAAATAGTAATAAATAGTAACAAATAGTACTAAATAGTAACAAATATTACTAAATAGTACTAAATAGTAATAAATAGTACAAAATAGTAATAAATAGTAATAAATTGTAATAAATAGTAATAAATAGTAATAAATAGTAATAATGAGTAATAATTAGTAATAATTAGTAATAAATAGTAATAAATAGTAATAAATAGTAATAATTACTAATAATTACTAATAATTACTAATAAATACTACTAATTAATAATAATTAGTAATAATTAGTAATAAATACACATAATTACTAATAATTAGTAATAAATCATCATAAATTGGGATAAATAGTCATAATTGGGGATAAATACGGATTAATATGCGTAATTGGGGATAAATAGTCATAATTTGGGATAATTAGGGACAATTAGGGATAATTATGGGAAAATTAGAAAAAATTAGTAATAACTAGGAAAAATAGAAATAATTAAAAAAATAAGGAATAATTAGGAATAATTAAAAATAATTAAGAATAATTAGGAATGATTAGGATTAATTAGGAAGAATTATGAATAATTAGGAATAATTAGGAATAATTAGGAATAATTAGAAAAAAAATAGGAAAAATTAGCAATAATTAAGAAAAATTAGCAATAATTAGGAAAAATTATCAATATTTAAGAATAATTAGGAATAATTAGGAATAATTAGAAATAATTAAGAATAATTAGAAATAATTAGGAATAATAAGGAATAATTAGAAATAATTAAGAATAATTAGGAATAAAATGTAATAAATTGTAAAAAATTGTAAGAACTTGGCACAATTTCCAGTGGATTGGCAGCACTCCTTTTTCTCGATGACTCTTATCCTTTTAACTCTCACTGACTCAAAACATTATGAAAAATGTGCTTCTACGTATGCATATCTAATCTTTTATGCACGAGATTGGATATGCATTTGGAGGACCATATTTTTAATCTTGTTTTCAGGCGGTGATAGTTGGAAAAAGATGATTCATCAACAAAAAGGGGGCTCTTTTGTCTGACGACTCATTTACTTGCATCTTTCTCACATTAAAATCACAATGAATAATCTTGTCAGAGGCACAATTATACATTCTTGTATACATGGTAATGGATATGCATACCTTGAGTAAATTCTTTATTGTGATTTTAGTGTGAGAAAGTTGCAAGTAAATGAGCTGTCAGACAAAAGAGCAGTTGTCAATCCACTAGAAAATGTGTCTCCCATAATAAGTGGTAATTAGTAAGAAGTAGCTGTAATTATTTATCTTCTATTTTTTGGATAGTGTTTTTCTTATTTCAAATTATTCAAAAATATTTATGATTTTATAATTTGTAGAAAAATATAGAACAAGGAAGTTGAAAAATGACATTATTAGATGATCACGCTTGGATAAATCATCACATAAATCTAGACGATTCTAGTTTAAATCCTATATATATTGAAGGCATTAAAGCTTTCTTATCATTTGCATCATCAAAAACAGAATTTGTTTCAAAAGACATAATTAAGTGTCCTTGTAAAAAATGTGCTCTGAGAACGTTTGACACATTTTAAAACATTGGGGGACATATCATGCGTTTTGGTTTTCAACTAGATTATGTTTTTAGATATCAACATGGTGAATGCAGTTCCAGAGAAGATACTAATAATTTGATTCTGAGTCCATCACAGTTTTAAAATTTAGTACATGATGTTGCAGGTCCATCTATTCAACAAACTAAAACTCTGGATGATATTGATTTAACTCATGAGTTGGCTCCATCTTAATTTTATGAGTTTTTGAGCTCTACTAAGGATGAATTATATCCTGGTTACAAGATAAGGAAATTAGAAGTGATTGAAAATTTATGGCTATTAAATCAGATAAAGGAATGTCAAAAAACTGCTTTGATGAGATATTTTCTTTGCTTAAAACACTGTTACCTAAAGGAAATCTATTTCCTACAAATTAATATGAGAGAAAGATGTTATCTTATAATCTGGGCCTTAGTTATCAGAAGATTAATGCATGTAAAAATGATTGCATCTTATATTCTAGTGAAACTGAGTTGTTTAATAGTTGTCCCACATGTGGTCAATAGAGGTATAAAGAAGCTCAACCGGGGAATTCTGGATTGATTTCTATAAAGAAATTGAGATATTTCCCACTTACACCAAGGTTGTAGTGTTTATTTTTGTCTTAGAGCACAATGACAATGATTTCATGGAACAAAACCACGATTTCAACTAGTAAAATCTTGAATCATCCATCTGATAGTGATTCATGGAAATATTTTGACTGAGGGCATCTGTCTTTTGCTTTAGAAGCCCATAATGTGTGATTGGGTCTTTCTACTAACGATTTCTATCTATTTGATTCTTATGGTAGTTAGTATTCATGTTGAATTGTCTTTATACCTCAGTACAATTTACCTCCACAGATGTTGATGAATGAAACTTATATCTTTTTGACCTTATTAATCCAAAGACATCCAAAAAATAATATTGATGTTTATTTGAAACCCTTTATTGATGGGTTAAATTCATTGTGGAGTAATAGTGTGAGTATATATGATGTTGTTGTGAAACAAAATTTCCTACTAAAAGTTGCATTAATGTGGAAAATTAGTGACTTCTCGACATATGGCATGTTATCCGGATGAATTACACATGGTTCAAAATAATGTCCTTATTGTATTAGAGACAATAAAGAATTTACGCTCTTCAATGGAAAAAAACCATGCTATTTTGACTGTCATCAAAGATTTCTTCTAACTGATCATCCTTTTCAGAGGAGCAAATCTCATTTCAGAAAAGGCACAATTGAAAGGGAAGAACCACAAAAAATGATCTCAGGTACATATTTAAAATAATTTTCATTTTCATTACCTCCTATCACATTTAAACCAACAATAAACCAATAGAAAATTCATGGCTTTGGGAAATAACACAATTGGATAAAACAGAGCATTTTTTGGGATCTTCCCTATTGGTCTGATTTGTTGGTCTACCACATGTTGAATGTCATGCATATTGAGAAGAAATATTTTGATAATTTATTTCATAAAATTTTGGATACACTAGGTAAGACCAAAGATAATGTTAAGGAATGATTAGATCATTCCCAAATTTGTAGGTGACCAGAACTTGAACTATTTTAAAATGTCTGATCACAAAGGTTAATGAAGCCAAAAGCATCTTATACACTGTCCAAAGAGAGTCACATATTATTTTTTCAATGGATTATAGATTTGATACTTCTAGATGGTAATGCTTCCAATTTGGGTAGATGTGTTAAAAATGATCATATTACCGGATTAAAAAGTCATGATTGTAATGTTATAATGAAAATAATTATGCCGATTGGATTAAGAGGTTGGTTGAATTCTAGGATTTGGGATTCGATAACAGAAATGCCATATTTTTTTCGAGACATTTGTTCGGTGACAACAGACTACAATACACTAAGAAAACTAAAAGAAGATGTTTTTGTAAATATATGTAAACTGGAAAAAATCTTCCTGTCGACTTTATTTGAGTCAATGGAACATCTTATTTTACATTTTCCACATAAAGAAAATGTAGAGGTCCAATATAGTTTCAATGGATGTAACTATTCAAGGGATGCATGCAGAAATTGAAGAAAAAAGTACATAACAAAGAATCAGTTGAAGGATCAATTTATGATGCTTATTTGCAAGAGGACATTTCTTTTTTCTGCTCTCCTTATTTTGAATATGAATATCCCTCAAAACACAACCGCATGGGATAAAATGAGGATAATTTTGATGATGAAATAGACAATCAAGTATCAGTTTTTAATTAGCTAGATCTTGGATTCAGTGGAGTTCATGAACAATGGCTTTCAGATGATGAACATCAGAGAGCTCATATATCTGTTATGCTCAACTATTAAAAAATGACATCATTTGTAATGTGAGTAATTTTATCACTTATTCTATAATTTATGTTATAGTAAGTAAAATTATTCTATTTTTAGGTTATATGATAATCATATCAAGAAATGGCTTCCACAAATTACATCAACTTCTCTTGAAGAATGTCGGAAAAAAAAAATTGTCAATGGTTTCAAAAACTGGTAACATAAATTATTGATGGTTTAACATATCAATTCAGTTTATTATTTATTATATTGGTAATTGTTTTACAAATTTTTAGGTGTCCCAACATACTGATAAAATTGATAAGTGATTGTGTATATTGAGTAACCCACCATCCCAAATGGTTAAATATTATAATGAATATATGGTGAATGGTTTTTGATTTCATGCACATGAATATGGGGAATAAAAAAACAATGAAAAATGGAGTTTTATTGAGAGGATATCATCATAGAGAAATTGAAGTTTACTTTTATGACATACTGGATGAAAATATTGAACCATGTTATCTAGGAAAAAATTGAATAATGATGTTTAAATGTTGGTGGTTGGATACTAAGAGAGGCTTGTGTGTTCATCCGACTCATGGAATCATAGATATTAAATATAAAAGTCTTCTTGCAGTAATGAACAATTTTTAATGGCTCAACATGCACTTCAAATTTATTACGCAAAGTACTATGCTACTTTAAGAGACCTGAGTGATTGGTAAAGTATAATAAAAATGAAATCTCAGGAAAATCAGTTTACTTAAAGTGAATGTGGTTCCACTGAAGTGAGATAAATTGAATTTTTTCAAGAGACTACTCAAAATACATCTTTTTCACAAAGAGACATGAATATCGATGATGAAACCCCGCAATTAAGGGTCGATGGTGATGATGATGTTAATAATGTTACAAATGATTTTGAAATGACAAGAGATAATGAAACTGAAAGTCATATGGATATTGATGATGCCGAGAAAGAATATAAAGAAAATGACATCATCATATATGAAGATGATGATAAAGGTAAACATTGACACAACTAAATACTGGTTATAATCATAACTAATATATATCTATATATAACAATTATTTTCATATTTTTTCTAAAAACAATCATTTTGTGTTTCAGATGAATGATGATCTATTTCTTGAGTTGCAGGAGGCTGAGCTACCTTTGGATGAGGAGGATTTGGGACCATCTGACCCTCAACCGAATGGCGGTTCAGGGGGTATGCAGAGGGGGTAAGGTCCTGAGCGACTGATGATTCTAGACCATATCCCTGAGCGATGTCTATGTCTTGGCTTCAGTCCGTGCACACAGAGGTATGATAACCTATTAATTTTAGTTATCTTTCATTTATTTATTTATATACTGATTGTATGATTATTTATTATTTTTTCAAAGTTTTCCACATGTAGGTATTGGACAGGGGAGCGCTATCTTGGGTAATTATTTTTCTCATCCATGGATCACATAAGAATAGATTCTCATTGATGTACAGCTCGACATGTTCAATCATTGGAAGGTACATAAATAAATAATATTTATTTTGAAATTTATTTCATTAATAACTTGATATTATAAATTATTTATAGGGTTTTCGGTATCTCATAGATGATAGCATGAGTGACTCTATCCACGCGGCATGGGAGGTGTCTATGCATGACTGTTTCTATCAGTTTTTGCACAATTTGAGAAGGAAGACCATGAAGAAAGGAGTGAAAGTATTTGATGAGTCGTGTAGAGTCCACTGAGAAGAGTAAATTTCATCTCACATTTGAGATTGATTATGTTCACACTAGTTGGGTGGTGGATTTTAGAGGATATCTTCTTTGGGCCAGCAAAACTGGGGGAGACAGGAGGTGACACATTGATCCAATAACTGTACATTCAGAACACATAGAGAGTATCTGGTAAGTATCTTTTTTAAATATTTTATATAACTTTAAATATAAAAAATTTATTTTATATTCATATAGGCATTCGAGCATTCCGATATTATGGAGTATGACATTTATCAAATGATGTATAATGATCCAACCACTTAGAGAGATTAGAGGTGATCGCCAACGTCAGATTGTGGTCACTATTATTTATTTTTAGGTTTGAAAATTAACTACATATAATATTTTAACTATTTTAATTTAAAATTGGAATTGAAGGAGTCATATGAGGCCGCGACCTCTTATACACAGGATGAGAGTCAGGCCGAGACAGCTAGTTAGACTAGTGCCCACCATTTCAATGAGGCGACATGGATACAAGTGACCCAGTATACCTTCAAAAAGGGTTGAGTAGTTGGTATCGACTCTCATTTGACTCCTGTGACTTATTGTGGTACTTCTGCAATGTTGGAATCTAGCTCGAGAGGATCTCGTGGAGAGATATCATCTTTTGGCTCATAGTATCAGGAGCAAGTGCAAGCTCATAGTGAGCCTATAAAGTGTTTGCAGAAGCAACGGGAAGAGATGCATCAGTAGAAATAGTAGCAGTACAAGGAGGATATGCGTCGATGGTAGAATCAGTAGCAGCATGAAGAGGAGATGTGTCGATGGCAGCAGTAGTAGTATGAGTAGATGTAGTACTTGTGCCGTCTGAATCCTGGTTTAGGGATTGATTTTTGAAACACCCTTAAATGATAAAGGGTAAAATGACTAAATGATATGACTCATGTCAACAAGGTGCACCTTCCTTTTCGAGATCCCACCTGATTAGAACTATGCAATTAAGCGTGGTTCTCCAAGAGTAGTGATCAGGATTGGTGACCTTTTGGGAAGTTTCCCAAGGTGTGTGCGAGTGAGGACAAAGCACACTAAAAAGGGAATGTGTTGGCCTGTGGGTATTATCATTAGTCAGATGACTCATTCAGTCATGTGGGTGAACCCTTGGGTGGGGACCACATGTCTGCGGGGCAACTGGTGGTACCTGGTGGTCTAGGACCTAATAGTCTTGTTAAGGTGGGGTGTCTGTGCTATCACCGGGACCTAGTTGTCACAATTGGTATTAGAGGTGGTACCCAACCTTAAGTGCGGTGCACTACCTAGGTTGAGATGTAGGGCCCACAATGAGGACTTTGTGCTCTAGGGGGGTTGATTGTAACACCCCCAAATGATAAAGGGTTAAATGACTAAATGATATGACTCTTGTCAACAAGGTGCACCTTCCTTTTCAGAAGCCTATCTGATTAGAACTCCACAGTTAAGCGTGATTGTCATGAAGTAGTGATCAGGATGGGAAAATTTATGGGAAGTTCTTCATGGTGTGTGCGAGTGAGGACAAAGCACACTAAAAAGGGCATGTGTTGGCGTGCACTGTCTTGGTTGAGATGTAGGGCCCATAATGAGGACGTTGTGCTCTAAAGGGGGGGGGGTGATTGTTACACCCCCAAATGATAAAGTTAATGACTAAATGATATGACTCATGTCAAAAAGGTGCACCTTCCTTTTCGGAAGCCTATCTGATTATAACTCCATAGTTAAACGCGCTTGTCCTGGAGTAGTGATCAAGATGGGTGACCTTCGGGGAAGTTTCCCAAGGTGTGTGTGAGTGAGGACAAAGCACACTGAAAAAGACATGTGTTGGCCTGTGGAGATTATCATTAGTCAGATGACTTGTTCAGGCATGTGGATGAACCCTTGGGTGGGGACCACATGTCTGCGGGGCAACTGGTGGTACCTAGCGGGCTAGGACCTGACAGTCTTGTTAAGGTGGGGTGTCTGGGCTATCACTGGGACCTAGTTGTCATAGTTGGTATCAGAGGTGGTACCCAACCTTAAGTGTGGTGCACTGCCTCAGTTGAGATATAGGGCCCACAACGAGGACGATGTGCTCTAGGGGGGGGGGGTGATTGTAACACCCCCAAATGATAAATGGTTAAATGACTAAATGATATGACTCATGTCAACAAGGTGCACCTTCCTTTTTAGAAGACTATATGATTAGAACTCCATAGTTAAGCATGCTTGGCTTAGAGTAGTGATCAGGATGGGTAACTTTCTGGGAAGTTCCTCAGGGTGTGTGCAAGTGAGGACAAAGCACACTAAAAAGGACATGTGTTGGTGTGTACTGTCTGGGTTGAGATGTAGGTCCCACAATGGGGACGTTGTGCTCTAAAGGGGGGGGGTGATTGTTACACCCACAAATGATAAAGTTAATGACTAAATGATATGACTCTTGTCAACAAGGTGCACCTTATTTTTTGGGAGCCTATCTGTTTAGAACTCCATAGTTAAGCGCACTTGTCCTGGAGTAGTGATCAGGATGGGTGACCTTTTGGGAAGTTTCCCAAGGTTTGTGCAAGTGAGGAAAAAGCACACTGAAAAGGACATTTTTTGTCCTGTGGGGATTATCATTAGTCAGATGACCTGTTCAGGCATGTGGGTGAACCCTTGGGTGGGGACCAAATGTCTATGGGGAAATTGGTGGTACCTGTTGGGCTAGGATCTGACAGACTTGTTAAGGTGGGGTGTCCGTGCTGTCACCGGGACCTAGTTGTCATAGTTGGTATCAGAGGTGGTACCCAACCTTAAGTTCGGTGCACTACCTGGGTTGAGATGTAGGGCCCATAATGAGGATGTTGTGCTCTAGGGGGGGTGATTGTAACACCCCCAAATGATAATGGGTTAAATGAATAAATGATATGATTCATGTCAAAAAGGTGCACCTTCCTTTTCGAGAGCCTATCTGATTAGAACTCCACAGTTAAGCATGCTTGGCCTGGAGTAGTGATCAGGATAGGTAACTTTCTGGGAAGTTCCTTAGGGTGTGTGCGAGTGAGGACAATGCGCACTAAAAATGGCATGTATTCGTGTGCAGTGTCTGGGTTGAGATGTAGGGCCCACAATGAGAACATTGTGCTCTAAGGGGGGGGGGGTGATTGTTTCACCCCCAAATGATAAAGTTAATGACTAAATGATATGACTCATGTCAACAAGGTGCACCTTCTTTTTCGGGAGCCTATCTGATTAGAACTTCATAGTTAAGCGTGCTTGGCCTGGAGTAGTGATCAGGATGGGTGACCTTCTGGGAAGTTTCCTAGGGTGTGTGCGAGTGAGGAAAAAGCACACTGAAAAGGGCATGTGTTGGCGTGCACTTCCTGGGTTGAGATGTAGGTCCCACAATGAGGACATTGTGCTCTCAGGGGGGGAGGTGATTGTAACACCCCCAAATTATAAAGGGTTAAATAACTAACTGATATGAATCATGTCAACAAGGTGCACCTTTATTTTCGGGAGCCTACCTGATTAGAACTCCATAGCTAAGCGTGCTTGGCCTGGAGTAGTTATCAAGATGGGTTACCTTCTGGGAAGATTCCCAGGGTGTGTGCGAGTGTGGACAAAGCACACTAAAAAGGATATGTGTTGGCCTATGTGAATTATCATTAGTTAGATGACCCGTTCAGGCATGTGGGAGGACCCTTAGGCATGGACCACATGTCTGCGAGGTAACTAGTGGTACCTGGCAGGCCATGACCCAACAGTCTTGTTAAGGCGAGGTGTCTATGCTGTCACTGAGACCTAATTGTCACAAGTTTCCTCCACCATCTCCTCTAGCTCCTCCACCTCCTCCAGAAGACTATCCCCCAATGATTTTTTTTGTTATGTTAAAAACATTTGAATTCAATATTTGTTGTAATATGAACTATTTATAGTTTCTGTCTTTTATATTAGTGAAAATCGTGCATAATTTTTTTTTTCAATATTTTATTATTTTATTATTTATTATAAGTATTATATTTTTTAATGTTTTTTTATTTTACTAATAATAATAATAATAATAATTTATTATTTTTTTATATTTTTTTATGAATATTGAGAATTTTAATTTTTTTTATTTTTTTATTATTTTAATAATATTAATATTATTTTTCATTAATTTACCAAAATTTATTAAATATATATATATTTATTTATTTTATTTAGTATTTGTGATGAGACCTTTTATGATGGGAACCCGTCATGAATAGTTTATATATATATATATTTAAATAAGTATTTACGACGTGCAAAAGGGACCATTGCAAAGGGTTTTGATATATATAACATATATAAACGGAGAATTATTTACAAAGGGAAAATGGGCCCATCGCAAATACTTTTTGTGACGGGCCCATCAAAACACATTATATATATATATAATGTATATAATTAGAGAGCTATTTGCGAAGGGACACTTTCCCATCGCAAATAGTATTTTTGCGACGGGCCCGTCATAAAAAAATACTATTTGGGACGCTGTTTTCTGCAATGGGCTATTTGCGACAGGACCCCGTCGTAAAATCTTATTTGCAATGGGATCCCATTACAAATAGCCCGTCACAAATACCTAAAATTCCAGTAGTGGTCCTTGATTAGCTCTAACCATCTCCTTTTATGCATGTTGAGCTCCTTTTGTGTGAATATATACTTTAGGATCTTGTGGTCGGTGTATATGTCACACTTCTCACCCTAAATTTAGTGTCGCTAGATTTTCAAGGAAAAATCATAGTTACCGTCACTAGATCATGCATCAAGTAGTTCTTCTCATGGATCTTCAACTGTCGTGAGGTGTAGGCTATCAAATTATCATTATTCAGGAGTACACAACCCATACCTTTCTTTGAATCATCACCCAATATCACAAAAATTTGTCCACTTTTTGGTAATGTGAGTACAAGTGTAGTGATCAACCTTCTATTTATCTCCTTGAGCCTTCCCTCACATTATTTCATCTAGAAATAATTTAAACCTTTCCTTTCTATCTCAGTTAACGGGCTTGACAATCCTGAGAAATTTCTCACAAAACGTCCGTAGTACCCAGATAATCCAAGAAAACTATAGATTTTTATGACACTAGAGGGCCTGGTCCATTCCTCAACCACCTTTGTTTTTGAAGGGTACATATAAATTCCCTCACTTGTGATCACATGTTCCAAGAATGTGGCTTTCTTCATCCAAAAGTCACACTTACAGAACTTGGCGTAAAAATTATCCTTTCTCAATGTCACAAACACAAGTATTATATGTTCTTCATGTTCCTCCTTTCCCTTAGAGTATATGAGAATATCATCGATAAACACTACAAAAAATTTGTCTAGGTAATGGCTAAAGACTCTATTAATCAAATCCATGAAGATTACAGGGTCATTATTAAGTCTGAAGGGCATTACCAGAAACTCATGGTGTACATACCTTGTACAGAAGGCAGTCTTCTAAATATCTTCCTTCTTCACCTTCAGCAGATGATATCCAGAATGAAGATCCATATTTGAGAAGTATTGATCTTCTTTTAGCTAATAGAACAAGTCATCTATCCTTGGAAGAGGATACTTGTTCTTTATGGTCACCTTGTTGAGTTCCTGATTATCAATACACAACCATATTGATCCATCCTTCTTCTTCACAAAGAGCACTGGCGCACCCCAAGGTGATGCACTAGGGTGTATGAACCCTTTGTCCAAATTCTCATACAACTTCTTCTTTAACTCCTCCAGTTTTATAGGAGCCATCCTATAGGAACATATTGAGATAGGAGTATCTGTAGATATGAGTTTTATTGAGAACTCTACCTCAAGATTTGGGGGAAGTATGAGTAACTCTTCGGGAAATACATCACTGTATTACCTCACGATGGGAATTTACATAAGTTTAATCAATTTCATTTGAATAAACCATTTGTGTGAGGTATTATTCTTCATAGGGTATCAACACCCACACCATTAAATGATTTTTCAAAGGCCATTCACAATCTTCCTTGAATCTGTAGAGGATCATGGGATGGTTTGGTATATGAAATGATATTTCCTTTTCCCGAAAGTTGATATGTGCTCTATATAACGAGAGCCAATCCATTCCCATTATAGCATCTAATTCTACCAAGGGAAGTTTTACTATATTTTCTAGAAGAATATTCCCACATACGCCAACATGAGAAGAGTCAAACACTTGGGTTTAAATTATTTCCTCACTAGGTGTTTTTACAAATATCTCAAATTCAAGGTTTCTAGGCTTCAATTATATAGTTCTAGAAAAATTTCAAGATATAAAGGAATGTGAAGAACTAAAATCATATAAGAATTTTCCCATTATTGAGTGAATATGAAGTGTACCTTGTAAGACTTCATTATCTTTGTCCACTTCAGCAGTAGTGATGGAATAAACCTTCCCTTGTTCCTTTGGATTTAGTGGTTGCAACGCGGATTACCCTCAAGGACTCAAGGTTTAGTGAACTGGCTTATATAGTTCCCTTTGTAACATCTCAGTTCTAGAAGCCACCCAGAGGTGCCCCGTACCAGGTTGGTCACATGGACTCAAGCACATTTCCCTGAACACAAGAGGCTGCCGACTAGCAGTGAGGGCTTTGGGTGTGATAGTGGGGAAACTATGCCCTCATTGGCCAAGTACACAACGAAAGTAAACAAATACATACAATAGAGGAAGCAGTAATAATGACATACATTGGTGACATCAAAAAACTGAAAGTATAAACTGGAGAACATATATAAAATGATGCATGATACATATGTCTAGGAAAACAGCCAAACAAGTCACAATGATGGAATACATCAGTGCTAAACCAAATCACAAAATAAAATATATAAACTCCTCAGTATCAGAAGCCATATCCTGGTCCCATGCTCTCCAACTCCACAGCAAATCAAGTACCTGAAGTAGAAGGGTGCTTTCCCTTGTCTATACCTGCAACAATATAATCTATTTGGGCCCAAAATCAGGGCTCAAATAAGGTGTGAGACTAAATCCCAATAGGAAACCACCACAAGATCTGTGCCTAATAGTCAAAGAGTATATGGTAGTTAAAAGTATAGGAAACAGTAAATAGAAAAGTATTCGACAACAAACAATCCACAGTTTAAATATCAAGAAACATCTAACCAAGCAGATAAACAAAAATATGCAACCCTATGGGAAGTACCCACAACCTATCCCCTATGGTCCTACCAAAAAAGTAAAATAAACCCTCTAGGCAGTACACTCAGTCTAACCCCTGTGGTTCAGCATAAGCATAGACTCTCTGAGGAAGCACTCACCGTTAATTCCCCCTATAGTCTTGTAACAGTACTAAAGGCGCTTTGGGGAAGCACTAAACATCTCATTCCCCCTGTGGACTACTTCAAGGAACTAAAGACACACTGAGGAAGCACTCATCTTCAATTCCCCCTGTGGTCTCACATCGTTAATAAAACAGACACTTCGGAGAAGCCCTCAATATCCATTCTCCATATGGTTTGTACACTAGGTTCTCACAGCCCTGTGTAAGTCAAGAAAGTGTAGCAGTGCGTATCGGCCAAGGTAAACCTCAAGAACTACTTGGCTAGCATTCTACAACATAACATCATAATAGAACAATATTCACACCATCCTACAATTCTAGGCACGGGAAAGTAAACAGCCGCCTAACAGGAAAACTAGACCCAAAGGGTCAAAACAGGAAAAACATGCATGGGAAACACATCCAAAGTATATCAATTCACCCTATTCACAATCAATTATCATCTACTCAAGCATACAAGCATAGCAGGAAAACAATGGGGATACAATGGTAAACATGCAATACCCCGTTCATGGGTATTGGGCATATTTGCACATAAAACTCAAATACATTCAACAAGAAGGCACAAACCACCTACCTCGACATTGGGAGATCAATATACTTGAACCTCAAGGCTTGAATCACCTTATAACGCCATAGATCTAAGAAAATTTATAAAACATTCAACCCATGGTAACTCACAAAAGAAGAGAAAACAGAAGATGATGCTCTAGAAGAAGAGAGAACTCACTGATGTGATTCCAATGCAACTGACAGTGTTCAATTCATATGACGGACACTCGCTTGGGGGTTCTTCAAATATCCGTGGCCGTATGGAGCTTTTGGTCGAATGAGACCTCAAAGGAGATATTTTTGGTGATTAGACGTGACCCTAGTGCATTTAATGAAAAAAATATAGTACACGACATGTAATTTTGAAGTACACAGCGTGTAATCTCCTTTTCCGAACATCGCTTTAGGTGGCCTCTAGGTCACCCCAACATGGCTATGTGCATGGCCGCTACACAGCCAGCACACAACTACCTGTTGTAACCGAGTACATGGCATGTACTCATAAAGTACACGGTGTGTACTTCAAAAATTTCTAGAAAAACCTCTTTTCCTAAAAAACAACCAGAAAAGGAAAACAAACCTGAAAATAAGATCTGGGTTCTTACAAACTCCCCACCCCCCTTAAATAAATTAATCCTCAAATTTCCCTAGCGCGGTGTAGAAGAAGAAACCCTGAACAACTCCGGCCACTACAATCGTACGTCTTCCTCCCTCTCCCAAGTCTCGTCCTATACTCGCCCGTGCTGCCAAAGAACCCATACCAGAGGAACAGATCGACCACAGAGAACCTTCGTACTTATATCCACAATCTGGATAGGATGCTCCTCAAAGGATGTACCCCCTTAAAACTCAACCTCCTCAGGTTGGAAGATGTGAGATGGGTCTGAGAAGTAATGTCGAAGCTGAGAAAAGTGGAAGACATCATGCATAACCTGGTACCTCTAAGGTAACTGCAACCGATAGGCAACCGAACCAACTCTATTCAACACCTCAAATGGCCTGACGTACCTAGGAGAAATATTAATTTGTCTCATAATCCTCTTGTTTCCCAACCTCGGTATGACACGCAGGAAAACCTGATTCCTGACCTCGAACTCCAGAGGTCGTCTCCGCTGATCAGCATAAGACTTCTGTCGAGATTGCACAGTATCCATCCTCTTCTGAATCAACTCTATCTGCTTTGTGGTCTCTTGAACAAGATGAGGTCCCAGCAAAGCTACCTCTCCTGCCTCCAGCCAACATAAGGGTGATCGGCATGGCCTACTGTACAAATCCTCATAAGGTTCCATTTAAATAGTTTCTTGAAAACTATTGTTGTAGGAAAACTCCACAAGAGGTATATGCTTATCCCAAGCACCTTCAAAATCTAGAATGCATGCTCGTAGTATGCCCTCAAGCACCTGAATCATAGGCTCGGACTAGCCATCTATCTGATGATGGTAGGTTGTACTCAAAAGTACTTGTGTACCCAATACCTTCTAAAGCCCCTACCGGACCCGAGAAGTAAAACCTGCATCTCTATCTGAAACGATGGAGTGTGGGACTCCATGCAGACGTAAAATCTCATAGATTTACCACCATCCCAGCTCATCAACACTAAAGGTCTACTTGATCAGCAAAAAGTGAGAAACCCTCATGATCCTGTCAATGACAACCCATACTTCATAATTCTCTCGAGGCGAACTCGACAACCCTTTTACAAAATCCATCGCGACATCATTCCACTTCCACTCTGGAATGGGTAACTTATGGAAAATCCCTGCTAGTCGTTGATGCTCTACCTTCACCTACTGACAGGTGGAATACCTCATGACAAAACCAGAAACATCTCTCTTCATACATGGACACCAATAATGATGGTGTAGATCACGATACATCTTGGTGAAACTAGGATGAACTGCCCAAACTGGGGAATGAAAGTCCCGCATCAGATCCTCATGTATGTCTGCTAGAACCCGTACATGCCCTGAGAAACGCAATATCTCATCCTCTCCTATGGTCCATCTAGGAATAGGGTCCTCTCCTAACACACTTTCCCATAGGATTAGGCCTTCTGAATCTAATAGCTGCCACATTTTCACTCAATTATGAAGAGTAGAGGTAACCGCCACAGAAGAAATAAATGTCTATCCCTGTCTGTCGTGCACCACCAAATGCATCTTAGAGAATATAGCCATAATTTACCACTCATTACTGGCCTTCTGAACTACCTGTACTTGAGTCCTCTTGATCAATGCATCAGCCACTACATTTCCCTTCCCAGGCGTGTAGGCAAGCTCAAAGTCAAAGGACTGTAGGCACTCAAACCACCTGTGTTGTCTCAAATTCAGATCACGCTAAATGAAGATATACTTGAGACTCTTATGGTTGGTGAAAACCCAAAAACTCACTCCCAGTAGCATAAGGAATGAACAACAACAGCCAACTCGAGATCATGCATCGGGTAATTCCTCTCATGTGGTCGCAACTGCTGAGACCCATATGCGATGACTCCTTTGCCCTGCATAAGAACAACTCCTGGCCCGATACCTGAAGCATCACAATAAATAGTATAGATCTTTCCAGGCTCTGGAAAGACTAGTGTCGATGTTGAATTCAACCTCCCCTTCAGCTCCTGAAAGGACAACTTGCAAGAATATGACCACAAGAACATCACACCCTTATTAGTCAGACTCTTAAGTGGTGCTGATAAGCGTGAAAAGTCCTGTATTAAATGTCTGTAGTATCCAGCTAGCCCTAGAAAAATCCACACCTCAAAGATGTTCTTCAGCTTCTCCTAGGAAACTAATTTTCTCACTTTCTCTAGGTCTACTGACACTCCTGTCTCTGAGATAACATGAACAAAGAAGTGAATATGATCCATCCAAAAGTGGCATTTTGAGAGTTAAACATATAACTGATGCTCTCTCAGTGTACTCAAAATGATCTCAAGATGGGTATCATGGTCGTTTTGAGTGTTAGAGTACACAAAGATATCATCCACAAAGAAAACCACGAAAGAATCCATGTATGGATGGAACACTCGGTTCATCAGTGCCATGAAAACTATAGGTGTGTTCGTGAGACCGAACGGCATAACCCTATACTCGTATAGACCATACCTACTCTGAAGGGATGTAAGAGGTATATCTCATGGTCTAACACACAAATTATGATAAGAAAATCTCAAGTCAATCTTCGAGAACACTTGGCCTCCTCAAATCTGATCAAATAGATCATCAATTCTTGGTAAAGGATATCGGTTCTTGACTATCAACTGGTTCAACTTACAATAATCCACACAAATTCTGAGGGTGTCGTATGCCTTCTTCACAAATAGGATAGGTGAACCCCAAGGAGAAGTACTAGATTGAATGAAACCCTTTGCCTACAACTCCTCCAACTACTTCTTGAGCTCTTGAAAATATGGTGTAGTCATCCTATAAGGAGGAATGGACACTAGTTACACTCCTGACATGAGATCAATAGAAAAGTCCACCTCTTTCTCTGGAAGAAAACCTGAAAAGTCTTATGGATATATGTCACTGAAATGATCCACCACTAGAGGAAATTCTAATTGTGAAGTCCCCTGATCATCCAGATATAAACTACCAATCTGGGCGGTAACTCCTCCTAACCCATGATTCTCTGGACCCTCTTTGCTTTCCTGGACATCCCACTCACCCTTATGAAGAAATGATCCACCCTCTGGTGATATGAAACTCACCCTGCGACAATAACAGTCGACGAATTCCTGTAAAGGAACTAACCAGTCCATTATGAGAATGAAATCATAGCCTATAATCTCTAGGACATAGAGGTCCCATAGGAATTGACACCCACCAAACTCTAGAGGTAACTCCTTGCACTGACGTACACTATCCGTTCTAGTCCCCAACAGAGTGTTTAGTGTCAAAATATCGGCATAAGAAAGGATGCAGAGCCCAAGGATCTCCACAACAGAAATAAAAATAAAGCTATGGGAAGCCCCTGTATCAAAAAGATCTGAAGATAAAACTAAGGCAATGGGGATCATACCTCAAACTGTAGAAGGTTCGGGATCCTGCTCTTGTTGGGTCTGCTCTACTACAAAGGTTTGGCCTGCCCCACGACCCTGTGACCCTTCCTAACCACTCTGACCTGATCCACTCTGCTAACGCTGGAAGACCGGTGACTGACCACCATGGCCATGACCTCCACCTCGGCCTGAATGGCCAAAAGAAATCTAGTTCCCAGACTAGTGAGAAACTGGCGGTGCTGCTCCTAGACGCAGAGTCATAGAAGAACCCCTGTCACCAGCTACTGGTGAGAAGATATGACATAAGTGCTGAAGGTGACCCATCTTACCGCAAGATCAGCACTCCACTGCGTCTTTTGGGAAATGTGACCGTGTATTACCACTCCTTCCGCACTGATAGCACACCACCCAGATACCATAAGATGTCTCTCACCTCCTTGGATCACTGCATGAAGAATCCCTACGGTTCTTCTTACTGTCAGTAGGAAGGATGATAACTCCAGATGTTGAGCCACCCTGGCTCACATATTTGGAATCCCTCAGATTGCGCTCTGTGACCAGCGCTTAGTTGACGATGGAAGTGATGGAAATCAACCTGAAGAAGTGCACCTGTGAACAGATGTCGTGCCTCAGACCATCCTCAACTTTCCTTGCAAGGAAAAACCCATATCTCTATAGGAAAGGTCTAAAGAACTGAAGCTCAGTGAAGTGAGAGGAATACTCCATAACAGAAATAGTACCCTACTCCAGACTCATAAACACCCTGAGCTCGATCGGCCCTCAGGGTCTCCGGATAAAAGTAATCGTAGAAGATGTGCTAAAATTCATCCCACGCCATAACCTTCTGAGGTCCTGCTTGTGAGATCATATCCCACCACCTCTTGGAGGAGTCCAGAAGCATATAGGTAGCGAGATTGACCCTCCTCTCTAGAGGCATCTCCAGATGCTCAAAGATCATAAGAATGGATTCTAGCCATGATTCTGTAGCCTGGGGCCCTCCATCCCCTGAGAAAGTGGGATGCTTCTGCTATTGAAAAACCCGCATCAAATCTTCCATCGATGGGGCAGGATGTGGTGCTCCCTGAAAAGTCTGCCTCATCCTCATGAATCCTTACCTGAACTGTGCACCAGCACCAGTATCAGGTATAACTGCTAGTTCCAAGACCGGAACAATAGGAGGATCTGCGGGAAGTCCCTGATTAACTGTATCCGACGTCTGATCACTGCCCCGTAATTGGCATAAAACTGGTGGACATCTCGATGGCATGACTCTGCAAGGTCAAACACACACCTTAAATCATTATTAACAGAGACTGAAACATAGAAGTGTAAGAAGGGAAAAAAGATAAAGAAAACATTCACGTTTTACAAAACATGACTACACGACATGTATAAACCCTACACAATGTGTTCCCTTAAGTCATACACATAGGCATGTACCTCTGCCAAAACTAGTCATGTAACACCCAAACCACATAGCATGTTGTCCTAAAACACAACATGTACTTGAATATTCTTCCCCTTCTTGAGTCCTTCTACACGGCTAATCCACATGGCTCTCCTAAGACAAGACTACATGGTGTGTTCCAGATAGACACGGCATGTACTAGACAAGCTTCACCTAGCCCGTGTTGTCAGCGACATGGCCTAACACATGGATCACAATACATGACATGTTCCATACGAACACGGAGTGTTCGAGAAAGGATAACACCGACCCATGTTTTTGATGACATGGTCGTGTACTTGGGTTAGACTACACTGCATGTTTAGATGGAACATAGCGTGTTTTAGATAAGACTCGTCCAACCTGTGGTGTTAGTGACACAGGTGGGCACAAGGTCAACACAACACGACGTGTATGGATGGTACAAAACGTGTTCACTCCAGGTTTTCCCTATCCCGTGTCCCTACCCACACGACCTAATACATGGCTAGAGACTACATGGTGTATACGTACAGTACACGGCGTGTACATATATAAAACAGTTTCTTACTGAACAGAAGAACACATGGCGTGTAGTAAAAACTACACGACATGTATTCTAGATTTTTCCAGATATTAGGTCTCATAAACTATTCTGGAGCCCAAAAAACCCTAAAATGAACATTGAAAGTGCCAAATTCTGATCCATGGGGGGCCATACTCCCCATGAATCAAAGTTTGGAATCTTATACATGTTATAAACAAGGTAAACCAGGAAATGATCCACCAAATTCCGGTCCATGAGGGCCCATAACACCTCAAGAACCAAATTTTGGCATCCATTCAAGAAAAACCTTACACAAAACAATACCCTATCAAACAAAAGGTATTTTTATCAAGGCATATATCACAAAAACATTCATATCTAGCACAACATCTATCACAACAACATGAAATCTCTAATGCATCCTAGATGGAATGGTAATAATGGAAGATATGTGATTTATAGCAAGTGAATATATGATGAATAAGATAGAGTATCCTCATCTCATCGGTTTGAGATAGAAATAGAACCTCAATACCATCAACAATAATAGAAAAAATCATGTAAATCACTAAAGGTGAAATCAAATCAACTGTAATAATTTCAAAACCAAAAAAATTCCAATTAAACGAGGTAGATTGTCTTTTCGATGTATACAGGTTAGCTACTCCTAGGCACAACTTATTACCAAGTACCTATTCTATCATATCCCTGACTATAATCTCCAAACAGTAATTCAGGAGAAAAGAATTTCCTCTGATACCACTTTGTAATGTCCCAGTTTCAGAAGCCACCCAGAGGCGCCCCGTACTTAGTTAGTAACATGGCCTCAAGCGCATTTACCCGAATGCTAGAGGCTGCCGACTAGCAGCGAGGGCCTTGGGTGTGATAGTGGGGAAACTATGCCCTCATTGACATAGTACACAACAGAAGTACACAAACACATACAAGAGAGGAAGCAGTAATAATGACATAAAACAGTAACAACAGAAAACTGAAATTATAAACTGGAGAACATATATAAAATGATGCATGATACATATGTCTAGGAAAACACCAAAACAAGTCACAATGCTGGAATACATTAGCACTAAACCAAAGTGAAAAGGAAATCAGATAAACTCCTCATCATCACAAGCCATAGCTTGGTCCCATGCTCTCTAGCTCCATAACTAATCAAGTACCTGAAGTAGAAGGGCTCTTTCCCTTGTCTATACCTGCAACAATATAATCTATTTGGGCCTAAAATCATGGCCCAAACAGGATGTGAGACTAAATCCTATTAGGCAACCACCATGAGATATGTGCCTAATATTCAAAGAGTATATGGCGGTTAAAAGTACAGGAAACAGTAAAATGGAAAGTACTCAACAGTAAACAATCCATAGTTTCAATATCAAGAAACATCTAACCAAGAAGATAAACACAAATAGGTAACCCTCTGGGGAGTACCCACAACCTATCCCCTCTAATACTACCAAACAAGTTCAATCAACCCTCTGGGAAGTACACTCAATCTAACCCCTCTAGTTCAGCTTAATCATAGACTCTCTGAGGAAGCACTCACCGTCAATTCCCCCTATAGTCTAGTAATGGTACTAAAGGCACTTTGGGGAAGCACTCAACATCTCATTCCCCTTGTGGCCCACGTTGAGGAACTACAGACACTCTGAGGAAGCACTCATCATCAATTCCTCTTGTGGTCTCGCATCTTAAATAAAACAAACACTCTGGAGAAGCCCTCAATGTCCATTCTCCCTATGGTATGTACACCAGGTTCTCACAGACCTGTGTAAGTCAAGCAAGTGTAGCAGCGCATATCGTCCAAGGTAAAACACAAGAACTACTTGGATGGAATTCTATAGTATAACATCATAATAGAACAACAGTCACACCATCCTACAATACTAGGCATGGGAATGTAAACATCCGCCTAACAGGAAAACTAGACCCAAAGGGTCAAAATAGGCAAAACATGCATGTGAAACACATCCAAATCAGAACAATTCACCCTATTCACAATCAATTATCATCTACTCAAGCATACAAGCATAGCAGGAAAACAATGGGGCTAAAATGGTAAATGCACAATACCCCTTTCATGGGTATTGGGTAAATTTGCACATAAAACTCAAAGACTTTCAACAAAAAGGCACAAACCACCTACCTTGACGTCAGGATATCAATATACTTGAACCTCGAGGCTTGAATCACCTTATAACTCCATATATCTAAGAAAACGTATAAAAATTTCAACCCAAAATAACTCACGAAGGAATAGAAAACAGAAGATGATGCTATAGGAGAAGAGAGAACTCACCGATGCGATTCCAACATAACCGACAGTGTTTGATTCGGAGTACAGATGTTTGCTCGGGGGTTCGTCAAATATATGCATCCGTACGGATCTCTCGGTCATACGAGACCTAGAAGGAGAGCTTTCTGGTGATTAGACACGACCCCTATGCATTTAATGAAAAAAAAATAAAGTACACAGCGTGTACTTTTTAAGTACACAACATGTACTCTCTGTTTCTTTACTCCTCTTTAGGTGGCCTCCAGGTCACACCCACATGGCCATGTGCATGTCTGTTACATGGCCAACACATGACTACCTTTGGTAACTGAGTACATGGTGTGTACTCATAAAGTACATGGCAGGTACTTTAAAATTTTTCAAAAAAACCTCTTTTCCTCAAAAAACGACTAGAAAAGGAAAACATACCTAAAAAGAAGATCTGGGTTCTTACACTATTGCTTCATATTATTGTTGCATTGAAACATGGGTGGGGATCCCCTTTCTTCTACTACATTATCATTCCTTGTCATATCTTTTAGACACTCTTGAGCATGGTGGAATTCTTTCCCACACTTGAAGCATTTTCTCATCCCTTTGAGGCAGTTCCCATGATGCAACTTCCCACATTTTTGGCATGTGGTTCGTTGAGTTTTATTCCCACCTTTATCATTATATCCTCCTACTTGAAACTTCATATTTCGTTTCTTATCACCATAGCCATGATACTATTCTCCAAACTACATCTCCACTTTGAGGGTACACCGAACAACTTCTTCATAATTCTCAAAGTCCTGAATTGAAAGAGCCTTCCGAATGTGTGGTTTTAATCCACTAAAGAATATATCCATTTCTCTATCTTTGTTGATAACAAAAACCTAATAATACCTTGAAATCCTTGTGAAATTCACTTCATAGGTCATGAAATATTCTCCTTTATTTTTCTTGAGCTCTATGAATTCTCTCTCTTTATTTGTATGAAGATTTCATGGGGAATACTTATTAAGAAACATGATATTAAAGTCTTCCCATTCCATCTCTTCAATTTTGTCACTTTGCTTGGTGTTCTTAATCAAATACCGCCATTGATCAACTTCTCCATCAAGATGATAAATATCTAGTGTCACCTTCTACGTCTTAGAATAGTGAAGTATATAAAAGATATTCTATTTGGAGCTGACCCACTATTCTGCAACTATTGGATTAGAAGACCCACTAAACGTTGGTGGTCGTTGCCACATAAAACACTCGATAAACTATTTCTTCCTCTTAGGTGAAGGAGGTCATTCTGCATTATTCTGGTTATTGTTCATAACTTGAGATAGTTGGGTAAGAATCTCCATGAAGTTTTGAACTCCACCTACCAAAGCATTGAGGATGTCATTCGGGCAATTGTTGCATTGGCCCTTGCATAGGTTTTTGACCTGGTTTTTCTTGGTTCACACCATTTTATAAAATAGAAAAGGTCAGAACAAAACATAAGTCTATAAGTCATGAATAAATAACTTATTAATTTGTAAAATTTACACTAAAATCATAACTCATGGGATCCCTATGTAAAGCTTCTTGTGTGAATATTTTTACTTAGTCTCATATTAGAGGTTTTATCTAGGGTTTACTAATCCTAATTCCAAAATTAACTAAACCTTGACTCTAATACCAACTATAACAACCCTATATTTTCTTAAATTACTATTACATTATTTAGAATATAAACAACACAATATTATTACAAAACAAGGATCCAAATTTTTAGTGTCTTGAGAAAAAAATGACCATATATAACTGTTACAACATAAAATGTAAACATTTATTTAATCTATTCTTCTCCAGCTTCTTATTGTCCCTTGAAAAATCCTTAGTACACATAATCACCTGAGAATATACTTAAAAAATGGTGATATAAAATCAAATTAAGAGAATAATATAACAATGGGTGAGCACAATCATAACATAGGCAAAGGATCATGAACATGAGAGGAAGCATTAATAAAAGACTTGAAATGTGGAAATGCATAAAAAATGAAACATCATGTCTTAGTGGTCAACTACCACACATAATTGTGAACAATTCAAGCATCATGTTCATGAATTATTTACCTTTAACTCACGATATTAATCACGTTACCCAACGCATGGTAGTGTTGTATAATTCCAGGTACACCTTTCACATAATAACATTCATATTGTACTATATAATTCCGAGCGCACCTGTCACATCATAAAATTTTCATCATCATGCATGCCACATATAATATATATGAACATAAATAACCCATGGATAGGAAAGGGTTTCATATAATAATAACACATTAATAAACTCTAGGTTCCTAAAAGAAAGAGGGAATAACAAACTTGATACAAGAACCATCTACCTTGAGTGAGAAGTAAAAAGTATGTTTTTGAAAGAAGGGTTATTTGGGAAAACATTTTTTTTGACATAAAATCCAGTGGAAAAATTTTATATCCCATAAAAGATAATATAAATATGAAAAAATTATTTTTTAAGGAGTAACCATACAAAAAATGGAGTGAAAAAGGGAGAACCCGAAGAAAGAAAGTTGGGTTCAAGAATTTCCACTTACCTTGTATTTGAATGCTTTATTCACTTTAATGTCCTGTATAACCACATTAGATTCATTAATTAAAAATTAAAGAACCTTTTATACATGAAAATGGGTAATTATTGTTTCATTAAGTTCTTTTATGGGCCTTTTGATGAGTTATAGAGTTTAAATTTGTTGTCCGGGAATGTTCGTTTTTATAGTTTTATTGAACGATTCACTTGTATTAATGAATTGAAATTCATTTAAAACGTGGATAAACATACATAATTGTAATTATATATTATTTATGATGTTATATAATTTTAAATGATCTTATAATTAATTTTTTTATATACCATGAGAATGAATCATTAGATAAGAATTTAATGATGATCGTTTGGGTTAATTCGGGCATTTTTTCGACCACAACAAACTTGTTTTGTATAATAATTTTGTAATATGTACATAAGTTAGTTCCAGAACATTAAATAGGATATAATATATATAAAATAATCTGGTTAAACCATAAAAATTGTTTCATGACCAGATCTGAAGGCGGGAAAGGAAAATGAAAACATGTCATTCTTGAAGGTGATGAATTAACACCTCACGAACAACGTTTTCCTTTATAAAATAAAAAGAAGAGGATAAGGGGTTGGATGATATAATATCCCATTAGTATCATTAAATTATATTATATATATGATAATGGAGTTACCATACCATTTTTATGAGTATAGGATGGGATATATTTAGAAAATAACTTGAAATTAAAAGGAAATTAAAGGAAATGAGAATGGGGAATTACCTCTTGAATCCTCCTTAAGGCAGCTTGAATTGGGGTTTTAATGAGACCAAAATCTCTTGGACGTGGGGTAGGGGATAGGAAATATGGTTTGGCATAGTTTAGGCAAGTATTGAAGCTTTATAGGTGCAAGGACATGATGGTGTGAAGGGTGGTATTTATAGTGGAGGGGAGAGGGTTTTTTTTAATATTTTAATCATTAGTTTATTAATTTACAACAAGATATGACATAATGATGTTTCCATGAAAAAAAATAGTAATTATGACATGTGAGTTAAATATTTGTGTGTTTAAATCACTCATTATGTTAGGAATAGTGGATATAAATTATAATGTATTTATACGGTAAATTAATGTATTTTACTATTCACTAAAAACTCAAGTATTTTAGAAAAATCTAAAAAATTCACCCTAAATTTTTTTTGATGTTTAAATATAAAAATGAACTCCATTTTTTAAAAATAATTTTCTAAATATGATTAATTAGTTTTTTAATTAAAATCATAATTTACTTGAACAATACATATTTTAAAATTAAAAGTGATTTTATTATGCATTCACAAATTACATAAGTTCTTATAAAATTATCTTAAAATTAGAAGATATATAACTTCTAATTTAAGATTTTTTAGGAAAATAAATTTTCTTTTAAAATAATCAATTTATTATAATTATTTATTTATGACTTAAAAAAATACCAATACTTTTACTATGGTCATATTATCACCTATAAGATGCCTAAATTTTATTTAATCATTCATGGGTGAGGTTACTATTGCCTTGGATGATTTACCATTTATAAGGTTCATATTAATATTCATAATGGTATGTTACTATTCATAAGGGTAGGTTACTATTAACCAAAAATTATGTTTGTTCTATTACACTTCAAAAATCACCTTGAACGCAACCGTGTATGTCAGATTTTCAAAATTCAAAAACATAGAAGTGGAAAAATTATGTTTAATGGTCATAGTATTTAGTATCATGATATGTAATTGTTCTTACTAATGTGATTATAATATAAGCCATAATTATAAGAAGTGAATTCCATTGATAAAACTTTGGGTCGTTACATTTTCTTTGGGGTTTAGGTTAGATTTTTTGGATAAAAATGGAAAATGGGTTGGTGATGTGAGGTTAGTTGCATGATCTGATAATCTGAACAATTTCCAAACACTCAATTTAGAAAATGTCTTAGGAATAGTTAATTAGTTGGATTGTGCTCAATCAAACCATGTAGGAGAGTCAAGTATGCTTCCACATCCTATTTTTGATTGATATTTAGTCATACTTTAAGTGATTCCCCTCGATGGGGGTGAATTTAGGTGGGGGTTGTGGTATTTTGACTTGTGGATTAGAATTTTAATGTTCCTCCTTTTGATGTGGTTGTGTGGAAATTGGTCTTGGGTGAAATTGAAGGATTTTATGGGAAATTATTTTGGTTTTAAATGAGCCTTAGGTATTGATTGTGAAGTGGAATTGGTTTTCATGGAAAGTCTTTGAAAATTATTAATTTAATTTTTAAATTCAGGAAGTGTCTTTGTTTTAAAAACTGGTTTTTGGTTTAAGTGGAATGGGTTTATACTCTCTTGGGGTGTGTTTTAAAAAAATGATTATTTTAATTTAATAAAAATGAATTCATGAATTATTTTTAAATGATTTAAAAAGAGGAAAAGTTATTTGAAATGGGAGTGGATTTTATATTTATGTTTTGAATTAAGAAAGTTGGGAATTAAACTCATTTTAAATTGTAAGGTTGGTTTTAAAATGGTTATTGGGGACTCCATGTCAAGAGGTCATGTTTTAAAAAGAAAATTTTTTGGGTTTTGTCTCATTTTTGGTGTCGGGACTATTTGGTGTGATTTTTTTTTAGAAACATAGCTAGGATAGGTTCAAATTTTTTTATAAAGTATGCCTTGTATAATGATCTTGAGTAAAAGTGGGGTGTTCATCTCTAGGATTATTTATTTTATTTTTCATGGATCTTTCCTATGCTCCAAGAGGAGAAAAAAGTGTTTTTTCTATTTCATTGGTGTGGTAGTGTGTTAGCTACTGGTTTGTTTGGGGGACTAAACTAAGTGAGTCTTGGACATCTAGTTGGGTGAGTTAATGAGATCTAATATCTTTGGGGTTTTTGGGTAATGGATCATTTTAGGACTTTTTTTGTTGGATATATACCTAGTTAATCTTTGAGAATTTTACCATTGACTATTTGGGAATCTAGTGGATGGTTCTTTTATAAATAATATTAGATGTTGTTTTTGTGTATCCATTTTGAGTTTGTGGGTTTATGATGGTTGGTTTCATTGAGTTTTAAGGTTCTTACTAGTTGGGCATGAGGAAAGGCCTTGGGTGCTTGTTCAGATAACTAGGGTGGGTGAATCACTAGTTTAGATTATGCATTAGCTAGTGTTTATCTTGGATATTTATAGATGCATTATGGGATGGTGATATGGTTTGTGACCCAATTTTATATCGACCTGACATGGCCAAATATTAGAACTCGTGTCTTTCATTGAGTCTTCTTGTGGAATGATCCTTGTTTTTTTGAGTTGGAAGCATTAATGGTTTGAGGATGAGTTTATTTTTATGGTTTCTTGGATATTTTAAGGATGTGTCGCTCAATGCTTTTATTTTGTTCCACTATGTTAGAGAACTTAGAAATGTTGGGGAGACCATGGAAGGTCTCCCTTATTCTTAGGATTTTTGGTTTGAGGGTTGTGTCTTAGTTAAGTTTGAAGAAATCATGGAAATTTTAGAATGATCAGTTTAATATTTTTGAAGGTTTTAAATGATCGGTGTTGAGGATGGTTGTTTTGGGTTCTTATACATTGCTCATTTTGTTCTGAATCTTTCCCTGATACATCCACCTCCCTCCAAAGGTGTGGAAGTATTTAAATCCATTACTTTCTACTTTGACCTAATATTTTAGGGGGGTAGAAAGTGGAATGGTGGAGATAATTGTGACATCAACCATGTAAATTAGGATTTTATTTTATACTATTTTATATTATATTAAATTATTTTATGTTTCATGGGTTTTGGTAAAATTTGGGATTAAAATTTTAATTTTTTAGAGTTTTTAAGGGTTACATGGTTAGACAGCATAGTTTGGTAAACTGTGCGACAATCGTATGTTTGGGTTTGTAATTAGAAATTTCTTTTCATATGATTAGTAAATTAATTCAGAGTCCTAGGGGAAACCATGTAGAGTGAGTTTGGTTGTCCAATGTGTTCCGCACACATGGTTTGGTAAATTGTGTTGGTTAATTGTGTAAGTTTCATAGGAACTTAAAATTTTAAAACTTTCAAAGTTTACCTTTTTAGTTTTAAAATCCTAAACATATAATTCCTATAACACCCTCCCTTTCTCACATGATACACCTAGGTAACCCCCCCACTCAAATTTAACCTCCCCTCCCCTAGCCTCTTCTTCCATAGAAATCTATCACAATTTCTTCATGATTTCGAACCAAAACTCTAAGGCAGGGACTCATCTTACCTCTTTTCTCCATTTACTCTTATTTTATTACTTCCCCATCACTAATACCCTTCTTGGTCAATCCCTAGGTAAGGTTTTAGATTTTATTTGGTTTCTTACCTTATTATTAGGGTGTGTTATATATTCATCTAGCTCCATTCATTATGTATTCAAAGTTTCAATCCATCTTATATTTATTCTAGGAAGGCATTCCCATGTTCAAATTTTTTTAATTTTATAACCTTTTATTTAATTGGTTTTAATTCATGTAGTAATTATTAAATTATGATATTAAATATGTTAAAAAATTATTTAATAGGAAAAATAAGTTTTACTTTATTTTCATCTCAATGTAGATGGTTTCTAAATTTTGAATCATTTAAAAAATCTAATTTTGTTAGCTATTCACCCCATGTGTTTGAATAATCAATCTAAAGGATATTCAAAAATTTTGATGAAATTTAAAAATATGTTTTGGGAATTTAAATTATTTTATTTAAAATATTTACTTGGAATTTCATGTAATATTTTAAATTTTAAGCATTGTTAAATTATTTCAAGAGTTGTTTAAAATAAACCATGTGTTTTAAAAATGATTTAACCCCATTTGGGTCATGAAATAAATTTAAGGGTTTTGTTTTGGACCCTTGGATGTTTTTAATGAGTGTGATTTGATTTCTAAATGAATTTCAAAGGGTGAGTCTAAATTGTAGTGTCTCAAGAATGGTTTTATAAATGAACTTTGAAATGTGTAAAGTGAATTAGCCTTTTATGATGTCTTAACCCTATGTTCACTCGATTGGTGCCCCAACTCAGTTATCCACAAGACCCTAGGTGTGAATCCCCATATGCCAAAGGCTACTGACCAATAGTGGGAGTCTAGGGTGTGCCCATGGGGAGACTGTATCCTCATATTAGAGTGTACAGTAACAAATAAATAACCAAATAACATCCACATAGTCACATTAGAGTACACAAAATAAATAAAAAAAATTAATAATTATAACTGAATGAAGAAGTAGTACATACTCAAAAATCCATACTGGAATATGAGGAAGATCACCCACTGATCTGATCACATTTAAAAAATATAATTAATAAATAAACAGGACTAGAAAAGAGGTCCTTTCCCTAAATTCTAGGCCTCACCTCCAATCTCCAGGTCATACTCTAGTTTCTCCAGCTCAATAAAATCATTCAGGGCCTTAGCCTAACCTTTACAAATAAATAAGTGGAATTATACTTAGGTATTCTAGTTCAATGGAAGATCGAGTAGGGTTTGAGTACATAACTTAGTATAGAACTACCAATGTGGCCCCATACATACTAGAAATTCAGTGATATATGCATGTTGCTTGATCAATTGAGAACAATAAATAAACTATACAAAAATTAAATAAATAAATAAACCATTATTGATCCTCAGTTCTATGACCTTGATTAACCATACCTGCTTTAGCTAATTTCAGGGCGTCTCTAGGCACACCATGACATCTTTCCAACCATAACAGACCCAAGTTCGATTACTAGGAATATATCCTAAGAAATCTAGTAATGTATCGTTAAATGACCAAATGTATCATTATAAAAGGACCAAAAACAAAATCCTAGGTGGCCTAAGTATCTCTCTAAATTTTAGGTATAATGAAGGGATCAAAGTTGATTCCTAGGTGTCTTAGAAAATCACCGAATTAAAAAACATCATATGTGTCAATGTTCCAATTGGCCAAATCCTAGGGATCCTGAGCATCCAAATTACATACATGTATATCATATGGTTTAATTATCTGAATCCTAGGGATGAACCAGTAATCCTATGTTAATCATGATAATAATAACCCCCAATCTTGAAAGGATAGATCCTAGAAATGACAGGTATACTAGGGACCCTTGGCATCTAAGGAGTCCTATACAGATCTGAGGTTGAATCCCAACATCATGGGAATTATTCAAGTGGATCAACATCCAAATCATGGGAAACACATAAATACATCCAGATATATACATATATCATCATATCATATAAGGCTCAAAATCCAGATCCCAGAAAAAACCTTTTAGCATCCATAATTAAGTCATATCATTTTTTGTATCACACTAGTATCACCTGAGGCTCAAAATTTGGATCCTAGGAAGCACCTATTGGAATCAAAAAAGTCACATCACATCACATCAGACCTATAATTCATGTCCCATGAATCATTTCAAGGAATCCCTAGCCACATAAAATAAAATAAGTTACATAATAAATAAAATATAGGGGTTTTTCGAATTCCCAAACCCATCACCACTATCCATATCCCCTTAAGCTCACATAATTGGTGAAGTTTATAAGGTGGAACCCACTAATATCTCTACCCATACCCATACACATCTGTTTAGGGTTAGTCTAGAATTGGAGTACCTACTAGGGTCCCCTAGGTCATGTCAAAGGAGAGTAACCCAATTGTAGTTCCTTAGTCTCATGAAATTCACTCAAGAAAAGCCCATATCATAGAGGATTCCACACTCCTCAGCAGATCTATAAACATAACATGACCTCATGGGAATCAAGGGGTAAAACCTGGAGGCAAAAACCTAATAACATGGCTTATGGTTTTCCTTATCGTTCTGTTCATCACACTCATGCCTAAGGATATAAGGAAACTCATTAAACTAAAATGTCCTATAAGGGCCAAAAATACTAATTCACCACCCTCATGAACAATAAGGGATTCAAGGGTCCCTGCACTAAGGTTTCTTAAGGGCCTACCAGGGTATCTACACTCAATTCATACCAAAATCCTCTCTTGGGGGTGAGCCATGATTTCTTGGAAAGGGCCACCATGCCTTATATATTTCAATCCATTTGATCAAAAAAACCAATGGGTTTAAGTACCAAGTCTTTACTATTAGTTCAATCCTAAACCATCAGCGTCCAAGGCATCGATCTTGTATACTAGTTCCATTATGGCCTAAGCACTTTGTTTCTTTTATTCCTAGGTTATTATTCAAGGCTAACAATTTAATTTTAAATTAAACTACTTAAATTAAATTAGTCAATTAAATAAATTAAAGGGTGTATCAACTTAGTTAAGAGATTTCACATAAACATATATAAAACATCTCATGTAAAGACATATGGTTAGTACCAATACCACTTACCATATTTAGAATATAATTCCCCTTTTAAAGTCTTGGTCTGCCAGCTTCTCCTTGGCTTCCCTAGACCCTTCCAAGCCCAAATGAGCACTTCCAAACTCATATGGCCACCACAAACCCACTAAAGGACCTAATTCATGATAAACTATCCATTGCAATTAATTAAAAAATTTACAATTAATTAATAAACATAATTTAAATGAGCCACATCTGCCTAAAACTCAACAAAAAGACTTGTTACTCAAGAACCATGACCAAAAATCCATGGGAGGTTTGAAATGGACCCCTAGACTTATTCCAGGTGAAATAAATATCAGGAATCACCAATTTTATAATCATTTAAATTTAAAAACTGAAGAAAAATAAAATAGGTTATGTAACTTCGATGAATCACTAAGAAATCATGTGTAGACGACATTACAAGACACCCTCTAGATAGGATGTATGAAATAAACATCTTATTTTTTCAATCCTACCATGATTTAGTGTAATAAAAATCCAAACGCTAAATAGTGAAACTCAAAATCAATAATAAAGGATAAGGAGAGTGGATGCTGATAGAGGATGAGGCTTACCTCATACCGCCAAAAAATGGTGCCAAATCCACCTAAAAATGATGGTTAATGGAGTGGGGGGAAAGGGGATATAACCCCTAGTTAAGTTAGATAAAATAAGTTAGAGGATGATATTACCACTATTAAACTCAATAGGGGGAGGAGATATGGATTTTTTCCCAAAATACCCCCACCAGCTAGATGGTGGCCTGCTGTAGCCAACCAAGCTATGAGCTAACCCACTGGCTAGCTGGTTGCTATGGTTACATATCTGGAAGCCTCATAAGCCCTTCAATGCTCTCAAAAAACTCCAACCTACCTCCCAAGATTCATTCCATGAAAAAAATAATCGTTTAAGGTGTTCAAAACTTTAGAATTCTATTTCAAAACTCCATTTTAAAATCCAGCCTTCCCACTAATTCAAAAATTCAAAATTCCTCCAAATTTCAAAACCTGTTCATAAAAATGAGGTATTATAATATCCCAACCATAGAAATTCTCATCCCTGAGAAGTATCATCAAAACATTATACCACTGGTCTCAACCTACTCATGTCACAAATTAATGACTAACTTGTCACATCATTTTCTCAATACCAAACAAGCTCCCATAACCCAATTCTAAAACCGTGATCCATTTACTATATCATGATCCACCACTCATGAACACCAAAAAAACATCAAGGTAGTGCCTACCCATACCTGTATACCTCAAGAATACATCACACCACCACCCGATCCATCATTAGTCTGATGTTTCTCCCCATCATATATTCCAAATCATTATGGATAATTTCAATCCATGGTTCTTTCCACTATCAAAATTTTCCACTGAGATACTATTTATGTATTTTGACAACACACTCAACATATTTCTCAAAATACCACACCTCAACATAGGTGAGACCATCAATCAAATGCCAATATTAACTCCCACTTCCCATTTCCAAGACAAAATGTATGTGCCTACATCATCCAAGTATAATAGGAGCATGTCAACCTTTCCTCAAAATCCCAAACAAAATATCAAGACATACACATCATACCCAAAATAGTGCACCTGATGTGGTTTATAAACAACCACATCCAATTACATGCATAAACAAATGTTGGACCTCCTTTGGTTGACCTACCTTAAGATACCCGACTTCCATTACTGACACACTTCCAAATTACCTAATCACAACAACTTTATCCTAAGAGGAATTATGTGATCATTAAAATATTCCCAATAATGTCTAAACCTAACTTTCTGTGAAACCGCATGGTTGAATTCTAAATATTCCAAAACTAGTTTTCATGATATCCCATACCATGGGAACCAATGTACCTAGGACCCTATCATGCCTAGATCATCTCAATTCATCCTTGACGTGAGGCCAATGCTCAAACCCCATCCAATGTTATATCTAAATATGAACCTAACATATATTAATCAATCCAGATGAATTCAGATCCATTTTCTCATTGGAAAAAAAATGACAAAACAACCATCCAACAATTGGTCTCACACACCCTCGATTACCCTTACAAGAGGGCCGTATCACCACAATTGATATCTAATAACCCACTAGAGGACTGTCCCATCACATCACTAGATCAAAATCCCTTTATAAACTATATCTTTCCCACCACCAATCACAATGGTCGGGCATGTCCAAAACTACTCATACCAAAGAGCCATCATGAAACACCATTCCATTTCTTGTTCTTAACTCAAAAAAACAAATCCAGAACATTCACCAAAATTCAATCCATCATGTGGGTCACCACCCCCAATCGACCATTGGTGAACTCCCCATTATATGGATTTACTTATATTACTCCTCAAGTGTAACCTTATCAGGATCATCCATAATCACACACATGATGCTCCTCCCAAGCCATGACCACCAAATTACTAGGATACTAGGCTGATGATGAATTCACAAAACTCTATGAGTCCTCATTTCACTTAGGATATCTCACTAATTCAAAATTTTGTAGGCACCACATTTAATATGAAAATACTACATTAATTTCATTGATAACTAATAGGAATACAATCACATACCACCCATTCACTAAAACCTAATGAAAAATCCTTTGATTAATACATAATTTTACTAGTATGACCATGCTTTAGGACATGTTAATTATATTAAACTAGAGTTCCCTAGGCACTCCTCTTCAAAATTAGGAACTTCACTTGTGTCATGGTGTAAGATCCCAAAATTTTATAGAGATATCTCAATATTACTTTTTAGGAACTCCATTGACTTGTTTTGAGTATATCTTGTTTATGTTTTACCTTGGAGAGTTTTTGGGTGAAATTGTAGAATTTTGGAAGAAAGAGGGACAATACATGTTTGGTGCATGGTTTGTCCAAACCATGTGACCAACCTAGAAAACTATGAAAACCTAGGCAGGGGGGACTCACATGGATTGTTCGTAGTTAGTCAAACCATGTGCACTCTTAGAAGTAAATCTTTGACACCCCTGGGTGAAGATCACAGTTGGGGTGCACAATTAGATCAAACTGTTCACCCCATACAGGAAACTGTGCACTTGGAATTTTAAACTCCTGAAAATTAGATTAAAAATTCATGAAACCCCCAAACTTCACCCTAACTCGATCCAATTTGGCCATAAACATTTTCTATCATTTTTGGAGATTTCCAAATTCATTAAAAGACCTTCAAACCTCCATTATTTATGATTCAAATCCCATATTAAAGATTTATACCTCTCTCGATAATAGATTCTCATTTTGTATTGTTTCCTCTCTATCTCATATCTTTCTCTCATCCTTTGAAATAATTTTTTCCTTTTTTGGTGATGGATCTAGATCTAGTATTTGGTAGATCTAATATATTTGATATTTGATCTAGGTTTTTATATAGATCTCATTCTTCATCATGATCATGGTTTTTTTTCTTCATTTGGGGTTTTCTGTTGGCAAGCATTTGTCACCAATTTTGAGTTAGGTGATTTGAATTCAATTCCCATAGACTTGAATTCCTATTGCATGTGTGTATTGTGAAATTTCAATTTTCACATTTTACAATTGAATATTTAATTGAATGAATTAATTGATTAATTAATTTATGGGTTATGGAATTAGATTAATTAATTTGTGAATTAATTAATGGGATATCGAGATTGTGGATTTGGATTAATTAGTTGGAGAATTAATTAATGGGATATTGGGATTGTGGATTTTGATTAATTAATTATTGGATTAATTAATGGGATATTGGGATTGTGTAATTGGATTAATTAATTGGTAAATTAACTAATTAAATGTTGTGATTGTGGAATTTAATGGAAATTAGGATTGTGTATTTGGGTCAATTAATGTGATTATGAATTAATTAAAAATGGGAATTATGAGATGATTTATTTGACCATTAATGGTATAATGGGTTATAAGAATAAGACCATGATTAAAGTATTGAACCATGATTTGTTTTGTTAGTTGAAATAGTATATCAAGATGTGAAATGCGATAAGAGGGTTAATGTTGATTAACCTTTATTGATATTATATATGTGATATTTGTGTGATTTATTGATATATGAGTGTGGGATAGGGAATGAGGCTCCAAATACCCATATGAGATTAATGAGTGTGGGATAGGTACTGAGGCTCTAAATACCCATGTGACATTGAGGTGTGGGACAAGGACTGAGGCTTCAAATACCCATATGAGATAAAGAGAGTGGGATAGGGATTGAGGATCCAGATATCCATATGACATTGAGGTGTGAGGTAAGGATTGAGGTTGCAAACACCCATGGGGTGTTAGATATGATGTTCTACACCCATGAGTCTGAATTAGACTATAGTTCCAATTAGCCATGATGTGATGTGAAATGAAATGATAAATGATGACCATGGTATTGTGATATGGTTTAGACTCCAAGATAGGATGAAGTAGGTATTGAGGGTTCAGGTGTCCTTGGGAACTTGGGGTTTTATGTGGTTAGTTATAGAATATTGAAATGTAATAACTTTCTAGTCTCTACATTATAAATTATTATTTATACAACCTCATACACTATTATTGACTGGATATTGTTTTATACATCGTTGGTGGTGGCCTAATATGTTGTACTCACACCTTATTTGGGATACATGATTGATAATTGAATAGTATATATTTTTTAAGACAAGATAAGGGAAAGGGCCTTATGTTAGATGGATAAGTTGGGATGGATCATGGACAAGGGAACCAGACATGGTGTTAGGACCCGCTTGGAGTTGTCAATGTCTTATTTTTGGATTTTTAATTTGAAACATGGCACTTAATTGTCATGACATATCTACTTTTTTGGTTTGGATATTGTATTTCTATTTTAGTCATCATGTGATACTAGTTTTATCTGGTTATTGGTTATATCATTTAGATATTGTTTAATTATTTTTTCTATTGTGCTACTTTGATAAAGAGGGCATAGTCTCTCCATGATTAATATTAGACCCTCATTGATAGTTAGAAACCTTTGGTATATAGGGAGGTACTCCTGAGGTCATGTGACCAACTGTCTCTGGGAAATAGTGTGTGGAACCTAAGTTGGGATGCTACAAAGTGGTATCATAATGGTTTTATTTTCTTTTTCTTTTATATTACTATTTGGGAAAGGTTTATGGAAGGATATGATAAGTCAGTCCTTGGTTAAGAGCTCATTCATGGGATTATCTAACCCATGTATGGGAGTAAAATCCAAGTAACATGGGTAGGATTGTTGTTATTACTATTTTTTGTTATGGTTGGATGATATTTCACATTGGGTTATGCACTAGTTATGTTATGTGATTATTATTTATGATTTTTTCTGATATTTGAATCATGGACCGGAATGGAATGAGATTTGAGTATGCATGCATCATTTTAGGCACTCAAGAATTATCGCGACATGCATTATTTTAAGAACGCATGAAAAAATTAGGTTTCATTAAATTTGTTGGGATTGAACTATTTTTCCTAGATTGTGAAATTGAACTAAAAATTCTTCCTGATATGAAGTTAAAAATTTAAAAATTATGCAAGATGTGAATAAATGGGTTTCTAATGAGACTTGAACAATGAGAATGTGTTTACCCTTTGTTAACCATGAACTAGATGTAGGGTGATTAGGGGTAGTGATAGCACCTTGGTTTTGACTATGTGGTGGGGTTGGGGGAATGAATTATTATTGATTTATGTGAACCCTCGTAGTTGTGTTAATGTTGTGTTATGTTTCCTGAAATGTTTGTTTGAAATTTTTAGGTAAGCCTCTATGAAGACGTTTGCTGATAGGATGACAATGGGACATGGCAGGAAATGATCCTCCGATAGTAGAACATGAGGAACCGGTAGTTCCAAGTGAAGGATCCAGAGAGAAGTTTTGTGATAAGTTTTATCTCTTTATAAAATTTATATAGAGAAAACTAGATTGGGTTGTGAAGTGTGTGTATGAACTAATACAAGAGTTTTAGTTGCAGAAATTTTTAACTTTCACCAGAGAGGGTGGAAATGAGGCTTCCTAGTTCTAGACTGAGTCTATTCAGACTATACTTGACTGTTTAGAGACTCCTGCTAAGAATAGGTTCATGTTAGATGCTTATATGTTATGAGGATCAACAAAGAACTAGTGGGTTTTTTAGGTCTAGATGGAGTAGGAAGATGGTATGTCATGAAAAGAATTTTTGGATAAGTTACTAGAGCACTTTAATCCAGAGAAACTGAGATAGGAGAGGGAAAATGAGTTTATATGGTTGACTGAGGGGAGTATCTCAATGATGGTATATGTTGTTATCTTTAATAACTTACAACAATTTTCTCAAAAACTAGCATGGTACTAGACATCTATGACAAGGAGTTTATAGGATGGGCTTAAATGTGATATTAAGTCCCAAGTTAAAATATTTCAGCTAAAATAGTTTTATAAAGTATTTGAGTAGGCTCTTATATCTGAGGGGAACCTGAAGGAGGATTCTAGTGGAGGAAAGGTGGTCTCTGGTGGATGATCAAGAGGTATGTTTTTTGAGAGTAGGAAGCATCACTATGATAATGTAGACTAGAGTAGTGGAAAGAAGGGTGGATAGGGGGAAGGACCAGTTACTCAGGATCTTACCTGAGTGCTTTTCCACTAGTGCGGTAGGGCGAGACACTATTGTAGAAATTTTCCCTGACCACCGGTAGAATTATGATCTTACGGGAAGATGATACATCTATAGAGGTTCTGATGGAACCCATGATATATGAGTAGTTATAGAGAAGTTAGGAAGAACTAGAGTGTGGGAAGGGGTTATTCTACACCATATCAGTTTGGCATTTGAAGTTCCACTGGCCATGGTGGTAGAGGAAGTGAATATAGAGATTTTGGTCAAGATCTCCCATATCAGCAGAGTGGTAAAACTTATAGGACTCGGAATGAATCACATGGAAGAGGGATATGATAGTTTCATGCAGTAAATCCTATACTTTTGGATAGCATGGATGGACCGTCAATAGTCAGATATACTATTATTGTATATTCTATGCTTTCTAGTGACTTATTTTATATTGGTGCCTCTCATTATTTTATATATTCCCAACTTGTGAATGGTTTGATCTTGGCAGTGCAGTTTGTGAGTGTGGCTATGATGATAGATACACCTTTAGGAGTATGATTGAGAGACATCTGTTTGTGTAAAAGGTGTTCTCTTGAGGTTAGGGAGTATCATTTCCTTTTGAATATTTATATTCTAGATGTGTTAGGTTTCAACCTAATTATGGGCATGGAATGGTTAGTATAATACTGATCCAACATTTATTGCTATATAAGAAGAGTAACTTTTATGTCTCATGAGGGTAATAATTATGTTCACCATGGAGCATGGGATATCCAGGAGGGCTATGCAGGGCCAGTTCATTAGCAACTAGGGGATCTCACCACCGAAGTTTCTAGTCTTTTGCTGGATTATGGGAGTGTAAATAATGATTCCTTTCCACCTGTAGTGGATAGGTTTCACGATGTTTTTCGTAAATACTTCTTATGGTTTCCACCTGAGAGAGGTGTAGAGTTTACAATTGATCTCATGCTGGGGGCTGGGCCAGTTTATATTCTGCCATTAATATTGACACAAAAATAACTTCAAGATCTGAGGAATAAACTGAAAGAGTTGATGGATAAGGGGTTTATCCATCTGAGTACACCACCTTGGCATTCTCTAGTTTTGTTTACTAAGAAGTATGACAAGACTCTATGATTATGTATTGATTACCAAAAGTTTAATTAGATTAAAGTAAAGAACTTATGTCCTCTTCCATGTATCAATGATCTATTTGACTACTTTGGGAAATATTGTTTCTTCTCAAAGATTGAATTGAGATCAGGGTATCCTCATCTCAGAGTTTGACCTTCTGATATACCGATGACTACCTTCAGAAGTAGGTATAGCCTATATGAGTTCATTGTGATGCAATTTTTATTGAAGAACACACTGATATTGTTTATGTAACTGATGAATAGAATCTTCCACCCTTACCTGGATCAATTTGTGGTAGTGTTTGTGGATGATATCTTGATGTACTCCAAGACTCATGACGACCATGCCTAATATCTTGATATCATCCTGAGTACACTGAGAGAGCATCATCTATGCGCCAAGATAAATAAGTGTTAATTTTTTATTTATTAGGTACACTTCTTGGGTCACATCATCATGGAGGAAGGTGTGTTAGTGTATCCAAAGAAAGTTTAGGGAGCGTTTTCTTGGGAGTATCCCAATAATTTGTTTGATATTCGTATCTTTTTGGGGTTGGTGGGTTATTATTGGTGATTAGTCTAGAATTTTACCACTTGGTATAATCACTTTCAGGCTTGACCAAAAAGGGGATAAAGTTTTAATGGATGGAACCATGTGAGAATGCCTTACAGGAGTTGAAGAAGCACTTGAAAAAACCACCAATATTGATCCTACCTGATCCAGGTGAAGAGTATATGATGTTTTATGATGCTTATAAGATTGTAATTGGAGCAATGTTTATGTTTGGAGATAGATTTTTATTGTATGGGTCTTAACAGTTGAGGCCACATGAATAGAATTACCCTATGCATGACCTCAATATAGTAGTAGCGGTTTATGATTTGAAGTTTTAGTGGCATTATCTTTTTGATGAGCAGTTTACTATGTATACTGATTACAAGAGATTAATGTATATCATTTTTTAGTAATATTTGAATCTATGGAAGTGGATTTGGGTTGAGTATATTAAGACATTTTATTTTGAGCTAGCATATATTCTTGGGAAGGGAAACACTGTTGTAGATTCTTTAAGAAGAAAAATCAGACTCAAGAAGTTCAGGAGTCAAGTGTTGAGTGGAATATGATGACTTTACTAGCTGAGATACATGTTTTAGTTCAAGAGATCCATGAGTAGACAACTCTCGTATTAATTTTAGAGGATTCTAGACTTTTGAGTCAAATCAAGGAGAGGCATTGTGAGGATCCAGAATGTTTTTCCTTAAGGGAAATCCTTAAAGGCAGGGAGTCACATTCATATTTGATCATATATGAGTATTATATCATCTATGTCAGGAATTGGGTTGTTGTGCCTATGATAATGTGAGTGGAGATAATGTTTGAATTTTATTCCTTGAAGTGGGTGGTGCATCCATGTGTGACCAAAATGTACCATGACCTATGATGACCGTTTTGGTGGCTAGTCATGAAAAAGGATATAATAGGGTTTGTGACATGATGTTACACCTATAAATAGGCAAAGGATGAGAATCAATGGCCTGGTGGTTTACTAAACATTTTTTTATTCCACAATGGAAGTGGAACAAGGATACCATGGACTTTTTGGTGGGTCTTCTGAGGACACCTTAGAAGAATAATTTTATTTGGGTGGTTTTGGAACGATTAAAAAAATTAGTGAATTTTTTGACTATACAGAATAATTTCTCAGTGGATCAGTTGGGATACTTATACATTTAGAATATAGTTTGTCTTCATAGGGTGCCAGAGAGTATTTTTTTAGACTATGACTCATGCTTTACTTGGTGCTTCTAGCAGGGCTTATAGAAGGTTCTTGGTGCACTTGTTTTACTGAGTATACCTTTCCACCCACAGACTGATGGGAAGTTGGAGCATAAAATATAGGTTTTGGTGAATAATATATGAGTGTGCATTCTTGACTTCAGTGGGTCTTGGGAGAATCACCTAACACTTGTGGATTTTGACTATAACAATAGTTATCAGAAAACTATTCAGATGGAACTATATGAAGATCTTTATGGTAGTCTATACAGATCACCTTTATGTTAGATAGAGGTAGGTGGGTCAGAGCTGTTGGGGTGAGTCTCTTGCAGGAGACATTATATCAAATTTAACTAGTTCATAAGTGTATGTCTATGACTCAATGTAGGTAGAAGTTGTATACTGATAGACAACCACGACCCCTAGAGTTTACAGAGAGTGATTGTGTGTTCCTTCGGGTGTCGCCTAGATTGGGTCACTATAGGATTCAGAGGTCGGAAAGTTCACACCTAGGTTTTTTGGACCGTTTGAGTTTTTTGAGAGAATCAAGATGATGGAATACTAATTGGATCTTCCACGGATGTATAGTTCTATGCATGATTTTTTTTCATGTGTCACAACTTTAGCAGTATCACCCTGACCCTTCTTATGTGATCTATATGGATGATGTTGAGATTAAGACTGATGTTTCCTTTGAGGAGAATCTCATACATGTGTTGGATCATAGTGAGAAAGTTTTTTAGGGAAATACCATGTTGATAGTTTTTATATTGTGGAAACATGGGTGTGTTAGAAAGAAAATTGGTAGAGATAAGTAGATATGTGGGCTCAGTAAACTGATATTTTTACCTCATAATCTTATAGATGCTTGGGAGTACAACTTGAGGATGAGCTATTATAAGGTGGGGAGATTATAAGATCCCAACCTTTTTTGGATATGTATTGAGTTGATTTTTTAGGTACAAATTTTTATTATTTTGAGTATATATTGTTTGGTTTTTTCTTTGGATAGTTTTTGGGTGAAATTAGAGAATTTTGAAAGAAATAGGGGTAGTGCACGGATGGCGTACGGTTTTTCCAAACCATGCACCAGACCCAGCAAACCATGTGATCCCAGGTATATGGTATTTTCATGGATGGTGCACGGTTAGAAAAACCGTGTTCCCTATTATAAGTAACTATGTAAAACATCTAGGTATGGTGCATAATTATGGTGCATGTTTAGGGAAAACTATGCACCTCATATAGGAAACCATGCACATAGAATTTTAAACCCTAAAAAATCTGATTAAAAATTCCCTAAACCCCTATACTTCTCCCTAACTCAACCCAATTCAACCCTAAATGTTTTATATCATTTTTGGAGGTTCCCATATGGATTAAAAGGCCTTTCTATCCCTGTTCTTGATGATTCAAAGCTCAGATTGATGATCTACACCTCTCTTGGTAAAAGATTATCATTTTTTAGGGTTTCCTCCCTCTCTCCCACCTTTCTATCACCCTCTAAAAGGACTTTTTCATTTTTTGGTGATGGATCTAGATTTAGGTTTTGGTAGATCTAATATATTTGATATTGGATATAGGTTTTGATCTATATCTCATTATTTTTCATGATCGTGGATATTTCTCTTCAATTGGGGTTTTCTGTTGGAGAGTGTTTGCCATTAATTTTGAGGTAGGTGGTATAAATTAAATTTCTATAGTATGGAATTCAAATTGTGTGTGTGTGTTGTGAAAGTTAAATTATCATGTTTGACAATTGAATCTTGAATTGAATAAATTAATTGATTAATTAATTTATGGGTTGTGAAATTGGATTAACTAATTGGTGAATTAATTGTTGGGATATTGGGATTATGGATTTGGATTAATTAATTGGTAAATTAATTAATGGGATACTGGGATTGTGGATTTGGATTAATTAATTGGTGAATTAATTAACGGGATACTAGGATTCTGTATTTGGATTAATTAATTGGTGAATTAATTAATGGGATATTGGGATTGTGGAATTGAATTAATTAATTGGTTAATTAACTAATGAAATTATGTGATTATGGAATTTAATAGAAATTGGGATTATGTATTTATGTCAATTAATTTGATTATTAATTAATTTAAAAAGAGAATTATGAGACGGTTTATTTAACCATAAATGAGATAATGGGTTATATGAATTGAACCATGATTAAAGTATTGAATGATGATTTGTTTTGTTAGTTGGAGTGATATATCATGATTTCAAATGTGATAAGAGGGTAAATGTTGATTAACCTTTATTGAGGGGATATATGTGTAATATGTTTGATTTATTGATATACAAGTGTAGGATATGGAATGAGGATCCAAATAACCGTATAAGATAAATGAGTGTGGTATAGGGACTGAGGCTCCAAATACCCATGTGACATTGAAGTGTGGGATAGGGATTGAGGCCCCAAGTACCCAAATTAGTTAGTAAAATTTGGATATGGACTATGTAACACCCCAAGCTTCCACAGTACGTTTCCCTTTGAAGAATGCAATAGCTTGCGTTGTATGCAACTTGGAGTTTTAACACACCACAACAAATCAAACTAACCATTATGAATAGTAATACCCACTTTTTAAAATTTTATAAATTTTATTTTTCAAAGTGGACTTCATTTTTGGATTCGGAATATCAAAATTATCTTAGAGTGAATTTTTGGTATTTTTCTAAAAACATTCAATTTTTGATGAATAGTGAAAAACATTGCGTTATTGGTTAAAACTGACTTTTTATTGAAATAATTAGTTATTTTATTTAAATTAATATTTGGTAAAAATAGATACATAATACCTATAAATTTTCAATGTAATTCATTGGAGTTATTTTATAATAATATTAGATATATAATATTTTGTTGAACTTTTTATCGTCTTTTACCAACCTTCTAGGCACATTTGCAAATTTGCATAAAACTTAATTTTACCGATTATGTGAATTGAATTTCAAAAATTCGAGAGACACGATTGATATCAGTAAGTAAAACGTGGTTCAATAAGATGAAAATAATTTTTGGTGAATAGTAACTTTTGGCTTTTATTTACCACGGTTAAAAGTAAATAGGGTAATTAAAGGTAAAATGATATTATTATTACCTTAAAACATGTCCTAATTATATTGGATAAGTGTATTTCGACCAAAAACAACCTTAGGAATACAATATGATCTTTTTGGACCACTTGGATTAGATTAAGACATTTATTATTATTTTACTTAAAGAAGAGTTAAAAGTGTTAAATTCAAAGTTTCATAACTAAAACATTTTTAATATAGGGTTACACATAATATAAATTCTAATATAAATATTAATTATAAAGATAAAAATATTTACTACATAATTTTATTTTATTTATAATTTTTATACATTAAATAAATAAATTTATTTGTGACACAATGATGATGTAGTAATTACCTTATTAATGAAAGATTAAAATAATTGATATTATAAATATCCAAATAAATGTAAATTGAGAATTTTTATGAATTAAAATAATTTTATATTTTAATATGACATTTTAGGATTAATTAAATGAATTTTTTTCTAAGTAATAAAGTTTTTTGGACTTAAACAAAAATCAGATACTAAATAGTGTGAAAATTAACATAAATAAGTTTTTAAAACAAATACTATATTATTAATTGATATAATATTCCTAAAAATCTAAAGTTCAAAAAAAGGAGTTAGATAAGGTTATATATATTAATAATGAACCACTTGGGGTTCTCTTGAATTTTTTGAGTAAGTTTATTAACTATTTATTATAATAATACAAGAATACATGGTAAAATTTAAACTATTTAACTAAGAGTTAAATATAAAATATAAGATTAATATGGTGACCTAAACCTATCTAAAACCAATTTTTTGAGAGTTTTTCGACCCATCACCACCTTATAATCTAAATAAATAATTTTGGAGCTATTATAAACCGAATATGATTGTATAATAAAATAATATTTCAATCTTTTTTTAAAGTGACCCTCACCTCTCTTATAAAAGGGTACATCCCCTTATCTCAAAATCACACTTCCAAATCCATTTCGCTTGGTCAAACCCTACCTAAATATCCTCCAAACTACCCTCAATTAAACTTAGAGGCCTTAATTTGATCATAAAGACAACCTAAAGAGCCATTTTGATCAACTCAAAAGGAAACACCTGAAGAAGAGGTAATAATTTCACCACCTCTTTCAAAGTTCTTTTCTTCTTCCACTTCCTATTTATTTGTTTTTTCCAAAACAAAATAATAACTCTAGTAACTTATAAATACTTTGATGTTATTATAAATATGGTACCACCATATTCATTATTCTATCCATCCTATGAATGACAAGTCACTATATGTGTATACGTACGACTTACCGTCTCTACGTCGTGGTGTAGTTTGTTATTCAAACACTCCATTATTTGGATGGGTATAATAGTGAGTGTAACCAAAGTAAATAACAAATATAATATGTTAATTATTATTTATATATGATATAACATCCAATTACATATGATTTCACCATCAATATAATGATATTATCACTCATGCGTAAGTACGGATTACCGTCTCCACAAACGCGATGAGATTCATTCCCCATCGTAACCATTCAAGAATAAATTTTCATTATATGATTAAAAATAATGTTTAAGAAACTAATATCATTATGTATATGAATAAAATACATCCTATACATATCAAATATGACTTACATAAACATATAAAAGAAAACGAATCAGTTAACACCCGAAACAATGATACTACTGAAATATTATTAACAAAGAAATATTAGAAGATTATATATGATATCATATTTATGTATTTGGTTCTTGTATAATTTAATAATAATGATTTAACTATTATATCTAATCTTAACATACCATAGATCAAGTAAAATTACATGGTAAGGTTTAATTCTACAATCTCTTCATTATCTGAGGTTGTTTATACGTGACTATCTACTAGGACCTCTTTATCATCCACATCTGTGTTTCATAAAAATTTATTTCAAAATATTTTTAATATTTACAAGACTATGGTTTAAATTCATTTATATCCTAATTTTACTTTTTATAAAATGGTTTTAAATGAATCTTTCCATTCTTTTCCAAACAAAGTACTTTATGAACTTTTTGACAAATTAAGGTAAGAATGCTTTTTTAAAATTATATGGAAGGTGCGGCTATTTTCTGCCATTATAACACTTTCAAAGCTTTCCTTACAAGATTATAATATTATTTTCAAAATAAATGCTTTCTTTTATAATTATGTGACTTTTAAAAGATTTCAAAATAGAAAGAGATATTTCTCTCAAATAGTTTTGATTTCAGTTATGTCAACACCCTTTGATGAATTTTACACTTGTTTAAAGTTGATTTATTATGATAAAATCTTCCATAGTGTATTGAAGGTTCTGTAATATGTTTGAATATGGATGTGTTACTTTTATATCATTCATGGTTTATGGCTAAAGTATTAACATTTGTTATACTAGTTTTAATACAAATGTTTATGTTTTGTTTTAACCTTTTCATATGAGGAATACATTGGACTTAATAAGTGATGAGTGAAGCCCGTTATAGCTCCTCGATGAATTGGTAGGTCCCATGAGACAAAATAGTGTATTGGCACAAGGCCTTGACAAAATATTATTTGCAGTCTTGGCACGAGGCCTTGACTATGTGGTTATGATGTCTAACATTATTCATTACATCATTATGAAATTGTATATTGATATTGCATGTGATTATTAAACTAGTAGAAGATCCATATGAATAAGTAAATGGAATTATTTGGTTCATATTTTCCATGTTATACTAAAGTTTAAGTTTAAAAGGATTATGTTTTAGTCTTATACATTGTCTTAAATGTTTATGCTTATTTATGAAAGTTTCCGTTATATTGTTATCCTTACTGAACATCTGAGCTCACCCCTTTCTATGTTTTACTTTTCCCAGGATGTGAAGAAGTATATTATGACTAACCTATAGGGATAGTCTAAGGGAGATGAATGTGTTCAAAGGAGACACAATGTTTTTGTTTTTCATTTCATAAGGTAATTTAAAACATATACATGTATCTTGTACTTCCAAGGCTACTAAACTAATCGGTATTTTGGGATATGATATCTTGTACCATCCTAATGTTATGTAATAATGCACTGACTCTGGGTAACTAGGGTCAAGGCATTATAGTTGGAATCATAGGAATCTTATTACAAACCTTATAAGATAGATTTAGAAGAACTCTGATTAGAGAACATTTCCCTAAGATAGATTTTGAGGATTATTATAGAATAACTTCCTATAATTTTGGTAATGTAGAGATTTTTCAAGTTTTACAAGCAATAGATTCCTTTCTGGATACAAGTAGGTAGAGGTGGCTCTGGAACAAATATACCTAGGAGTGAAAACTCTAACAAGGAGTTTTGGGCTTGACTCAGGGTATCCTGGTACACGACAATAGGCCTTGGTGTACTCTTGGTTATGACACTTTTGGAGGATATGCTTAAGATAATTCACATTTTCTTTACAAACCATTATGAAGGATTTATGATTATATACCTCCTCAAAGAAAATATTTTTAAGATTATGGATTATATCCATAAACTTTTCAATTTATGTTAAGTGTTTTACAAGTTTGAAATTATGTATTGTGATTCAGAAACTATTCTAGTGTATTCTATTGTTTAGAAATGGAACCTAGTGGAAGTAATGAAAACTGTATCAATGCACTTAATCCATGTAGGTATTTTCCTTCTACTCAAGATAATTATAGTGGAGTTGGTTATTCAACTAGTTTTAATTATCTTATCACCATACTGGGACAACTCACTCAGGTTGTGAATAATAACCTTACCCGTATGGAGCACCCGGATCCACAACGAAGGGGATAAATTTTAGAACACTTCATGAGGAAACAACCACCAACATTCAATGGGAATAAAAATCCATTTTTAGCTGAGAAATGTATAAGTTCCTTAGAGAAAATATTTCATGCTTTGGGGAGTAGCGAAAGGGAAAAAGTTATCATTGCATTTTATCGCCTCACGAGAGATGAAAATCGATGGTGTCACGAACCAGCCCGGGTACCCTGGTAACCCGATAACCGAGATGGCTCTAACATGGCCTGAAGGGCGTTCTCGATCCCCATGGGTCAGAGACTAGCACCGGGAATCGTATAACATACAATTGGGAATGATTTTTCCACAAGAATGTGGAAGCAAGAGTAAAAGTATGCATAACAAAAGAAACTCCACTGGGAGTAATTTACCAGAATACAAATAGGCATAAAAGTCAAAGTACTACAACCCAAGTTAAAAAAGGGAAAATAGTCCCAATGTCCCAAAGGACACAACTCACCAAGTCTAGAGATCAACAAATAGATCCACATCTAAAAGATCCCTTCCCTTTGCTCGAACCTGGAAGGAGAAAGTCTACAAACACCCGAAGGAAAAAGTAGGGTGTGATCCTAAGCCCAGTAGGATACCACCAAATATTCCATAACAGATGCCAATAATAGATTATCCAAATAAGAGCTTTCCATTTTTCAAATAAATAGGTTTGGAAACTCAAAAGAATATTTTAACAAAACATGTTGTACATTTTCAAATGATAAAAATAAATATTTTTGAGCAAAGTCTTTTCAAATGATGAAATATTTATAAAAAATGTATTAATCAAAACATTTATATAAAACAATTTATATAAATTCATCAGGAATGTAAAGCAGTTCAAAATCATTTTCATACATTTATATCTCAAATATAAATAAACAAGCGAGCAATATGGTCATCTACCAAAAGATACGATAGTATTAACTAGTTATAGGATTCTGCACTCTCTATGTGAACTCAGAGAAATTTTTATACACATGTCCCTATAACAATGGCCAAAGGAGACTCATCACCAACCCGTCGGTGATGTGACCCGCCGAAAGTATGTTTTAGAATGTTTTCTTAGCATAGAGTGTATCCAAATAACTCAATAACTACCAAAGGATTGCATGCACTCTTACATGATGGGAGAACTATTTTAAGAATGCTCAAAATATGATCAATCCCATTCTTCCATTTCAAAAGATCCAATTTCATTCCATTTAAAACCAAAAAAGGTTTTATTAAAAACATGCCTCTTACACAAGATAAAACCAATGGGTTTCTATCAAATTATATCAAGCCATTTTCTTAAGTTTTAAATCCATTCAAACCCAATTTCATCGTTATACATTTCATTTCCATAATTAAATTCAAAAATTTAATTAAAATCATTTCCATAAAATTCAAAATTTAAATTAAACAATTTAAATTAAGTAATTTCCATAAACACACCCAATTCAATGGAATTGGGGTTTTCCAAATTTCCATGCCAAAACCATTTCAAATATCTCGATTCAATGGAATCAAGTTTTTATAAATTTAATTGAATGAAACTTGAGCAATTGAATTTAAATTAATAATTGAAATAAATCAAGAAAATATAATAATAATCAATTTGGAAAGACGGGATAGAACCACCTACCCTGAAGATTTTTACCAAAACCACAACGGTCGAGAACACTCAAGAAAATCGAGTCACTTCATCAAGAACCCTACTTAGATCTCTCCTCCTAGTAATACCAAGACCAAAACTCATCAAACTTGGTACTACACACTTAGATCTACCCATAATGGGCGTAGATCTAAGAAACTGAGAGAAGAGGAGAAGTAGATCTAAGTAGATCTAAGAAACCGATCATTAACGATGAAGAACGATCACATACCTCAAGAATCCGACTTCAATTCACAAAGAGGAGCCTTTGGATCGCCTCCAGAATGATGTGAGAACCTTCTCTGACCTTAGGAGAAGACAAATCCTGAGTTAGGGTTGCATAGGAGGAAAAACGAGGCACTTAGAGACAAAACTGAGCGAGATCCACAATTTAAGGATCTCATATAAGTGACTACACGGTTTGGCTGCAGGGTTTGACAAACCGTGCGCTAACTATGCGTGAGACACTACCTCAGCCACCCTTCTCGCACAGATTGGCCACATGGTTAGACAAACCCTGCACCACCCGTGTGGAAGCTTCTATTCAGGATTCAAGGCTGGCATAGTTTGGTCGCACGGTTTGTCAAACCGTGCGCAAATCATGCACAACACACTATCCTCTAGTTTTTCTTTAAAAGTTCACCCAAACGCAACCCAAGTCTTTAATCCAAAATAGGGGTACTTAGAAACATCAAAAACTACCTAAAAACATAACGGGATGTTCCAACCTCCCCACCATAGGATCTTTCTGCCCCTAGAAAGCCTATGAAGAAACTTCCACGTCAAAAAGATGAGGCCACTGGTCTCTCATTAGTGCCTCCCTTTCCCACGTCTCTTGAGAATCAGAACCATGCTACCAGAGTACATAGACCAGAGGTATCATTCTCCCACGAAGTACCTTGGTCTCATAATCAACAACCCTGAATGGTCGTTCAGTAACAGATAAATCTGGTTCAATCTCAAGATCACTCCACCTCACAACATGAGATGGATCCGAGAGATACTTTCGTAGCTATGATACATGGAACACGTTATGTATCGACGTCATTTTTGGGGGTAGATCTAAACAGTAAGAAACTTTTCCCACAAGATCAATAACCTCAAAAGGTCCCACAAAGTGAGAAGAAAGATTCTCTGGCCTCCCAAACTATTGATGACCTAATCGGGGTGAAACTTTCAAGAACACCTGATCACCAAATAAGAACTCTAAGTGTTTACGGTGACGATCAACATAAGACTTGTACCGACTCTGTGCTGTCAAAATTCTCTGACAAATGAAATGGATCTTAGGTGTCGTCTCTTAGACCAAACTTGGTCCTACCAAAGAACTTTCACCAATATCTGACCAACATAAAGGAGATTTACAAGGATGGCCATACAATGCCTCAAAAGGATCCATCTTGGTCGCAGATTGATAACTGTTGTTATAAGAGAACTCAACTAGCCCCATATGGTCATCCCAAGACCCACCAAAATCAAGAACATAAGTGCGGAGCATATCCTAAAGGATCTGAATAGATCTATATGTTTGGCCATCTGAATGTGGATGGTAGACCATGCTCAAACGGACCTGAGATCTTAATGCCTTCTGAAGGCCTCTCCAAAAGCGAAAAGTGAACCGAGGATCCCTATCAGAGACTATAGCAGATGGAACTCCATGAAAACGAACAATTTATTTCACATAAACATTTCCCAACTCCTCAACTTTGGTCGTATCTCAAATTGGTATAAAGTGATCCAACTTGGTTAGTCTGTTGATCACAACCAATATTGCGTTCTTCTTCCTATGGGTATGAGGTAACCCAACCACAATTGCATTGAGATTTCATCCCACTTCCATGTAGGGACTGGAAGTGGTTGAAGTAAACCTGAAGGTTTTTGGTACTCGGCCTTCACCTACTGGAATGTATAGCAACGAGATACAAACTCAACAATGTATCATCTCATACCTATCCACCAGAACTGTCGCCGCATGTCATAGAACATCTTCATGGTTCCTGGGTGTACCACCCACTGAGAGTTATGGAAATCCCCCATCACATCCTTCATTTCTGATAACAGCACAACATAACGGTTTGGATAACACAGGACACCCTCTTTGGAGAATGACCATAGGGTGTTGGTCTCCCCACCATAAAGATAGTCCCTAATGCTATGAAATTCATCATCCAGATGTTGTTCCTGAAGAATCAATTCGAGGAGAGAAGAAGTCAACTGAACACTGGCTAAAGAAACTTCATTCCCCTTCCACTGAACTCCAATATGCAACTGAGCAAAAAGAGCCATCAAAATCTACTCTTTTGAAGATTCTTTCACAGCCTAAGGTGGAAGTTTCCTGCTTAATCTGTTTATAGAGATTTTATCTTGTGCAATGGATATTACTACACCCCTTGGTGTAATGAGAGAGAAGGGTCTCCGTAGTCCTGCTTGTGTCTTCTCTCAATCAGATGTTGATCATTTTATAGTTTCTTGGTTCTCTACATGAAATATTTTGATGTCATATTTGGGAGGGATTGGCTCATTTCCAATAAATCCCAGATCAATTGTTATCTTCGACAGGTCTACCTTACTACACCTAGTGGTGTGCCTCTTGTTTTTCAAGGAGAATGGGACCCAATGTCAAGTAGAGATGGACCCTTTTATCTAGAGTTGTGGAAAGTTAAATTAGTGTTTATCTAACCGTGCAGCCAAGCCATGAGAGAAGAGTGGCCGAGGTAGTGGCTCACGCGCGGTTAGCGCACGGTTTGTCAAACCGTTCGGCCAAACCATGCGGTCACTTAAATAAGATCCTTAAATTTTAGATCTCGCTTGATTTTGCCTCTAAGTGCCTCGTTTTTCATCCTATGTGACCCTAACTCAGTATTTTTCTTCTCCTAAGGTCAGAGAAGTTTCTCCCATCGTTCCAGAGGTGATCCAAAGTCTCTTATTGGTGAATCGAATTCGGATTCTTGAGGTATGTGATCGTTCTTCATCGTTCATGATCGGTTTCTTAGATCTACTTAGATCTACTTCTCCTCTTCTCTCGATTTCTTAGATCTACTCCCGTTATGGGTAGATCTAAGTGTATGGTACCAAGTTTGATGAGTTTTGGTCTTGTTCTTACTAGGAAGAGAGATGTAAAGCGGGTTCTTGATGATGCGACCCGGTTTTCTTGAGTGTTCTAGACCATTGTGGTTTTGGTCAAAACCTTCAAGGTAAGTGGTTCCATACCATCTTGCCAAATTGATTATTATTGTATTTTCTTGATTTATTTAAATTATTGATTTAAATTCAATTGCTCAAGTTTCTTTCAATTAAATTGATAAAAACTCAATTCCATTGAATCGAGATATTTGAAATGGTTTTGCATGGAATTTTGGAAAACCCCAATTCCATTGAACTGGGTGTGTTTATGGAAATTGCCTAATTTAAATTGTTTAATTTAAATTTTGAATTCGATGGAAATGATTTTAATTAAATTGTTGAATTTAATTGTGGAAATGAAATGGGTAATGATGGAATTGTCTTTGAATGGATTTCAAACTTATGAAAATGGATTGAAATGATTTGATAGAAACCCATTGGTTTTATATTGTGTAAGAGGCATGTTTTGAATAAAAACTGTTTTGGTTTTAAATGGAATGAAATTGGATCTTTTGAAATGGAAGAATGGGATTGATCTTATTTTAAGCATTATTAAAATAGTTCTCCCATCATGTAAGAGTGCATGCAAGCCTTAGGTACTTAGTGAGTTATTTGGATACACTCTATGCTAAGACAACGTTCTAAAACATACTTGCGGCGGGTCACATCCCTGACGGGTTGGTGACAAGTCTCCTTTGGCCATTGTCATAGGGACATGTGTATACACATTTTTCTGAGTTCACATAGAGAGTGCGGAATCCTATAACTGGTTAATACTATCGTATCTTTTGGCAGATGACCATATTTCTCACTTGTTTATTTATATTTTAGATATAAATGTATGCAAATGCTTTTGAACTACTTTACATGCCTTTTGAATTTATATAAACTGTTTTATATAAATTTTTTGCTTAAGCCATTGTTTTAGAAATATTTCATCATTTGAGAAGCCTTTGCTTAAAAATATTTATTTCCATTATTTGAAAATGTATAGCATGTTTTGTTAAAATATTACTTTGAGTTTCCAAAACTATTTATTTGAAAAATGGAAAGCTCTTCTTTGGATAATCTATTATTGGCATCTATTATGGAATCTTTGCTGGTATCCTATTGGGCTTAGGCTCACCCCTAGTTTTTCCTTCGGGGGTTTGTAGACTTTCTCCTTCTAGGTTCGAGCAAAGGGAAGGGATATTTTGGAGGTGGATCCAGTTGTTGATCTCTGGACTTGGTGAGTTGTGTCCTCAGGGACATTGGGATTGTTTTCCCTTTTTGAACTTGGGTTGCAGTACTTTTACTTTTGTTCTTATTTGTATTCTGGTACATTACTTCTAGTGGAGTTTCATTTGTTATGCGTACTGTTTTGTTTTACTCTTACTTCCGCATTCTTGTTCAAAAAATCGTTCCCACTTGTATGTTGTATGATTCCCAGTGCTAGTCGCCGACCCATGGGGATCAGGAACTCCCTTTTGGCTATGTCAGGGCCATCTCAGTTATCGGGTTACCAGGGTACCCAGGCTGGTTCATGATAATGTGGTATCAGAGTGAGGTTAAGAATCTTGCCTTGATGACAGTATGCATTTTAGTATTCTTGTCAGGACTTAGGAGGTAGTTGCGATTGAGTTCCTGACCGGCTCTCACCGCAATGAACCTTAAGTTTCCAGGGGTGGTTAGGGAAAGGCGACTTGTGGATTAGTTCTAGTCTTTTCCCTATTTTGATTTGGATAGAGTGGAATCCAAATCTTGTTATCCCTTCTATTAAGAGTATTTTTCCTCATTACTCAGGTTGAGTGTTAATCTAATGTCTTATTTTTTATCTACTGATGTTGTGTAGCATCAGGCCTCTGAGAAGATGTGGAAATAAAATCGAAAAAGAGGATGATACTGAATCTCAGCAAGCAAGTCCTATTGTAGATCCAAGTCTAGTAGAGGTGATTGTTCGCACTGTCCAAGCTCTGGGACAGGCACCACCTCCAGTTCCTGTTCAGGCCCCAGCTATAGATCCTCATAGTGATATTCTCCAAAATCATTCTCAAGAGTTCCTATGCCAGAAGCCACCAGTCTTCAAAGGCTCCACTAATCCTCAACATGCTGAGGAATGGTTGATCAAGATTGAACGTCTGTTTGGGTTTTTGGAGACACCAAATGCGATCAAGGTGAAGTGTGACACCTTTGTGCTGGAGGGACCAAGTAAGAGATGGTGGGACACGATGGTGACGGCTGGGAAACATGAGGGTTTGGAGTGGAAAGACTTTAGGGTTATTTTCACTGATCAGCTCTATCCAGAATCTATGGAGTTGGCCAAGGCTGTGGAATTGTTCAAACTTGATCAGGCCAATAAAACCATGACTGAGTAATCAAAACTCTTTGCTGAGTTGGTATATTTTTCTCCTGAAATTGTATCGAATGAGAGGATAAAGTCTTGAGAATTTGAGTTGGGGATTTGATAAGATATCCGTTCTCAGGTTTTCTTACTGAAGCTACCCACTTATGCCGATATGCTGGATAGGGAAATGATGGTTGAGATGGATTTGGCAGGAAAGTCAGGGTTGCAGGAAGTTACTTTTCTTTTTAGTGGCAGTGTTTGTTCCTTTAAAGGAAAATGGAAGCACGATGTTTCTCATGGTGGTCCTCGACAAAAAAGTCATTCCAGACCTCTGGAAGCACCAAGAGGGGATTCCTTGACTTGCTATCAGTGTGGGAATTCAGGAAATTCTGAGAGGGTTTGCACTGAGTCACCCAAGAACTGTAGCTCCTGCAGACGTTTAGGGAACCTACAGAGATTATGCCATCACTTTTCTACTCCACATAGTGGAACAAGATCATCAGCACCTCCAAATACTGTGGGGCAATCAAATGCTTCACGTACAAAAGGGTTCCATCCTCAAGCATCCGGAACAAAGCTTCTTCACGCAGTGGAAGAGTCGCCAGAGGTAGCTGATACATTTCCTGCAACTGTGAGAGGTACCATAACTATAGCTTCATCTTTAGTGACAACTCTTTTTGATACTGGTGCATCTCACTCTTCTATTTCAACCCAACTAGTTAATCTGCTTAACCTCCCTTTGATACCACTTTGTCATGAACCAGCCCAGGTACCCTGGTAACCCGATAACCGAGCTGGCCCTGACATAGCCCGAAGGGCATTCCCGATCCCCACAGGTTGGCGACTAGCACTGGGCATCGTACAACATACAAGTGGGAATGATTTTTCCACAATAATGAAAAATCAAGAGTAAGATAAAACAGTATGCATGACTAAAGGAACTCCACCGGGAGTAATGTACCAGAATACAAATAGGCACAAAAGTTAAAGTACTATAACCCAAGTTCAAAAAGGGAAAACAGTCCCAATTTCCCAAATGAAACAACTCACCAAGTCCAGAGATCGACAACTAGATCCACCTCCAAAAGATCCCTTCCCTTTGCTCGAACCTGGAAGGAGAAAGTGTACAAACACTTGAAGGAAAAAGTAGGATGTGAGCCTAATCCCAGTAGGATACCACCAAAGATTCCATAACAAATGCCAATAATAGATTATCCAAAGAAGAGCTTTCCATTTTTCAAATAAACAGGTTTGGAAACTCAGAATTACATTTTAACAAAACATGCTATACATTTTCAAATGATGGAAATAAATATTTTTAAGGAAAGGCCTCTAAAATTATGAAATATTTATAAAAAATGGCTTAAGAAAAAGATTTATATAAAACAGTTTATATAAATTCAGTAGGCATGTAAAGTAGTTCAAAATAATTGGCATACATTTATATCTCAAATATAAATAAACAAGCGAGCAACATGGTCATCTACCAAAAGATACGATAGTATTAACCAGTTATAGGATTCCACACTCTCTATTTGAACTCATCAAAATGTGTATACACACATCCCTATGACAATGGCCAAAGGATACTCGTCACCAACCCGTCGGGGATGTGACCCGTTGCAAGTATGTTTTAGAATGTTGTCTTAGCGTAGAGTGTATCCAAATAACTCACTAACTACCTAAGGCTTGTATGTGATCTTACATGATGGGATAACTATTTTAAGAATTATTAAAATACAATCAATACCATTCTTCCATTTCAAAAGATCCAATTTCATTCCATTTAAAACCAAAACAGGTTTTATTCAAAACATGCCTCTTACACAAGATAAAACCAATGGGTTTCTATCAAATCAATTCAAGTCATTTTCATCAGTTTGAAATCCATTCAAATCCAATTCCATCATTACACATTTAATTTCCATAATTAAATTCAACAACTTAATTAAAATCATTTCTATCAAATTAAAAATTAAAATTAAACAATTTAAATTAGGCAATTTCTATAAACACACCCAATTCAATGGAATTGGGGTTTTCCAAATTTCCATGCCATAACCATTTCAAATATCTCGATTCAATGGAACCAAGTTTTTATCAATTTAATTGAAATAAACTTGAGAAATTGAATTTAAATCAATAATTGAAATAAATCAATAAAATACAATAATAATCAATTTGGCAAGACGGGACGAAACCACCTACCTTGATGGTTTTGACCAAAACCACAATGGTCGAGAACACTCAAGAAAACTGGGTCAATTCATCAAGAACATGCCTTAGATCTATCCTTCTAGTAAGACCAAGACCAAAACTCATCAAACTTGGTACCACACACTTAGATCTACCCTTAACTGGTGTAAATCTAAGAAACCAAGAGAAGAGGAGAAGTAGATCTAATTAGATCTAAGAAACCGATCATGAACGATGAAGAACAATCACATACCTCAATAATATGACTTCGATTCACCAAGTGGATCCTTTAGATCACCTCCAAAATGATGGGAGAACCTTCTCTGACCTTAGGAGAAGAAAAATCCTGAGTTAGGGCCACATAGGAGGAAACAATGAGGCACTTAGATGCAAAAACAAGTGATATCCACAATTTAAGTATCTCATTTAAGTGACCGCATAGTTTGGCCGCACAGTTTGAAAAAACGTGCGCTAACCGTGTGTGAGCCACTGCCTCAGCCACCCTTCTCGCACAGCTTGGCTGCACGGTTAGACAAACCTTGCACCGCCCGTGCAGAATCTTTTGTCCAGGATTCAAGGCTGGCACGGTTTGGTCGCACGGTTTGTCAAACCGTGCACAACACATTGTCCTCTAGTTTTTCTTTAAAAGTTCACCCAAACACAACCCGATTCTTTACTCCAAAACAAGGGTACTTAGAAACATTAAAAAGTACCTGAAAACATAATGGGATGTTATATATGTTGGTCATTAATTCAAAACAAAAAGGACCATGAAGAAGTATCAAATATGGAATGGAGGGAGTTTAAAGATATTTTATTAGAAAAATACTTTCCTCATGGCCATTGAGAAGATATGGAAAGACAATTTTTGAGTTTGAGGACAAAGGAGGATGATAATGTCACAAAGTATGAGGCTAACTATACAAGGTTAGAAAGTCATGAAGTAGATTATATATGTAACCCAAGGAGTAAAATTAATCGATTCTTTGATGGGTTAAAACCATTTCTCCATTGAGCATTAGTCTCACAATCCTTCTAATCATACATAGATATTGTCTCATGTACTATAAAGATAGAAAATGAATTTTATAAGTCTTACGACTTTAAATAAAATCAAGTGAAAAATAGATCCACTAAACACTTGGGAAATAGAAATAAGGGGAAGAAGGGAAAAGATGAATATCCACCCTGTGGTAAATGTGGGAAGAAATACCCCGGTACTTTCCTGAAGGGAATGGGAGTCTATTACAATTGTGGTGAGAAAGGCCACCAAGCTTGTGATTGCGAGGGAAAGAAAGCGGTTGTCAATGTTGAATGCTACAATTATAGAGAAATGGGAAATTATGCAAATGAATGTCCTAAGAGCCAAGTAAACTTACCTCAGAAAAGTTCAAGAGAGAAAGGCCAAGCTTATGTGATCACTACTGCTAAGTTTGAAGCTCTGAAAGATGTGGTGGAAGGTAATTTAATGGTTTCCTCAAGTTTATCTAATGCTTTATTTGATTCTGGATCATCACATTGTTTTATATCTTCCCATTTTTCTAAGAAAATTAGATATTTTTCAATTTTATTTAACATGGGATTTTTCAGTCAAAACTCTTAAGGGAAGTATTATTGATACAAAGTTTTGTGAATCAGTTCCCATTGGGGTATGTAAATGTTCTTTATCTACTAATATCATCATCATAACCATGATTTAATTTGATATAATCCTCGTAATGTATTGGCTTTCAGACCACGATGTGAAAATTTATTGTAAGAAGAAGAAGGTTACAATTTTTTATGATGATAAGGAGTACCTTATCTTTAGAGCAGAAACATCACCACTTGATTCTTAACTAGATCCACCCCTAGTAGATCTACTGTATTCAATTTTTGGGGAGCAAGAGAATGAAATAACTATGGGTGAGGAAAATAATGTTCAAATGGAGGATGTTCCAATTGTGAAATAATATGTTGATGTGTTTCCATAGGATTTACCTGGACATCCTTCAGAACGAGAAATTGAGTTTTCCATCGATTTAATTCCTAGTTCAAGGACCATGTTGAAAACCCCTTATAGAATAGCCACTATGGAATTAGTGGAACTAAAGAAACAACTAGAGGAATTTAGTAATAAAGGATTTATTCTCCCTTGTGTTTCTCCATGGGGAGCCCTTGTTCTTTTTTTTAAGAAGAAAGATGGATCTATGAGGTTGTGCATTGACTACAGGGAGATCAATGCTATAAAAATAAAGAACAAGTATCCCCCACATTACATTGATGATTTGTTCAATCAACTTCATGGAGCTCAATATTTTTCAAATATTGACCTTTGATCTAGATATCAACAGTTGTGTGTGAAAAAGGAAGACATTTCAAAAACAGCATTTCAAACTAGCTATTGGCATTACGAGTTTACAGTAATGCCTTTTGGACTAACTAATTCACCCTTTGTTTTCATGGATAAAATGAATAGAGTTTTCAAGGAATATCATGATGAATTTTTAGTGTTATTTATTGATGATATCTTGGTATACTAAAAAATCTATTAAGATCATGAAAATCACTTGAACACTATTCTAAATACCCTAAGTGGAAATGAATTATATGGGAAGTTTAGCAAGTGTGAATTATGGATTTAGGAAATTTATTTTATTGGTGATATTGTCTCTAAGGATGGAATGTCTGTTGATCCTTCTAATACAAGATCAATACAATAATGGCCAGCACTGATGAGTATAACTGAGGTACATAGTTTAATTGGTTTAGCAGGTTATTATTAGGGTTTCATCTAGAATTTTCCCCATTAGAAAACCCATTAACCAAGATCACATGTAAAGGGGTTAAATTTTTTTGGACAAAAGAGTGTGAAGAATTTTTTGAAGAGCTAAGGAGAAGATTAGTCAATGATCTTATCTTGACTCTACTATCAAGGAATTATGGGTTTTTTATTTATAGTGATGCTTCAAAGAAAGGACTTGGTTGTGTCCTTATGCAGAATGATAGAGTTATTTCCTATGCATCACGACAGCTAAAAATTCATGAAAAAAACTATACCACTCATGATCTTGAGACAGAAGATGTAATATTTTCTTTAAAGATATGAAAACACTATCTCTATGGTGAAAAATGTGAGATATATACCGATCACAAGAGTTTGAAGTATATTTTCTCACAGAAATAACTCAACATGATGAAAAGACGATGGGTTGAACTACTCAAGGATTATGATTGCACTATACACTACCACCCAGGGAAGGAAAATAAGGAGGAAGATGCTTTGAGCAGAAAGGATCATGGAGTTTTGAACAAGATGAGAGTTGAATGGGATCCTATGTTCATGGATCTAGTAAAGATGGATATGGGAATAATCATGGAAGGTGAAACATAAATACTGTTTCAAATAGTTGCTAAAATATCTTTACTAAAAAGGATAAAAAGTCCTCAGACTAATGATGAGGAGTTTCAAAAGAAAATTAAAGATGTTAACGATGGGAGATTGATCGAATTCGTATATGAGGATGAGATTTTGAAATATAGGCAGAGACTTTGTGTTCTTGATGTACCTGATCTAAAAAGGGAATTTTTGGATGATTCTCATAGCTCTAATTTCTCTATACACCCTGGTTGCACTAAGATGTAAATATATTTGAAGGAAAATTTTTGGTGGGACAACATGAAGAGAGATATTGTTGATTATGTGTCAAGATGTATGGTTTGTCAACAAGTGAAAGCTAGAAGACAACATCCTAGAGGAGTCATGAACCTCTTCCCATACCTGAGTGTAAATGGGATAATATTACGATAGACTTTTTCATGGGACTACCAAAGACTCTTAGAAGGAATGATGCAGTATGGGTCATTGTTGATCATCTTACCAAGTCAGCACATTTTCTTCCTATAAGAGAAGATTTACCACTTGAATGTCTAAAAAGACTAAATATTAATGAAGTTTTAATACTCCATGGAGTACCCCTATCGATTGTTTCTGATCGTAATCCCCATTTTACATCATGATTCTGGAAAGGTCTTCAACAGGCCTTGGATAGTAAACTTCATTTGAGCACTCCCTACCACCCTCAAACTGATGGACAATCAGAACAGACTATTAAAACCTTAGAAGACATGTTGAGATCTTTCTCACTTGACTTTCAAGGTATGTGGGATAAATATTTACCTCTCGTAGAATTTTCTTATAATAATATATTCTGTTAAAGTATTCAGATGGCACTATATTAAGAGTTATATGGAAAGAGATGTAGCACACCAACTTGTTAGGATGATGTTGGTGAAAGAAAACTCATAGGCTCAGAACTTGTTAAGGAAATAATAGAAAATGTGAAGGTTATCCAATCCCACATCAAAGCAGCTCAATGTAGGAAAAAGAGCTATGCCGATAACTGAATGAAGGATTTAGAATTTCAAGAAGGTGATCATGTTTTCCTAAAGGTATCTCCATGGAAGGGTGTTATACGTTTTGGTAAGAAGGGTAAATTAAGTCCCAGATACATCGGACCTTTTGAAATTATTAAATGAATTGGAGTTGTAGCTTGTCATTTCGAAATGCTGCCAAGTCTCTCCGAAGTTCACGATGTGTTCCATGTATCACTGTTGAGAAAATACATGCCTGACCTAACAAATGTACTCACCTATGAAGAAATAAAACTAGAACCTGACCTATGTTATTGTGAAGAGCCTATCAGAATTCTTGATACCAGAGAACAAGTATTGAGAATCCAGATGACTCATTTGGTGAATGTTCTATGGAGAAATCATAAGATGGAAGAGACAACATGAGAACCCGAGGAACTTATGATAAAGAACCACCCAAATATTTTTATGCAGTAATATTCGATAAATTTCTAGGATGAAATTATTTGAAGGAGTGGAGAATGTAACACCCCAAGCTTCCACGGTATGTTTCCCTTTGAATAATGCAATAGCTTGCATTGTATGCAACGTGGAGTTTTATCACAGCACAACCAATCAAAATAGTCATTATGAATAGTAATACCCACTTTTTAAAATCTTATAAATTTTATTTTTCAAAATGGACTTCATTTTTGGATTCGAAATATCAAAATTAGCTTAGGGTGATTTTTTGGTATTTTTCTGAAAACATTCAATTTTTGATGAATAGTGAAAGACAATGTGTTATTGGTTAAAACCAACTTTTTTTAAACAATTAGTTATTATATTTAAATTTATATTAGGTAAAAATAGATACATAATATCTATAAATATTCAATGTAATTCATTGGAGTCATTTTATAATGATATTAGATATATAAAATTTTATTGAACTTTTTACTGTCTTTTACCAACCTTCTAGGGGCATTTGCAAATTTTCATAAAACGCAATTTTACCGCTTATGTGAATTGAATTTCAAAAATAATAGAGACATGGTTGATATCAATAAGTAAAATTTGGTTCAATAAGATGAAAATAATTTTTGGTGAATAGCAACTTTTGACTTATTTACCACGGTTAAAAGTAAATAGGGTAATTAAAGGTAAAAATGATATTATTATTACCCTAACACATGTCCTAATTATATTTTATAAGTTTATTTAGGCCAAAAACAACCTTAGTAATAACATATGATCCTTTTGGTCCACCTGGATTAGATTAGGACATTTATTATTATTTTATTTAAAGAAGAGTTAAAAGTGCTAAATTCAAAGTTTCATAACTAAAACATTTTTAATATAGGGTTAAACATAAGATAAATTTGACTATAAATATGAATTATAAATATAAGAATATTTCCTACATAATGGAATTTTATTTCTAATTTTTAGACATTAAATAATTAAATTTATTTATGAAACAATGATGATGCAGTAATTACCTTATTAATGAAAGATTAAAATAATTGATATTATAAATATCCAAATAATTGTAAATTGAAACTTTTTATGAATTCAAAGAATTTTATAGGTTAATTTGAAATTTTAGGGTTTAATAAATTAATTTTTTTTGAAGTAATAATTTTTTTATGAATTTAACAGAAATCAGATACTAAATAGTGTCAAAATTGATATAAATGAGTTTTTAAAACAAATACTATATTATTAATTGATATATTATTCCTAAAAATATAATATTCAACCAAAGGACTTATATAAGGTTATATATATTAATAATCAACCACTTGGGGTTCTATTGGCTTTTCTATAGTAAGTTTATTAACCATTTATTGTAATAATACTAGAATACATGGTAAAAGTTAAACTATTTAACTAAGATTTAACTCTAAAAGATAAGGTTAATATGGTGACCTAAACCAATATAAAACCTATTGGTTGAGAGGTTTTAGACCTATACCTACCTTATCCTCGAAATAAATCATTTTTTCCATTATAAACTTAATATGATTGTATAATAAAATAACATTTCATGCTTTTCCTAAAGTGACCCTCACCTCTCTTCTAAAAGGGTACTTCCCCTTCTCTCAAAATCACAGATCCAAAGCCATTTGTATTGGCCAAACCCTGCTCAAATATCCTCCCAACAACCCTAAATTATACCTAGAGTCTTTAATTTGATCATAAATTCAACCTAAGGACCCCTTTTGATCAAATCAATAGGAAACACTCAAAGAAGATGTAATAATTTCACCAACTCTTTCAATGTTATTTTCTTCTTCCACTTCCTATTTATTTTTTGTTTCTATACCAAAATAATAAATCCTATACCTTATACATAATGTGATTTTATTATAAATATCTCACAACCATATTCATTATTCTACCCATCCTATGAATGACAAGTCACCATATGTGCGTACGTACGGCTTACCATCTCCACGTCCTGATGTAGTTTGTTATTCAAACACTTCATTATTTGGATGGGTATAATAATGAGTTTAAATAATGTAAATAATAAACATAAAAGGTTAAATATTATTTATAAATGATATAACATCCAATTACATATGATTTCACCATCAATATAATTATATTATCCCTCGTGCATACGTAAGGATTACCGTCTCCATGAACGCGATGAGATTCATTCCCCATCATAACCATTCAAGAATAAATGTTCATTTTATGATTACAAATAATTTTTAAGGACCTAATATCATTATGGATATGAATAAAATACATACTATCCATATCAAACATGACTTACATAACAAAACATAAAAAGCAAAACGAATCAGTTAACTCCCGAAACAATGATACTACTGAAATATTATTAACAAAGCAATCTTAGAATATCATATATGATATCATATTTAGGTATTTGATTCTTGTATAATTTAATAACAATGATTTAACTATTATAAACAAGTTTAAAATACCCTCTATCAAGGAAATCTACAAGGTAAGGGTTAATTCTACAATCTCTTCATTATCTGAGGTTGTTTATACGTGAGTATCTACTGGGACCTCTTTATCATCCACATCCGTGTTTCTTAAAAATGTATTTCAAAACATTTTTAATATTTATGAGACTATGGGTTAAAGTCATTTATACCATCATTTTAATTTTTATAAAATGTTTTGAAATGAATCTTTTTGTCATTTTCCAAACAAGGTACTTTATGACCTTTTCGACTAATTAAGGTAAGAATGTTTTTTTAACTTATACGATGGGTACGACTATTTTCTACCATTATAACACCTTCGAAGCTTCCCTTACAAGATTATAAGAGTATTTTAGAATTAAATGTTTTCTTTTATAATTATGTGACTTTTAAATAATTTCAAAATAGAAAGAGATATTTCTATCAAATAGTTTTGATTTCATCTATGTCAGCATCCTTTGATGGATTTTACACTTGTTTGAAGTTGATTTATAATGATACAATATTCCATATTTTATTGAAGGTTTTGTGATATGTTTTACTATGGATGTTTTATTTTTATACCATTCATGGTTTATGGTTAAAGTATTAACATTTCATATGCTAGTTTTAATACGAATGTTTATATTATGCTTCAACCTTTTCATATGAGGAATTTATTTGATTTAGTAAGTGACAGGTGGATACCACTATAGATCCTTGATGCATCGGTAGGTCTCATGATACAAACTTGTGTCTTGGTATAAATCCTTGAAAAAAAATCTTATTTTTAGTCTTGACACGAGGCCTTGAATATGTGGTTATGATGTCCGGCATTATGCATTATATCATTATGAAACTGGCTATTGATATTGCATGTGATTATTAGACTAGAAGAATATCAATGTGAATAAGTAAATGGCATTATTTGATTAATATTTTCCATATTATGATGAAGTTTATGTTTAAAAGGATTATGTTTTAGTATTATACATTACCTTAAATGTTTATGCGTATTTATGAAAGTTTATGCTATATTTTTATCCTTACTGAGCATCTGAGATCACCTCTTTATATGTTTTATTTCTCTTAGGATGTGAAGAAGTATATTATGACTGACCTGTAGGGATAGTCTAAGGGAGATGAATGTGTTCAAAGGATACACAATGTTGTTTTTTTCATTTCATAATGTAATGTAAAACTTATGTTTGTATCTAGTACTTCCAAGGCTACTAAACTGATCGATCTTTCGGGACATGATCTCTTATATCATGCCAATGTTATGTAATAATGCACCGACTTTGGATAACTGGGGTCGGGGTGTTACAGACCGAGACTCCAAATACCCATGTGACATTGAGGTGTGAGATATGGATAGAGGCTCCAAATACCCATGGGGTGTTAGACATGACGTTCTACACCCATGAGTTTCATTGGACTCTAGTTCTAATTGGTCATGATGTGATGTGAAATTTAATGATAAATGATGACCATGGTATTGCGATATGGTTCGGAATCTGGAATGAGACAAGGTAGGTACTGAGGGTTCAAGTGTCCTTGGTAACCTAGGGGGTTATATGGTTAATTAAATAATAATGAAACGCGATAGCTATATATTTTATACATTGTACTTTATTATTTATACAACTGCTTACAATATTATTGATTGGATATTGTTTTATATTCCATTGGTGGTGGTTTACCGAGTTGTATTCACACACTACTCAGACTTCTTGATTGGTACCCTAATATACTATATGTTTATAGGGCATGATAAGGGAAAGATCCTTATGTTATATGGATGAGTCTGGATGGATCATGGATGAGGGAACCAGACTTGGTGTCAGGACCCTCGTGGAGTTATCAGTGTCTTATTTTTGGGGTTTTCATTGGATACTTGGCATGACATATCCAATATTTTGGTTTTGAGATTGTATTCGTATTTTTGTCATCATGTGATACTAGTTTTATCTGGTTATTGGTTAAATTATTTGGATATTGTTTAATTATTTACATTATTGTTCTACTTTTATAAAGAGGGTATAGTCTTCCCATGATCGATATTAGACCCTCACTGCTAGTCGTTATCCTTTGGTGTATAGAGAGGTATGTCAAGGTCATGTGACTGACCAGATCAAGGCACCGGTATATGGCACCTAGGTCGGGACATTACACATGCTCTATCTCATGATCACATACTATATGGGAGTTTTCCCAACACCACAGGTCTCCATCCATGGTCTAAAAAAGCACTTAGTAACTATACATCACTATACTAAAACCAAAATCTTCAACCCACACTTGCAGCATGCTTCTAAAGTGATTCCTCAAACAACAGGGTCAGAAATTCGAATGATCATATTATTCACTATTAGAAATTTACCCGATACTAATGGTTCCCCAAAACAATGACTGGAAAACTATAGGGATAGTCATATACCAATGGTTTATTTTAAACTATTGGTATAGATCCCCTAAATTTCCATTTAAACAATGGTTGTATCAAATCGTTGGTATAAATTATACATCGAAATTTTTTTAAACTATTGGTATAGCCTTCCATCACCAAGGAAACCATCAACCCATCCCATCTTGGTCTATAACCTAGAAAAACCCAATAAACTTACACCCACACCCTAAAAAACATACAACCAATATATAAAAAAAGAAAAAAATTAATTCATTAAACTAGACACAATACATATTTAAAAAAACACATATATGGTATATTTTACATTTGATCAGATGATATATGCAAAAAAAACACATATATGAAATAATGTTCAGTAATCAAACATCAAGAGTCATAAATATCAATAAAAAATTTGGGGGATCAATCTCTCTCTCACAACCACTAATATCATCACTAACACACTCATCACCATCATTATCACCATCCCCATCACCATCGCTATCACCATGACCACCACCATCACCATCACTATCATCATCACCATCAGTATTTCCATCACCATAATCATCACCAGGAAAGTCATAATCACAACCACAACTAATACCATCATCACTATCACCCACTACATCATATTATGAACAGGTCATCCACATGAATGAATTAAAAATAATAGCATTATCTAGTGGAAGTATTGGAAATAACTCTACCATAACTTTCATAAATTATCTGTTGGCCTTTTGAATTTGTTTAGACACTTTCATGGATACTTTCATCCTCTTATTCCACTGTATGGGCCTCTTTTACCTCTACACAAGCCATTTCCAACCCGATGCTTCCATAAGTGTTAGAGGAACATGAAGTGGTCTAATATCTATTGGGGATAATAATCTTACTTGGTTGACAACATAAAATTACTTGGTGCTCATCTCCTAATACCTGGTGAAAATTATCATTTATCCCAATTTTATCGACTTCATGTTCATACAGAGACTCCAAAGCACACTATGTTCAATATGAATGAAATTTTTAGTTACAAAATAAATATAAAAATTTGAAAGAAATAAAAGAAATCTTAAAATCTTTTATCGTGTCTATTAATTTACAACACTTCCATATTTCTTCTTTTTTCTCGATCAAAACCTTTTTTCTTGAGGCACATGACCTTCAATGTTCAATACTTCCCTCTAGAATGACATTAAATATAGAAAATCATTACACAACAATACTATATTTTTGGACAAAATGAACTCATTATAATCAAAATTTAACTGCAAATAACTAAAACCAACTGAACTAAATTTTATACAAATGTATTATATTATCCCCAAATGAGAAAAACTAGAATCAATCAAACCAAAATGAATAAATTTGACTTTTTTGGTGAAGGAATATTCTAATTAGTTTTTTTATTATTGTATTGGGTCAAATTATTATTATTTAGTTTGACTAAGTTTGGATGACTTTAGTTTAAGTAAGAATTATTTTTGTTAATTTATAACTTATAAATCCAATTAATATTTTATTGGTTTAATTATGAGTTAAATTTATTAATTTTGTTCAATTTAGGTGAATATCATTTAGTTTAGTTTAATAAAGTTAAGTTTATATTATTTTTTTCTAGTTTATTATTGTTTATTTTATTTCAATTTTAGTCATGTTAGTTTCATTAAATTCATGTTTAATTTATAGTTTAATTCAATACAACATACGATTAATATTGATTTCATACATTTTTTTACAATTTAGTTCATTTAAGGCTTGATTTTATTTAGTCTGGTTCGATTTAATTGTATTTATGTCTAGTTAGTCCAGGTCTATTAGGGTAAGATTCTTCCATTTTGGTTCAATTTTGTTTTATTATGTCTGATTTGGATTGGGAAAGTATGGATAATATTGTTTATTTTTATTTAATTTCATTATATTCTCACCTCTTTAGTTATAGTTTATAGTTGAAAATTATATATTTACAAATTAGATTAATTTATTTTTATGTTTATTTGTTAATATTATTTGAAACTATATCTATATTAATAAAGTTTAAAGTTTATATGTTTATATAGTTTATAATTATATATGTTTATATGTTAATATTATGTTAATATATTTTCATGTTTATATTTTAATATTAATTCATACTTTTTATACTATATAAACCGAAACATTTAATTATTATATCAAACATTTTACACATTTTTAAAATTTAAACTATTTAAAAGTAGTTTTAAAAGTAGTTTCAAATTTTTTCTAAAAAAATATTTTAAAGATGTTATAATTTTTTAAAAAAAATTAATTTAAAAAATATTTAAAAGTAGTTTAAAAACAATATAAAATCTATTTTAAAAGTAGTTTTTAAGACTGTTTAAAATTATTTTTGAAAAAAGTTTAAAAATAGTCAATATGTATTAGAAATTGTTTAAAAGTTGTTTTAAAAACTCTAATATCTACCATTGACATAATACAATCACATTTAATAAATGGTAAATCATTTTAGGAAGGTAAAATGGTGGTTGTTTGAAATTTGAGATTATGTGGTGTTGAATTAATATTATGACATGTTTTGAATAGTTAATTATTAAAGTTTTTTTTATAAATTTGGTGCTTATTGTTTTTTGTTTGATTTAGTTATATTTTTTATGAATTGTGAGGTCATGGTGGTGCGTTGAAATTTAGTGGTGTTCTATTGTTTAATTGTAAATTGTTCTATGAGTCAAAGATGATAATGGGAATTAAAATTGAATTGGAACTCTAGTTTTTCCTTTAATAAACCTAAAAAATTAAACTTTTATTGAAACATATATACTATAAAATTTATTGGAGTTGGTGTATTACTTCTACAGTTTCACTTGTAGTTGGATTTAGGGTGTGAGTTTGTGTTGTATTCTCTTGTATGCCTCAAGTTCTATGTGTTATCATGGAATGAAAATGAGTTGGGGTGTTGTGTGGATACTGGATTAAATGGAGAAAGGTTGTGTTTTGTGTTTAGGTTGTATTAGGCATGGGATAGTTCCAAATATAAAATTGATGATTTAAAAACAAAACATTTGTAACACCATACCCATTTATTATGTTACAACCCATTTTCATTTTTATCGATACATAATTAAACTCAAGTGTCCATGAAAAATACCTATTTCCTCTCATGTTTTGACATTGCCATCCACCCAAAGTGTGGAGATACTTCACAACGTCCTTATTTTTTATTTCTTTTTAATGATTCCTAAAAAATAATATCCAATAATGAAAAACAAATTATTAATTTAAACCATCATCATTTTCAATAAAAAACTAAAATTTTAATAATATTGTAAACTCATCACTCTTATAATGAGAAATAATTTTCTGATACTATGTTTCTAGAAACTCATTCAGGATAGGAATAAATTCTAAATCTATTCCATATTTATCAACCCAACCACTATAGAACTTAGATTTATATACTCTCTATAGCTCACCTAGTTACATTAGTTGTGATGTCATCATTACTACACCATTGGGAAAATTATATTGAATCTTATACCAAAATATTAATTCATATAAATAGAATAATAACATGACATTAAATATAATGAATTTTCATTCCATAATTTATCTGAAACATTTTCCTTTATTTTATTTTCAATCTATCTCTTGGATATTGGCTCCATGGTAATGATGTTACTATATTGGGAAAGTGTCATCATAAAACTCCTGCATTATATCCCAATTTTACCAATAATTTTTTCATCCTAATTGCACTCGAACATCACCCATGTGTAGCAGTTCCACACTTTGCACATTCATGTACACCCATGCCACCTTATAGTAGTAGATCTAGCTATGAAAGAATAAAATAAAAATATTAAATTAATACATATTATAATGAAAATATATTATGGTTGTAAAATTTACTAGGGTTTTAAACATATAACCAAGACAAGATAATCAGTGGGTACTACTGGATCCCTAGTCTGTAAAGGATCAATGACCTATGTATTGCTAGTGGGGTCCTATGTCTGCTCATGATGATCAGTATTATCAGGGGGTTCATAATGTATGAAATTAATTATTCAAGGAGGATCAACATAAAAGTATGAAAAGAAAAAATTAACAAGAAATAGATTTGTTACATTTTTTTTTGGAAAAATATAATATTGATAAGGAGTAAGATCCATAATCTGATAAATAAAAGATATATTATGAGGATCAAATATAAATGGTGGAAATTATATAAGTGGTTTAAATATCCTTGGTGCATCTAACTGAATCATGGGATAAGAAATTGTGCTTTATGGTATATTTGATGAAGTGTTTGGGTGTAATCGTGTATGACGAGTTATGCGAGTAGCTCTAGTACCACCACCTAAAATTTTCAGGTTGGGCATCACTTCCTCTAGGATAGTTAAAGAATAGTTATCTTCTCTATTATGGTTCCAGATTAAAATTTAAAAGATGATTAATGACATGAAATTATATGTTATTAATATATATATGAAATTGTATGCTCACAAAAGGCATTAGAGGAGGAATGTCCATCTATCTCATGAGGTAATTATTATCAGGATTTATCTTCCTTAGTATCTCCTTATTTTTTTCCTTTCCTAAATTGTAAATTAAATATGCATTTAATTAGAATTCCGCAACTAATGTGTAATCTAAATAATAAAGAAGAGGTGACATGAATTAATTAAGGGACACCAATTTTCAATCCAAACAAAGGATATGTAATGGCATAAAATAATCATATTATATTTAGTGGTAAGAATATAAAAAAATGCATGTCATATAAAAATAAACACATTCTAATTATCATGTTAAATATGGTTATGATATGGTTTTCTTATTTTATTTTAAATTAATACCAATTTAGTTTTGGTATGGTCATTTGGATTATTTTGGTCATTTTATTAGGACATTTAGCAATTTTTTGGGTTATGTAATTTGTTTCATATTTTGGGTTTGGTCATTTGGCCTTTTTCTTAGGTTAGTTCATTTGGATATATTTTTTGGTTAGGTTATTCATTTGATTAATTTAGTTTTTTCATTCTAATTAGTTTAATATGTTTTATTTAAATTCAAATTTTTTTTCTAATTGGAATGTTTTAGTTTTTTTGGATTGTTAGGTTCTAATATAGTTCAATTCAATAAAAAAATGCAACTCAAAGAAAACTGCAACCACTTATATTGAAAATGCACATGGAGGTCAAGTTGGATAAAAAAATGAAACCAATATTAAATTAATTTGAATTAAAAAACCTGAAAAACCAAAGTTGAGCTAAACCAAAAGAACTAAGAACACATATGGTTGATTCTATATATTACCCACCAAAACTTTAGGTTCACAATCAACTCCAACAGTTAGACTATTTGAGTTATCCTAGTAATAAATTGATTAGGGATAATGGGGTAAAATATGGTTTTAATTTCATTCCCACTATCATAAAACAAATGTCTTTTGGTTACTTCAATAATGACACAAAATTTAGGTCTTAGATAATCTTTCACAAAAAAAAATTATTTTTCAAATAATTTAAAAGTATTTTTCTCATTAGTAGTAAGGATTCGAGTCATGTCAATAACTCTAAATCCATATTCATTAATAAATATTCCTTGTCTCTTCATTGAATCAAACCACTAAAATTTCATTATAGAAACTCATCCATGGGAGTAATAATAAAATATTAGTATTTTCTAAACAACTCCATAATAAGAAATATTTTAATATCGAGGATTACTATCTGATGTACTGACATAAAATTCTATCATTACAGTTAAAATAACACCATCATGTTGTGTTATCATGTTCACTGCTCGATCCGCGATGATAAATTTATACCCATTGATCACAATTGATTTTTATTCACGAACCAAAAAACTAGGACCATAAGACAAAGCTCTCATTTCTTCAGAGGAAGAGTAAACAGGTAAACTCAATACCTGAAATATAAATTAATATTAAAATTAAATGAATATATATTTTATGTATTTTATTATTGTATTACTTGTACCTTTGATTTCAACCAAGTAGAATACTCTTTCATATGAAAATTCTCTCCCCTTATCAAAAGTAATTAATGATGATTTCTATTTATATTTTTTATGTCCCCTATATAAAAATATCTAAATAGCTTAACACATATATACAATTATATGGGATGAGATAACATATACATGTTTAATTTACTTACTTGATGTTGTCATAAAACAAATCACAGTTTAACAAGATTGTATAATGTACCATATGCTTTTATTTATGTCTTAAATTAGTTAATGTTTATGATCCTAAAATTCCCTCTATTTGGGGAAGTGATGGAAAACTAGGTTCAATTTTCTAATACTTCTCTTCTTCATTTCTCACTAGCCGGTTCCATCTCATGGTCACATAAGAAAAATCCAAAAAATATAAATCCATACATTCTTGATTCAAATAACCTTTCACAATGGAATATTCAGAAGGATTCTATTATATATATAAGACTTCAATGTGTATATATTTATTTTAGTTGGATATATCCAATGAAAACCAATAGGTCCTCAAATAATTATTTTAGTTAGAATATAGAAAATTAGATGTAGTAAGTATGTGAAAATTATGGAGGAAAATGTTTCTCTAACCCAAAAAAAATTATTGGTGCCTCTTCCTTTTTTTTCAAGAAATAATTTGAATTTTTTTAATCCTAAATATCTCTATAATAATAGAACAATCAAATCACTACCACCCTTACATTATTATACATTAGATGGTATTTTTTTATTGGAATCAACACATGAAGATGGCTGCGATAATCACGCATTTTTAGATATTTCATCTTCAATATCTTTTGTTGACGTATTTTGATATTTTTATTAAATATCCATCATGAAACTTTAAAGTATATAGTAATTTTAGAATTTTCCCCTAAAGGTGTCATCACATAATAAACACAAAGAGCTTTCCATTTATTTTCACTGATACACACAGGATGCAATTCTGGTTTGATACCCTAACCCATCAAGTCATGTCAAGACCATAAATCATATTTTGTCTTCACCTAGTCTTTTAGAATAATTTAAAATAACATTTCACATTTTTTTTAATTTTAATTAAGTATAAACAATAATGTAATAAATTTATTGGCTAATAAGGAAACTCAAAGAAGATAATTTTCTTCTTCCTATTATAATTGGATTTAGTGAAAACATTATTGATATTTCTATATTTCATATAAACTTTCCCGAATTAAAATTGATATCTTTAAATTCATTAATAACTTTAGATATAAATATAAACAATGGTGGCTTTTTGGTCTCAATATAATTTTCAAACCTATGATTATTATTCGTATATGGATGATCCATTGGAAAGAACCATCGATGTCCCATAAAAATAAGAATATAATAGTATTCAAGTCTTCTAGATCATTTATTCTTCATAAAAACTAGATAAGAAATTTTACCCTTTATACTCCAACTAGACATTGTTTCATAAGTGGGAAAATCATTTTCCATCCAAATAGTCTTAAAACACAACTGAAATATATCCTTTAAATAATCATCATATGTGTGTACAAACACATTCTTAATATGATTCAAATATTTTATCAAAGTTTTCAACTATAAATATATCTCATTGTTGGGATTAGAAGGTCAAAATATGAGTATAATCAAGAAAGTGAAAGTTTTCTTTATACTAATCCACATAGGAAGGTTATAAATATGGATGAAAACTAGACATGTGTCGTTTGAATGAAGAATATGATTAAATAGATTAAAATCATAACATGATAGACTTGACCCCATATTACACACCTTATCTGCAAAATCAGAAAACTGAGCATCAAATTTCCACCATTCTAATCCATCCACAAGATGAACAAACTCACCATTATCCTTATTTCTCTTAGCATCATTCCATCACATATTTTTTATATTTCATTAGAAACGAAAAGAATTTTGTGTCTAGAAATCAATAGAAAGTTCCACATTAATTTATATGGCACAAAATATTTCATTCCATCATAATTTGGATTTCATTAAGATGCACCACATTTTATACAATCATTATGGTTAACGGTTTCTCCTATAATAAGCTAAAATCATTTGGGTAAGCATGATTTTTTTTTGAAAATCCAAGTTGATCAATTAACTTCCATGCCATATAATGGTTTGAGGGAACATATTAATCATAAAGAAGTAATTCCTTCAAAAAGATAATAATATAATAAATTTCAGCATTATAAAATACATACATGATTTTCATATAAAATAAGCATATTAAAAATTCTATACTTTTCATTTTACCACACTACCTATATACCAGAGTCATGGAAGTATCCTTCATTTTTCATCCTATCAACATCAACATTTTCATTACATGCATCATGTATACTTGTATCATTTTATTATTTCATTAGCATGATTGATTTCTCATGATGATGAATAAATAGAAACTGACCATATAATAAATTCTCTAATCTAGTCCCCTCATTTAGATCATGAAAATTTTGAGATTGTCATTTTTTCCCATTATGATAACATTATAAATAGTTTTTTTGAAATATAATTTTTTTATATTGTAAGATCTCATTTTTTTTCTAGGTACACCCATCTTTGATTTTTGTGTTAAATGGATTTTGTTGGGATTTCCTTTGTCTTTAAATCTTAGTGGAAAAGTCTTTTTTAGGTAAAGAGATACTTTTTTGGGGAAAATGACCTAAAGTTCAGAGTTCTATGTTTGTTTGAATTAATAGAGACAAATTATAAATTCGTTAAATGGTTTTATGATGGTTTTCCATGGTTTAGAAGGATATGGTGGTGGTTCAAATCCTCATGTATAAACTGGGCTGAAAACTATCTCCAGAACATTTATAATCCATGTAAATGTATTACATAATGTGTAAACATTTCCATACACTTGTTGGGAATAGTTTCAGGTTGTAAAGTGGTTCATGACATGAAAATAATACATTCCATGAATCTATATTACATTACATTTAATGTTTGGGAATGTTAAATATTAACCCTAGGTCTTATTATGTTATTGACATGGATCGATTCTTTGATACTAATAAACCATATATTTTTGCATCAATGGAAAAATAAGTGTTTTATGTGAAAGATCATTTGAGACCTGATTATGGTGTCATTATTGAAGTAATCCTAGGATATATTTTTCATGACGGTGTGGAAGAAATTGACACCATTTATTCCCCATTGGTGTGGACCAAAATATTTCATTTTTTTCTCAAATTGTCCCATTGTGATAGTTGATGTTGAACCGGATGTAGTGGTGGGTAATATCTAGAAGAAACCATATATTTTCACAGTTCATTCAGTTTATCTTGACGTGGGTTTCTTAGTTTGGTACTACTGTAATTAATTTAATTTAGTTTTAGTTTGGAAATATATGTTTGTTTTCATTTCATTTAATTAGATTTATTTCAATTCTGAAAACCATGTTTAAAATGGGTTTTAAAAAAATGTATAACTTGGTTTTAAATTATAGTTTCTAAAACTTGTTATGAAGTTTATTAGTAATTATTTGAATTATAAGTTGTATGCATAATTTTTAAAAACTATTTCTAAAAAAATTTACATTTCATTCTTATGTAGATTATAAAAAATATTATAGATGTTCGAAGGAAGTGATTATTTGATAATGATTGACAGATGTGCAAGCTCAGGTTTCCTCATCTGGTTCCCTTAGTGAGTATAGTAATTGTATTATTTTTCTTCAGCATTATATTTAATGTATTGTTCTTATTATTTATCAATTTTTTTATCGAAATACGGGTGAATTAGAGTTGAATTTTTCTCCCTCTACTAGTATGGGTCCGAGAAGGTGTGCTCTTTGAAATAGATGGAGCACCTGTCGTACCCATTCTCAATCTGACCCACCAAAGAACACCCCATCTACCACACATTTCCATCCTCCACTTGAGCCTCCAGGGATATTACCTAATGGTAAAATGGCCTAACAACTTAATGTCTTAATGGCCTAAAGGAATAACTGTAACACCCTGATATTTGTGAAATATATTTTTTCAATTAATTTAATTCTTTTGATATTTTTGATTTAACACAACACTGAATATAGATTTTTTTTATATGAAAGCACTAAGTTTGGGTTTCATTATATGCAATACCAAGTTAATCTTATGCTATACGAAACACTTGAATTAATATCCAGTACACACAACACTATGATTAGCTTGTGTTAGACATAATTCCAAGTTCATTTGATAACTTGCATCACACAGAAGATCAAATTTTACTGAATTGTAATATACTGTTGATTTTATTATTAAAATATTATAATATTTACCACCTAGCCGTTGAAATAGAAGTTAAAAATAAGATTAAATAAATTTTGAAAATATTATTTAAAAATGTATCTAAAATTAATCCTTTGATTATCAATTAATTATAAATTAATATAATAACAATTTGAAAATAAATTAATTAATTTTCTAAGAAAACTATTTTTTCTATGTTCAAACAAAATTTTATATCAATAAATTAAACAAACCACTTTTGATGAATGTTTTCAATAAAATTTTTATATTATATATTCAATAAATATTTTTTATACTCATATAATATATTTTATTGGTATAAGATAAGAATAAATCTAATTTTTTGAATAAAAATATGTATTTTTCTAAAAGGTAATTTTACCACCTTTTAATGAAAAACCCATTTTAAATCAAAATTTTGACACATTTATAATTTTTATTTGAAAAAATAAAATTCATTTTTGAAATTGGAACATCAAAATTTACTTTGGGTGATTTTTTGTATTTTTCCAAGAAGTTTCATTTTTTGATGAATAATGAAAAATACTGAATTTTATTCAAAACTTCTTTTTTATTAATTTATTTATATAGTTAAATTATATATTAATTTAGTTTTAAAGTATAATTAGATCAATTATACATAAATTAATCCAATTCAGTTCATTTTAACCAACCTCTTATTGAAATTGGATATAAAAATATTTCAAACTTTTGAACTTTTTCTCTATAAAAACCCGCTTTCACAACACGTCTACAGGATTCATTTTAAATTTATTTCTGTCACTTATTTTTTATAATTTGGGAAAATGGATTCCATATTTGGAATAGGAATAAATTAAAATATATATTATGTTCAAATTAGTTTTTTAACAAAAATAATAGTAAAAGTAATTAAAATTAATTATAGTGATTAAGGTAAAAATGAGTTTACTTAGTGACTAAACTTTAACCTAATGAGATGAATACCCTAGACACATGTAAAAAATTAATTTTCTATAAATATTTAGAAAAAATCTCCCTTTTATAGAAAAATTAAAATTATTGGAGGCACATGATGTAAAGAAGACCTCTCAATAGTGTTTATTATTTTATATTTACAAGAATGTCACTCCTTATCCACTATAAAAGGGCACTCAACCCCTAACTTCCTCATACCTCTCAAGACACTTTGGATCATAAAAAATCTGCCCAAATAAGATCCCAAATTCCCTCATATCAATATATAAGTTTTAATTTAGGAAGAAATAAAACCAATTTAGTTATTTGGTGAAAACCAAAAGGAATTATCCAAAGAAGAGGTAACATCCTTCTACAAGATCTTTTGTTTTATTTTCATTCCCCACCCACTCAATTATTATTATTACATGATTATATATTAAGATCAGTACCCTAAATATATAAAGATTTTTTATTATAAGGGTTAAAACTTCACCCATACACACATTCATCAAATGGGTAACGAACTTACCATTCGTGTGTACAACGAACTACCTCCCCACGAAACTACATCGCCAATATTTTCCTTTACCACCTCTCATGGTTGGGAATTATTATAGACATAATATTTTTATATGATATATATGATATTTATAATTTATTTATTCTTCTTTAATTATTATATAAAACATAGCTTCATGCTTTTTATTTTATGTAAATACGATAACTTCGTTTGTGGACATGTGGACTACTGCCTCCTCAAAGCGATGTGATTCGTTCACACTTTATATGGAATGTATTAATGATGGGTTTAGTAAAATTATATGAAATATATGAAATAATAATACTAATATTTTTATAATATATATATATATATCATTTACTTTATTTCTTTCAATATGATAATAAAATAGAAACAATATTCATGCATACGTACGACATACCATCTCCATTAATGATGTATTCCATTTCATATTTATATATTTTATAGATTATTATAAATATTTATATAATGAATATATTTTATATTTACATAATTTTTTAAATTCAAGAAATCAATAAATAATGATCTAAGTAATAGTATCAAGAATAATAGGTCAAATCATATATAGAAAATAAAGCGGATATTACCCGAAAATTAACATTAACATGAAATTATTAATAAAACGGTAATATAAAGTCATAATAAAATAATATATGGTATGATATATTAGAATATTATTCTTTGGTATATTTATAATAAACATATAATTATTATATATAAGTTTTGAATGTGTACGAAAAAGTCAAGACTTAAGTTAAGGGTTTTCTCATCTCATTTTCATTTATCTGAGACTTATACCTTATTCACTACTCATTGATTTTATGTGGTGTATATGCTGACCATGAATTTAATCTATTATTATTATACTAAATGTTTTGTTTATTTACATATCCATTTTATTATATTTCTTCCATGGGTTTTCTGGTTCAAAAGTTACCAAATCGATAAAGTAAATTTTGTCTCAATTTTCTTTCTTTGAGATATATGCCATGTTATGAAACTATATTTTTTATGGGGTGTATATACTTCTCTTTTATATGTTATATCATGAATATATTTCTTTTCATGATGTTATATTCTTCATATAATGGTTTTATTTCATGGGTATTATGATTCAAAGCTACCAAATTAGTAATAGTTTATTGCTACAATCTCATCATTTATCAAGACTGTTTATGATTATGATTTTGTTGATAAAATATTATGATCCATATCTCAAGGACCCTGTCACGAACCAACCCGGTTCGACCCTGAACCGGTCACCCAAGCCGATCCGCGACATGGCCCGAGAGGCGTTCCCGATCCTCCCGGGCTGGCGACAAGCGCCAGGGCATCATTAGAGACTGTGGGAACGATTTCGACCAATATAAATAAATAAGAATGCAAAGATAAAACAGAGCAGCGCAGAAAAAAAAGGTAAACGAAACAAAGTGACTAAACATGAACAAACAGGAATCAAACTAACCAAACACGACGTTCGAACAACTCCGTGCGACCTCGCGGGTCGCCCTCTGACTCAACGATCAAGTGTCACCCTAGGCGAGCGCATTCAAGCTGTAGCCTGCACAAACACTAAAAACAGAAAACAACTATAGGCGTGAGTATTAAAACTCAGTAGGGTAGCCCGATATCTATTCCCAATGCACTACCTTTAAAATAAAAGAAACATCATTTCAAGTTTGAACTACAATCTATAAAAGTATGTTTTTAATAATATTCTACTTAAAAACAAAGTACGAACCATTGCCCTTAGCCATTTCAAAATTCGGGTTCATTTCATTAGTGTCAATGACATTTCAGGAAAGGGGGAAAGTGATGTTTAAATTTTCAAATTTGTACAAAAGGGATTAAACACTTCCATTTGAAAACAATTTTTAGAAACCCATTAAAAAGCAATTTATCAGTTTCCAAGGAAAACAATATGCCAGAATACACAAAGTAAAACATACAGCAAGGGCAATGTAAGTATACACGTGAGCATCATAATCATTACTGCAAGCTACAAAAGCTGAATAGACATGGGTGAACCTAGGAGATCGAGAATAAACCAGAAGACACCAATACATGAGAAATCATCCTTATCGACATGTCACGATGAAATCAAAACGCACAATATGCTCGACCATCCACTCACGGGCAGGTCGAGGGCAAATCCCATAGCAATAAACCCAATATATCCACCTACTATGGGCCACTGGTCAGTACCATAACCTACCAGTGCAGCAATCGTTCTTATAATATTCTCTCAATATGCCAGATTCCCATGTCTCAGGTGTTTAAGAAAAAGGGGGTGAGCCAACCGATGCTAACCGAGCATCCAATCAGATATATCTATATATAAAGAACAACAGGCATTCCCCGAGCCACTCCATGGGACAACCTCTTGCCTTTAACTACTCAAGTACCCGGGAGCCTCTAAGCGCGGCCTCCCAAACAATCAATTGCAACCAAGGCATGAGAGTCGTCCTAAGAGGGTTTTTATAAAAAAAACATTTCCATCGCTTTCCATAAAGTGCCAAACGGGCATTTAATACAGTTCACAATTACTACCAAAACCAGTTTAAAACTATATGAAGAATCCACAAAACACTACTTCACAGGTTGCCAGTATTTTTATAAACCAAACCAAACCATTTTCTTTTCCAAATAAACTTTAAGAGCCAACCGGGCAATTTCTCAAACGAACTAAAGTATTTGTTCACGCTTCAAAAGAAATTATTTCTCATTAAACCAGAACTCTATTTTATATTCCGTGAATTATGTTTAAAATCCAAACGGGCATTCTTTCATTATTGGGTGTCCGCTCGTCAAAAGGATGTTTCATGTGTCGTGTATAAAATAAACGGCTCCTTTTGACATTAAATAACCATTTAAAAATTAACCATCTTATATTAAAATTTAATTATCGTATATTATCTGATCTTTATTACAATTAATAAAATGTTGATTTGAACAATTAGGGTGCGCAAACAGCATGAAATAATATAACTTAAATTTTAAAAGTAGTGCAAAGGGGACCTACCTCAAAACCGAGCGCGTCAACACAACAACCTCGGATCCAAGGCGCGATGACACGACGTGTGTCCAAAACCACGTGACAAGGTCTAACACTCTGCATAGTCAGTACCAAGGACTCAGACACATCCAAAACTCACCAGAGCATTCGAAACCAAGCGGCGGGAATAAACGCTCACCTCGAAACCAAAGCGCGGCGACGACGGAACCTCGGAAACAAAGCGCAGCGATGTCGCTCACTCGAAAACGCCCTGCGCGGGTCCTAAAAATCCTAAACCAATAAAAAAAACTCATCATCAAAAGCGTACGATGATAATAATAAAAATAAAGATAATAATAATAATAATAATAATAATAATAAGATTAGTAATAATAAAAATAATAGTAATAATAACAATAATAATAATAATAATAAAATTAATAATAATAATAATAATTAAAATAATAATGATAATAATAATAATAGTAATAAAATTAATGATAATAATAATAATAAAATTAATAATAATAATAATAATATTATTATTAGCAATACTAACATTAATAATAATAATGATCACATAAATCATAATTTTATAATAAAAAGGTTATTAACATATTAAATAAAATGATATAGCAAATTAAATTAAAATAAATAAGAAAAAACGGACCTGTGCGGCGGAGCAGAAGAAGGAGAAAGAAAAGAAGAAGAAGAAGAGAAGAAGAAGAGGAAGAAGGAGAGAAGAAGAAGAAGAAGAAGAAGAGAAGAAGAAGAAGAAGGAAAGGAGAAGAAGAGAAGAAGAAGAGGAGGAAGAAGAAAAGAAGAAGAAGAAGGAGAGAGCAGGGGCGCCGGCTGTGCGCGCTGGACAGGGGAGGGGAGGAGGAAGAAAAAGAAGAAGAAGGAGAAGAGGAAGGAGAGGGGTCGCGGGTCTGTCGTGGGTGCAGCAGGGGGTACGGCTCATGCGGGAGGACGCCGGAGGGCTGGTGGTTGAGGGAGTTCAGGAGCTGGGGTGCGCGGTGGCGGACAGGGAGCAGGGCTGGTCGGGGGGGTGCAGGCTGCAGGAGTGTAGGCCGGTTTCAGCAGGTTGCAATAAGAGGGGAGGCGGCTCGCGGAGGAGAGGGAGACGCCGGACAGGGAAAACCAGGGAGATCGGGCGATGCTGGTGTTGTTGTGGACAGGGGTGCGGCGAAGCGGCGCCGAAGGGAGTGCTGCGCAAGGGAGGCGGACAGGTTGCGGGCGAGGCCGAGGCACCGTTTCCAGAGCACAAAAAGGGGAGAGAAAACCAGGGGGTGGCGAGCACTGCTGCTGCTGCCGATGGACAAGAGGAAGGAGGTGGGAGTTGGTGCGCAGGGCGATGGGTTGAGCGGGGTGGAGGCGCAGGCAGGAGGGCCGGCTGCTTGTCTGTTGTGCGGCAAGGAGGAGATGAGGGTGTGGAGCCGTGCGCTGCACCAGGAGGTAGGAGGGGTTGCTGCAAGGGAAGGAGAAGCCAAGCCGATGCGGCACTGGGGAGGGGAAGAACAGACGGAGGCGGCGGCTCCCGCGGGGAGAAAGAAGAAGAAAAAAAATATAAAGGGGGCATGCTAGGTTAAGAGAATTAGAAAATAAAATAAGAAAAGATAAATAAAACAAAACAAATCAAAATAATGATAATAAGAAATTACAATAATAATAATTATAATAATAAAGATCAATAACAAATCATAATTAATAACTATTATACTATTATCCGCAACATCAACAATTTCATTAATTATTTATTTATAACATAATGATAAAAATAATAATAATGATAATATTAAACATAGCGATAAAAATAAAAATGATAAAAATATTCATTTCATCTTAATTAATAAAAATGAATATTAATAGCCATAAAATTATTAAGACAATCTAAATTGACATTTTCTAATTTATTTTTAATTCCTCTAAGCCAAAGAGGCCACGCAGTTGCATGGGCGAAGCCGCGCGGTGTCGCGCTCTACCCGCGCTTCCGACGACGTCGAACCCAAGATGCATACTTTTTATCAAAACTCAAAACTTTCATCCGAGACCGAACGTGAACCACAGCAAAAATAATTTAAAGCCAAAGAAATCATAAAATAAAATAAACGCACGGTTTGGGGTGCGACAATTCTCCCCACCATAACGCTTTCCGCCCCCGGAAAGCCACAACATCAACCAGTCGACCGATCAACACCTAAGGATTTCACAGAACACAATCCGACCTCTTAACCAAGGATTCCACAACGACCACCAGCGGGACTGAACCTCATTTCCCAAAGTAAATCACCAACAGAGGGAAGGCCTGAACGGGCTCCCCACCATAAGAACTCGACTAGCTTTTGATAACGATTAAGAGAAAACCCAAAGAGACTCATGGTGGGTCTCCCCACCATAAAGAACCGACCAACTAACGACCAAACGGGGAACCAGCTTAGACATGCACGAGGCTTTACTCCAGCTAGAAAGAGCACAGCAAGGACCTTTAAACCACTTACTCACGTCCAAAAGGGATAGAAGCTTAAATGGATACTTTGCGCAACTAAAACCCTAACCCCATGGGCGGGGAGGGTGGGCCCAAGGATCAAATCACTAAAACTACGACGTACGACTACTCACGACCCATCACATCGGGATGGACACAAACCAGGGCTGCAACTGATTTACATCAGTGGCCCACGCAAGGTCACTAATCAGCAACTTACATCCAATAGGCACAATTCCCGACGTTACACGAGGGATAAGTCCATCGCGCACTTTGCGACAAGAGAGAACTACAACGACAGAGAAGCCAGAGCAACAACACCAAAACTATCACACCACGACGTTAGAGGCACGACTTTCACCAGACTCTTTAAAATTTCCCCGGGGGGTTCCTGACTACGCGCCAGCTTCACTCTGAGACCTTTTAGCTGGAGCTCTGATGGATGAAGCATCTCCTGCCTCGCAGTCAGGTTCTGATAATCCCAATGAGATACATACATCTTTTGATCTGACAGATTGAAGGACAAGATTTTAAAATTAAAACACACCAGCATTGAAAGCCGAGGTTCGTCAAAAGACCCATGAAGTTCCCATACATTTCAAACCCAAAACACCACCAGTATAACTACAATGATAAAAGATCCCTTAAACTGAAAGGAAACTTACACCAAGAACTCTGAACAAAGACCCAATAGCACATTACTTCTGAGAACACCCTCTGCGACGCTTTCTTGCAACACCCCGACAAAATCGTCGCAAGTGACCCAGACGTCCACACGCCTAGCAGGGCTTTGGAGCGCTTGGGCACGATGACTTCTTGTGACCCCGCTTGCCACACTGATAACACACAATAATATCTCGCTCCGAAGAGGTTGATGAAAGATCTCGAGGCCACTTGATTCCACGACTTGATCCATCCACTTCCATTTGCTTACTCATCTCCTTTCCAGAACCTTCACCAGTGCTCATAGGGATTGAAGGAGTGAGAACTACTTCGAGCACTCCTGCCATCGCGGCTTCGATACGAAAAGCTTGTCTTGCCACATCGACAAAAGAAGTTAGGTTGGACTCTGAAACCTTCGACTGCAGATCAGGGCGGAGACCCGCCTCGAAGCGTCGAGCCTTCACGGGGTCATTTGTGGCATACTCTGAATCATAAGGTACTAGCTCCACAAAGCGATGCAAATATTCTAACACGGATCCGTCGCCCTGCTGCAGACAACACATTTCCATCCCCTTCCTCGCCCTATCTTCCTCAGAGAAATACTGGCGAATGAACAAGGCCTTGAAAAACTCCCAAGTAATCTCTTGACGGGGCTTGTCCTGAGACACTGACTTCCACCACATCCACGGTGAACCTTCAAGCATGAAGGTCGCAAACTTGACCTTCAATGACTCGGGCAACTCAATGAGGCTAAAGTCCCTTTCAATCTTTCGCATCCACTCCTCTGCCACGGAAGGGTCTGCTTGACCATAGAAGAGAGGTGGATCGAGCTTCCGAAACTCAAGCATAAAATCCTTAGGTTGATCGACCGCACGATGATCACCCATCGAAGTTTCAAAAGGATAACCGCTGGACAAGGAAAGGTCAAAAACCCAATCAAGGACAACTCAACGAATGAAAAAAAAAACCTCAAACTCAAACACTACATAGGCGACAAGCTCGAAATCCGAGAAAACAAGTTATCATAATATCAAAAATATTCTCTTTGAAAACATCTTTAATTTAAAACAATCTTGGTAAGTTAAACCCTCGCCATTGGTATCCCTTAGAGTCTCACTCACATGCATGTATCTGTGCCACCCAGGGCATCCATCCACCATACCAGACATCCATCCACATTTCCAACACACCAAAATGCATGTGAGTACTCATCGGAACACCAAGGCCAAAACAAAGCAACTTCATTTTCCAAAAACAATTTATTCATACCACTTCTTTTAAAACAATCCACAAATTAAACATGTCATTTCAAACAACAATTTTTTTTTCAAAACCAACTTTTCTGATTCAAACCACTTTCAGAAATCAAGGGAAACACAAAACAACTCAAACAGGGGACTAGTGTCAGTGGGTGACTCGACCATATGGTTGGCGGCCATATGCCAAACACGCCACTGACACAGAGAGCCTTCTTGGACCATGCCCCTAGGTCCACATGGCTTTCCAGGCCATGCGGCTTAGGACTATTAGCCCAACTCCATTTGTCGTGCCCCAATCGCAAAACATTTCCATAAAAAACCCAAACAAACCAATTAAACCGGACTTCCCATGGAAACCTGAGGATCAGTATGGGCAAGAGTTTGCGATGCTCTTCTCGTACCTACCCCTCAAGTCCCGACAATCCTACTACATCTACCTTGATATCCCAAATAACAAAGGGCGCTCTGAAAAGTGAGGTCTGCTAAGAGCAAACCTCCTCTGATACCATTTTGTCACGAACCAACCCGGGTCGACCCTGAACCGGTCACCCAAGCCGGTCTGCGACATGGCCCGAGAGGCGTTCCCGATCCTCCCGGGCTGGCGACAAGCGCCAGGGCATCATTAGAGACTGTGGGAACGATTTCGCCCAATATAAATAAATAAGAATGCAAAGATAAAACAGAGCAGCGCAGAAAAAAAAGGTAAACGAAACAAAGTGACTAAACATGAACAAACAGGAATCAAACTAACCAAACACGACGTCCGAACAACTCCGTGCGACCTCGCGGGTCGCCCTCCGACTCAACGATCAAGCGTCGCCCTAGGCGAGCACATTCAAGCTGTAGCCTGCACAAACACTAAAAACAGAAAACAACTATAGGCGTGAGTATTAAAACTCAGTAGGGTAGCCCGATATCTATTCCCAATGCACTACCTTTAAAATAATAGAAACATCATTTCAAGTTTGAACTACAATCTATAAAAGTATGTTTTTAATAATATTCTACTTAAAAACAAAGTACGAACCATTGCCCTTAGCCATTTCAAAATTCGGGTTCATTTCATTAGTGTCAATGACATTTCAGGAAAGGGGGAAAGTGATGTTTAAATTTTCAAATTTGTACAAAAGGGATTAAACACTTCCATTTGAAAACAATTTTTAGAAACCCATTAAAAATCAATTTATCAGTTTCCAAGGAAAACAATATGCCAGAATACACAAAGTAAAACATACAGCAAGGGCAATGTAAGTATACACGTGAGCATCATAATCATTACTGCAAGCTACAAAAGCTGAATAGACATGGGTGAACCTAGGAGATCGAGAATAAACCACAAGACACCAATACATGAGAAATCATCTTTATCGACATGTCACGATGAAATCAAAACGCACAATACGCTCGACCATCCACTCACGGGCAGGTCGAGGGAAAATCCCATAGCAATAAACCCAATATATCCACCTACTATGGGCCACTGGTCAGTACCATAACCTACCAGTGCAGCAATCGTTCTTATAATATTCTCTCAATATGCCAGATTCCCATGTCTCAGGTGTTTAAGAAAAAGGGGGTGAGCCAACCGATGCTAACCGAGCATCCAATCAGATATATCTATATATAAAGAACAACAGGCATTCCCCGAGCCACTCCATGGGACAACCTCTTGCCTTTAACTACTCAAGTACCCGGGAGCCTCTAAGCGCGGCCTCCCAAACAATCAATTGCAACAAAGGCATGAGAGTCGTCCTAAGAGGGTTTTTATAAAAAAAACATTTCCATCGCTTTCCATAAAGTGCCAAACGGGCATTTAATACAGTTCACAATTACTACCAAAACCAGTTTAAAACTATTTGAAGAATCCACAAAACACTACTTCACAGGTTGCCAGTATTTTTATAAACCAAACCAAACCATTTTCTTTTCCAAATAAACTTTAAGAGCCAACCGGGCAATTTCTCAAACGAACTAAAGTATTTGTTCACGCTTCAAAAGAAATCATTTCTCATTAAACCAGAACTCTATTTTATATTCCGTGAATTATGTTTAAAAGCCAAACGGGCATTCTTTCATTATTGGGTGTCCGCTCGTCAAAAGGATGTTTCATGTGTCGTGTATAAAATAAACGGCTCCTTTTGACATTAAATAACCATTTAAAAATTAACCATCTTATATTAAAATTTAATTATCGTATATTATCTCATCTTTATTACAATTAATAAAATGTTGATTTGAACAATTAGGGTGCGCAAACAGCATGAAATAATATAACTTAAATTTTAAAAGTAGTGCAAAGGGGACCTACCTCAAAATCGAGCGCGTCAACACAACAACCTCGGATCCAAGGCGCGATGACACGACGTGTGTCCAAAACCACGTGACAAGGTCTAACACTCTGCATAGTCAATACCAAGGACTCAGACACATCTAAAACTCACCAGAGCATTCGAAACCAAGCGGCGGGAATAAACGCTCACCTCGAAACCAAAGCGCGGCGACGACGGAACCTCGGAAACAAAGCGCAGCGATGTCACTCACTCGAAAACGCCCTGCGCGGGTCCTAAAAATCCTAAACCAATAAATAAAAAAAAACCCAACATCAAAAGCGTACGATGATAATAATAATAAAAATAATAATAATAATAATAATAATAATAATAATAATAATAAGATTAGTAATAATAAAAATAATAGTAATAATAACAATAATAATAATAATAATAAAATTAATAATAATAATAATAATTAAAATAATAATGATAATAATAATAATAGTAATAAAATTAATGATAATAATAATAATAAAATTATTATTATTAATAATAATAATAATATTAGCAATACTAACATTAATAATAATAATGATCACATAAATCATAATTTTATAATAAAAAGGTTATTAACATATTAAATAAAATGATATAGAAAATTAAATTAAAATAAATAAGAAAAAACGGACCTGTGCGGCGGAGCAGAAGAAGGAGAAAGAAAAGAAGAAGAAGAGAAGAAGAAGAGGAAGAAGGAGAGAAGAAGAAGAAGAAGAAGGAGAGAAGAAGAAGAAGAAGGAAAGGAGAAGAAGAGAAGAAGAAGAGGAGGAAGAAGAAAAGAAGAAGAAGAAGGAGAGAGCAGGGGCGCCGGCTGTGCGCGCTGGACAGGGGAGGGGAGGAGGAAGAAAAAGAAGAAGAAGGAGAAGAGGAAGAAGAGGGGTCGCGGGTCTGTCGTGGGTGCAGCAGGGGGTACGGCTCATGCGGGAAGACGCCGGAGGGATGGTGGTTGAGGGAGTTCAGGAGCTGGGGTGCGCGGTGGCGGACAGGGAGCAGGGCTGGTCGGGGGGGTGCAGGCTGTAGGAGTGTAGGCCGGTTGCAGCAGGTTGCAACAGGAGGGGAGGCGGCTCGCGGAGGAGAGGGAGGCGCCGGACAGGGAAAACCAGGGAGATCGGGCGATGCGGGTGTTGCTGTGGACAGGGGTGCGGCGAAGCGGCGCCGAAGGGAGTGTTGCGCAAGGGAGGCGGACAGGTTGCGGGCGAGTCCGAGGCACCGTTTCCAGAGCACAAGAAGGGGAGAGAAAACCAGGGGGTGGCGAGCACTGCTGCTTCTGCCGATGGACAAGAGGAAGGAGGCGGGAGTTGGTGCGCAGGGCGATGGGTTGAGCGGGGTGGAGGCGCAGGCAGGAGGGCCGGCTGCTTGGCTGTTGTGCGGCAAGGAGGAGAGGAGGGTGTGGAGCCGTGCGCTGCACCAGGAGGTAGGAGGGGTTACTGCAAGGGAAGGAGAAGCCAAGCCGATGCGGCACTGGGGAGGGGAAGAACAGACGGAGGCGGCGGCTCCCGCGGGGAGAAAGAAGAAGAAAAAAAAATATAAAGGGGGCATGCTAGGTTAGGAGAATAAGAAAATAAAATAAGAAAAGATAAATAAAACAAAACAAATCAAAATAATGATAATAAGAAATTACAATAATAATAATTACAATAATAAAGATCAATAACAAATCATAATTAATAACTATTATACTATTATCCGCAACATCAACAATTTCATTAATTATTTATTTATAACATAATGATAAAAATAATAATAATGATAATATTAAACATAGCGATAAAAATACAAATGATAAAAATATTCATTTCATCTTAATTAATAAAAATGATTATTAATAGCCATAAAATTATTAAGACAATCTAAATTGACATTTTCTAATTTATTTTTAATTCCTCTAAGCCGAAGAGGCCACGCAGTTGCATGGGCGAAGCCGCGCGGTGTCGCGCTCTACCCGCGCTTCCGACGACGTCGAACCCAAGATGCATACTTTTTATCAAAACTCAAAACTTTCATCGGAGACCGAACGTGAACCACAGAAAAAATAATTTAAAGCCAAAGAAATCATAAAATAAAATAAACGCACGGTTTGGGGTGCGACAGACCCTCATTAATTTTATTATACTATATTATTTCATGACATCTTCATGTATTGGTGTCATTTTTACACTCTTTGGTACTTAATTTAAGAAAAATTTTTTAAGAAAATCCGACATTATTTCACTTTTTGGTCAGAAATCTATTTTCCCCAAAACCATGCTTTCTAAAAATGTTTTCAAAAATGTTTTAATATAATTTTTTAAAGATATTTTTACAGATTTATTACCTTTTTAATAAAATAATGGGTTTAAAAGGAATCTCCTTGATGTTTTATTATTAAGGCACTTTTCTAAAATTTTCACGCTACAAAAGAAATGTTCGACATGTACGGATTTACCCACCATCATGACCATCATTTCCTTGAAGCTTACAGTGAAAGTTTATATGGTTATATTTAAAGATTTTCCCCTAATATTATGTAAATTAGTTGTTTTAAAATGGTTTTCAAAGAAAAATTTTATCAAAATTTTTTTATGTTTAAAAAGTGTTTTAAATGATTTTAAGCTTCCTTTATATGTTTTCAAAGTCATTTTTAAAGAAAAAGGTTTTCAAAATTCTTTATATTTTAAAAATTATTTTTCAAAGTAGAAAGGATATCTTCCTTAAGAAATGTTTAAAATGAAAGTGAAAATATTTCTTTATAATAAATGGATTTTTTAAATGGTTTTATGAAAGGGATTTTCAAAGAAAGGCTATTTTTACTTAAGGAATGTTCCAACTATTCTTCAAAATTCCTTGTCCATATAATATGACATCCTTTTAAATAGTATATTCTTTATTGGGGATATAATCCAAGGGAAAAATTCTTATTATTTCTTTTAATGTTTTATGTTTAATATGAAAAGTTGTTTGTGAAACTTGTTTCTCTTCTATGGGTTATTATAAGATAAAATGATTAGGAAACCCAATTGATTTCATGGGATATTCTAGGATAAACTGATTATAAAACCTATCTCTTTTCCATAGGTTATGATATGATGAAAGTTTTGTGATAACCATTTCATTTAAGGACTTATGATATGATGTTTATAAAACCCGTCTCTTTTCATGGGTCATGATATGATGAATGTTTTGTTATCTTGTGACACATGTATGTATAATTTAATTATGTGATGTGAGGGACCTATATCTCCCTCTAATGCATTGGATAATGATAGATGTTTTATGATATCAAAGGGTACATGGAAGGGAATCCCAAGACTAAAACAAGAGGGTATATGGGAGGGCATCCCAAGCCCAAAACAAGAGGGTACACTAGAGGGCATCTCAATCCTAAAACAAGAGTGTACATGGGAGGGAATCCCAAGACTGAAACAAGAGGGTATACAATAGGGTATCCCAAGCTTGAAATAAGAGGGTATATGGGAGGGCATCCAAATCCTAAAACAAGAGGGTACATGGGTGGAAATACCCATCCCAAAACAAGAGGGTACCATGGGAGGGCATATAAATCTCAAAACAAGAGGGTACATGAGAGGGTATCCCAAACCTGAAGTAGGTACATGGGTTATTATACCAAGAATAACATTTTATAAATTTCTTTGTAGGTATACATGACATAAGATTTTCTATGCTTATGTGTATTCCATGATTCCATATCTTATTCCCGTGTTATTATTTCATGCATTATTCTCTCAATTACCTTATGATTCATGTCTTATAAACTACCAATATTTATTCCATGACTCTTGATTATAATCTTTGATATGAAGGGTATTATCTTCCAATGTTATGGTCATGTTCTCATACCCTTATGCTTATTTTATTTTATATATCTCCCTTATTTACCCTTAATGAGAATTAGAGATAAATCCTTTCTTAGGTTTCATTTCCCTAAGTTATAGAGAAAGGTTTTAATTAGGATTAGTAATGGGGAAGATGTTTAAGGGAGATATTTAAGATCTTTCACCATGATAAAAGATTACATTTCCATGTCTCCAAAGACTCTAAACTATTATGTTCTTTGACATATAGTGTTATAATGTGATGAATATTCATCTATAATGGTGTAATATCTATGTATGTTATGTCGGGGTTACTATAATAATGGCCTAACGGTCTAATTCCCCAATCGACTAATCACATAATCTTCTAATGGCCTAAATGGTCCAAATGCCCGAAATGAACTAAATTGCCAAAATGGCCTAAAGGATTAATGAACTAATGGATGAATGGCCATTTGGTCATTTGTATATTTGGTTGTTTGGCCAATTGGACTAAATGGAATAATAGCCTAACGACCAATGAGCCTAAATTGGCCTAATCGGCCTAAATTGGCTAAAATTGCCAAATTGGCCAAAATGGCCAAAATGGAAAAATGGAAAAAATGGAAAAAATGGAAAAATGGAAAAAATGGAAAAAATGGAAAAAATGGAAAAAATATAAAAAATAGAAAAAATGGAAAAAATGTCCATAATGGAAAAAATGGCCAAAATGGACAAAATGGGCCTAAATTGGACTAATTATCCTAATTAACATAAATTGCCAAAATAAATGGCCTAATTATCTAAAATGGCCTAATTTGCCTAAATTGGCCAAATAAATGGAATAATTGGCCTAATTATCCAAAATTAGCCTAAATGGCCTAATTGAACTAAATAAACTAATTTTCATAAATGGGATAATTGGCCTAAATTACCTAAATAGTCTAAATGACCTAAATGTCTTAAATTGGCCTAAATTCAGCCAATTGGCCCAATTATCCAAATAAATGGGCTAATTGGTATAATTGGCCAAAATTTACCTAAATGACCTAATGGAAAAATGGCCAAATGGAAAACTCAATAAATTTCCGAAAAACATAACCAAATAATGATCCTAATTGCTAAATGATCAGAATTACCAAGTGACTAAATAACCAAATAACATAACACAAATAGAATTGGACCTAAATGAAAATAAAAGAGGAGTCTATATCAAACCCATGTTAATCATGATAATTATTATGTATTTTTTATGTTATTCCACTAGTATTAAATTTGTAATTAAATGTATATTTAAATGCTTCTTCATTTTATTGATTTATTCAATAGCTATAATTTTAATTCATTCTAGTTTTATCACATTCATATTATTTAATAATGCAGTATTATACTAATCAATATCATTTTTTGAAAGTGACATTGGGAATTGAAGGTCATGTACCCCAAGAAAAATTACTTTTCTTGAGTAAGAGGAAAAAATATGAATGAGTTTCACAAGCACAAGAAAAGATAGTAAGTTTTTTATTGAAATTTCAAATCTTGATACATAATTTATAATTAAATATCTTTTTTATATTTTCAATAGTGTTCCCTAGAGTCCCTTTATGAGAAATAAGATGGAAAATTCATTCCAAATGATCATTTGAGACATGTATTAGGTGAGGAGCATCAGTGGAGAGTCTGATGTTGACCTCGGAAAAACATCATTCCCAATAAGTATTGGCCCTCATCGAGCACCTATCAGACCTCTCAGACCATCGATGTGAAAAATTCTCATGTAGAAGCAGATGAGGCTAAAAAATGTCTATACAGACATGTGAAATAAGTAAACAGGTCACCAAACACTTCCTAGAGATTATACTAGTTATAAGTTCATCACTTCCATCAGAGGCTGTTACTGATTTCGATTCATGTATAGAATCAATGCACTCTTTATATGAAGCCATGAGTGATGTAAATGAGGGTTGTAGTGGAAGTCAAGATGATAGTGGTGGTAGAGGTGGTGGTGGTGATGATAATTTTTATGATTATGATGGTGATCTAGGCACCTATGGTGGTAATTATTGTAATGGAACTTGTGGTGATGAGGGAGATATTGATCCCATCCATTTTTGAGTTTAAGTAGAGACATGTATGGATGACTAAAAGTAATTGATGATGTTGATTGTATATGTATTCTATAGTTTTATAAATGGTTTTAAAACTATTTATAATTTTATGGATGAATTTTAAATATATAATAAGTGTAATACATTAAATGTGTACCATGTTTTTTAATTTATTTACATTTTTTCTGAGAGGTGTTGGATGGTGTTGCAGTTATCAAATCGGGGTATGATGCTATAAACATGGTTCAAAAAACCATGGGTATAAATAAATTATGGATAGAATTATATACCTATGATTTCAAGTAAACTCTGGGTATTAAGAAATCCTTATGTCCTATGCCCATGCCGTAACCACACACAGTTCTATATATCATGGGTATAACCTATACCCATGATTTTTGTGGCTATGCCCACTGTTCTAAAACGTGGGTATAGGCTAAGATTACAGTTTTGATTACCATGTATAAAAGTCATTTCATTATATAATATATGAAATAGGTAGTATACAGAACACATAAATAAAATTATGTGCATAATACAAAACATGTCTCAAAGAGGGGAATTTTGAGTTGAAAAACATTACCTTGTATTCACGCTTACTAGACCGTGCTCTAACCTCATGTATAATGAACATAACTATCTTAATTAATTATATCAGAAACTTAATATAAATATACTATCCTATTTTATAATTAATTTATAACCATATATTACAAATATGTTAACCTATTATATTTTATTTTCATTATCAGGTGCTAAAACTTTTGGTTGTTTATTTCATAAAAAATTCACAAATATGGGATCAATTATCACTAAGTGGTTTCAAGTTAATAATTACTATATAATTTAAGATATAATAATTTTTTTTTATTCAATGATTACTCAAGTAACACTTTCATTCAGTGAAATACACGAACACAACTTGTGAAAATGGAAATCATGATGAGCTAGTTTCTGACATGTTTAAGGATTGAAAGATGATTTATTAATAAATATTTTAAATATTAACAACACCCTTTAGGAATAATTAAAATATTACATATATATAATTATTATATTATATTACCATTATATCACATCACATAATTATTTATAATAATTTTTTATACCATCTTTTATATAGGTGGTAAAACCGACCCAAACAGTAACATATTTTAATGTTTTCATGGGTGAGTGAATGTCTTTAGAAAATGATAATATGAAATTTTAATAGGATTAAAAATTTCACTATTAAAATGTATAATTATTAAATACATTATCATAACCATGAAATATGGGTGGTGTTGACAAACAAAATTCATTTTTCATGGAGGAGGTAGTCAGTACATACACACGATTAACGGTCCCATTTCTCAATGAATGGAAGAAAAATGGGTTATGATTTATTATCATTTAAGATTTATAAATATGAAATATAAAATATTATCATTCATAAAATCCATCCTTTTTAATATCCATGATAAGAGGTTATGAAAAACAAACAACATCGCTTCGTGGAGGCGATAGTTCACACGTACGCACGATCGATGTTAGTTTGTTTTCTTAGTGGATGGGAAGGATTAAATAATTGATGTAAAATTAATATAATGAAATTTTAGAATAATAATTTTACTGATTTAATTATATTAATATGGTTAGAGATGATTTATGAAGAAGCATAGTAAAAGAAAAGACTAATAGAAAGTGATACTCACGTTGGAATCTTGAGTTTTTTTGGAAAACTCCTTAGAAATAAGGATCTTAAGAAAACTAAAGGTTAAAAGAATATTATTAACATGAAATAAGGTTATATTAAGAGAAACATTTCATATTTTGAACAAAAAATTCAATGGATAGGAGAGTCTTGAAGTGGTGTAAGTGTTATATTTTTATAAGTGAAGAGAATGGTGGTTTTGGAAGTAACCATTACATTTTCAATAATGAAATGTTACTATTACAAGGTCAATGGATCCAAAATATAAAAAAGTGGAGTTGAATTGTGTTTGGGTGGATATTATCCACATCCACTCATTTTTGGGACAACATAGAGTGTTTTAAGGATTTTTTATTTTAACTCTTTAACGTTTGCTCTAATTTACTATTACCTTTGAAATATATTTTCAACATTATTAATTGATATTAATGAAAAAAATTAATATTAAAACTCTTAACTAATTGAAAAATTATAATCTTGATTTTATAAATAATACCAAATAAAAATTTCAAGTCTTTTAAATGTAAATTTTAAAATAAACACACATAATGTGTATTTTTTATGGAAAAGTACATTATTAAGTTTAAAAATTTATGTATAAGATAATATAATCCTAAATACTTATTTTTTATGAAATAATGTGGTATATTATAAAAAAAATTAAATTTAGGTTTCCTTAAAATCAAGGAAAAAACCTAATTTCACCATCAAAACACTTAATTAGAAGAAATGATCGAAAACTATTTTTATTAAAGTAACATTTTAATTTAGTTCTAAAAATATTGGACACATAATTTATAAGTTCAAAAAATATTTAAAATCCATAATTTTATTCCTTAAATACTTATTTTTTTACTTAAAAGTTTTTTAAATCTTCTAGGATAAACTTACATAATGATAAAATCATAAAAATTATAAGTTTTTCAAAAACAATATCTTCCAACTATAAATCATCCTTTTCAGAAAAAACTCAAAAAATTCATACTAAGAAAAATTTTATATTATAAATCCAAAAATGATGTTAGTTTTTTCTAATTCATATTCTAAAATTTTAAATATATTTTTTAATTTAATTAAATAAAGAAAAAAATACTTTTATTGAAAAAATGACATTTTTAAACATTAAGTGTTCTTAATATTATTTAAGATCAATTTATAATTAAAAAAATGTTAATATATTCATCAATATATAATAATATTTTTAAATTGTTCAATTTAATCTATTAGGATAAAATATATAATACTTAACAAAATAATTATTTGAAAAAAAATGAAATATTACTTTTATAATAAGTATATTTTAACAAATAAAATTAAAATTAATTATTTATATTCTAAAATTTAATTTTACTACTCAATTGATATGAAAATATTTATTTTAATTTTATATATACATCATATCATATTTTAATAATAATATTAATATTTAAACATAACATATATATATATATATAAAATAATATTTTAATATCATATTCTGAGTTACATTAGTTTAAATTTACTACTTAACAATATACGACTTCAGTATACCTACTGTATATATGATCAATGACCATATTTTCAATGAACATATTTGTAATGGTCATATTTTTTTCATATATATATATATATATATATATATATATTTACGTACTAAGTCATCTGTTCATTCCATTCTAACTTTTCAAGGAATAATTTTTATTTCATATTATAGATTTTACATGATGCTTTCTCATTTCATAGTGATCTTCCTCATTATAGTTTTTCTGGATATTGGTGGTCATCAAGGTTGAATATTATCCATGGTATTTCCTAGTCATAAATATTTTATTCTTTTATATCTATTTTCCTTTGTTAATTTATTTACTTTTAATGGATATATTTTATCTATGGCGAGTAATAATATATAGTTTTAAATACATAGTTTTATTTCTTAATAAATTTTAATAATTTTAAAAAAATAGAAAAGGAAAATAATTTATAATTATAAACATATGGGTTTTAAAAATAATATGCTTCTTAAAAACTCTGGTCATTACATTCCCTATCTTAAATAAATTATATCTTCAAAATTTTAATTATTTTATACCAATAGAAATAATTAAAGGATTTTTTTTAGATGGATGAGAATATAACTTATAAAGAGATATCAACTGTACAAACTTGGGAATCATATCTCTTTCCTCAGAATAGGCTTATCCCTAATATTGAGTTTTTATCCAACTATTTGAGTCAAGATTCTACTATTTTTCAGTGTCAATATCCATATTATATAATTTGTTTCTAGAGGGTATTTATCATCATCATTTCATTGATATAATATCATTGGTTGATATGAAATGTGATCTCATTATTCCAAATATTTATTTATTTAAGTGGAGAGAACCAATCCTATTACAAACGAAAATTAAATCTATCTAAAGGAGAAATAATAAGATTATCATGAAGAAAATTTTCAAAAATATTGACCTCAGATACAATATTACTACAAATATAATTTTTATTCAATAGGTGAATGATTATGGTGATGATTTAAGATTTCTAGAAAACTTCCCAAGTGTAAGGTCTCATGTTTTGAATTGCATGGAACTTCCAAAGGAATTTAAAATTTTCATTTATTGGATGATATAAGTGTTAAACCAAGCTTTAGAATGAAAATAAAAGAATTAGAACACTTAAAAGTATTTCTTTAAGATGTGGTTAAAGGTTTGAGAGGTGTCTAAAGTGTTCTTATGAGTTTCACAAGAATCAACCTCTGAAAAATCTATTTTGGGAGAAGCAAACAAGGGCACGTGGTTGGCACACAGTTTGTAATAACCATGCAACACAACTGTGCAACCTTCTTTGTTAAGAAACACAGTTGGTTTAACCATGCATAGTGACCCATAAAACCATATGCAATAAATTATAGGTGTATCACACGGTTGGCACATAGTTGTCTAACCGTTTACTTAACTATGCGAGGTGGTGGAGCACTTGGATAGTAGCTCCAGACATACTATGCACAATTTTCAAAACCATGAACCTAACTTGCACGGATAGTGCCACTTTGATAGTGAACCCACATGGTTTTTCAAACCGTGTGGCCAAACCATGTGAATCATCATAGGGTTGTAAATTCCAATTTTACCCTTGGAATGTTATTTATTTCCTACCTCTTTCATTCTCCCCCCTTATGAACAACAACCCCACACATAGAGATCTCCCTTAGCCTCTCCTAGGAATTGATTATACTCCTTCACCTAATGTATAAATCAAATGTTGTTGGGTGGATTGGAAGTGTATCAATTAGTCTTCAATTCCCATTTCCACATTTCTCAATTTATCTTTTTTGTGTTGAATTCTATTATAATGCAAGAACTTTTACTCCATTTTTAGGGAATTTTTCTAATATTTTGATTTCTCTCAAAATAGATCAAATCAAAGCTCGATAATTGATGGGTAAAGCCTCCTAAGAATATGGTAAGGGGTATTATGTTTTTCCCTTAAGGTATTATTATTTTATAAAATATGCCATTGTGTTGCATGTCAGAATCTCTATGGGTTTCTCATAGAAATGTAAAATAACTTAAGTTAATTGTATAAACGGTGGCCTATACCCATTTTTTAGACCCATTGACATGGTTTGAGGGTTTAGAACTTAACTTGTCCCATTCCATTTTGGTGTGTCATATTAATTTTCCTTTTTTCCAATGATATAATTGGACCTAGAATGAGATTTGATTAATTAATGATAATTGAATTGTTTTAAATACTTATTTTAAAATGACTTGTCTATACTTAAAATCACCTTTGGGTGTATTAGATTTTTTGACATTAAATATATATTAATATTTAAATAAATGAAATGAAATGATATCCATTCCCCCATTTTGTAATAAAACCGCATTTGAGATGCTCTATTTTATTTAATAAAAGGGGAAATCAAATATTGATATTTAAATTGATACATAGAATTGACATTCCATTATCCGTATTAAATAATTATAAATGTAACGAACAAGTTTATAGAATTAAATTGTGTAATGTAATTCTTATGGACATGACCCATTTGTTACTAATGCTTGAATTGTGTTCGAGATGCTTACTAACATGTCCCCCTTCATTACTTAAATTTAAATGGTTAGATGAATTGTATTAAGACTTGAGAGATACTTGGGTTAATTTTTATGGAATTTATTTTATGTGATCATAGGTTAAATGAAATATGATATTGTAGGACAAATACATGGGTTCTTGTTTAGAACACCTTGGATGGTCTCACTGGGTAGATGCCTTATATTTCGGATGAGCAATACTTGGTTGCCAAGTCAATTACCTTGGACATGCTCGGTGGGAAATGCTAATGTACCATGACATGATCAATAATTTTATCCCTTTGTGGTATACCATGGATGGATTCAGGGGGGTTTATGCTTTGTACCATGACATGATTGATAATTGGGTTCTTATACGGAACACCTTGGATGGATTCCTATAGTGGTGAGTCATTGTAAGTGATTCTGGAGAGATACTTGGGTTCCTTTTTACCGAACAACTTGAGAAGGATCAAGATTACTTTTTATTAAATAAATTGAAATTTATTACATTTCAAATAACACATTTGGATTTAGTATATGCTTTAAATTCATTCCAGTATGCGATGAGAATGTTGTGACTCTTATATTCATACTTGGACGCCTGAGTTACGCCTTGGGTCATGAATAATAATATGTTTTTATATATATGGATATATATGTTACTACATATATAGTACATATATATACATGTATTATTATATATATTCCCATATATATAGTGACAGGTGTTCAGAGGCATTCCAGCTAAGGCTGAAGCAGGTACGGTTGGCCAATTGTCCTTATAGAACCTCAACCCAACTTTTTTACATTTATTTATTAACTATATTATTATTATACCTTAAAACTATTGTATTTTATAATAAAAAATTGGATTTCATTAGACACCATTGGTGGTGGCCTACTGGGTTTATCTCACACCTTATTTGGGTTTCCATTACATTGGGGTACCAGAAGAAAGCTCATGGTTATAGGTTCAAGTTCATGGTTTATGATTATGTTGTTAAATTGTACATTGGAGATTTGGAGCACAAGAACAAGCTGAAGATTAGGTTGATCATGGAGATAGAATTTGGGGATTTTTTATATTTCATTATGTATCATTTATGTATTACTTGATGTATGACTTCTGTCTGTACATTTTAGTAACATAAGGACATGCATGGTTGTATCATTTGGCATTTCCAGTATATCTGATTCATTTTACACCACATTTCCTTTATACTACTTACATTGTTTATTTATTTAATATTATTCCATTTCATTTTAGTACTGATCCAAATGGTATAGTCTCCCCACTGTACCACCTTTAGAAACTCATTTCTAGTTGGAAACCTCTGTCGTATAGGGAGGTGCACTTGAGGCCATGTGGTGACCGATCCGATTACTGTTTATTGAATGAGTTGGGTTAGAACATTACACTTAAATTACTATGGATTCTAGAATATATTAAAATATCTAAAAATATAAAGTTTACTATGAGTGTACCTTTACACATTATTTTCATGACCTAATTTTAGTAGTAGAGTTGTTCCCTTAGATAAGAAGGTCAGTGATTCTTATTATCCTAGATGGTCTAGGGTTAGAGAATGATTTTTAGAATTCCCAAACTCATTTAATTTTAAGAAATGATGTGCGTATGGTGTATTATTTGGGACTTTCATACCTTACACTTTATTATATGATCTCTTTATCTCTCTTTGACATTCACAAGATCAATGGACAACCTTTATACACTTGAAACATTTTCTTGTTCCATTAATACAATCCCCTGGGTGACTCTTCCATTATTTTTAACATGAAAGGAAATTGCATATTTTTTACTTCATCATCTTCATCACCTTAACTTCCATAGGACTCCTTCTTTCTCTTTTTTGGTGTGTTTTGGACTTCGAATATGTTCACATTTTTAATCATAATTTGTGATAGATGGTTTGGAATAATCACAATATTTCTCACTCTAACTCTAATTCTAGTGGGTTGTTCACTGAGGTAATCTCCACATTATCCCTTACACCATGGTTCCTTATAGTATCAACCATTACTAAAACTGAAAGGTTTGACATGAGTAATGAAACATTAAAAATATGTAGGAATTAACATAATTATAAAAGGAATTTGACCATAAAACAACTTCCTAATTAACATTATCATATTGTCATATAGTTCATTTAGTTTAGCCTATATCAATATTAGTTTAACCTAGGTTAATTTAAGTTAGGTTATCTTATACTTATCAACCTAATACATCAAGGTAACTAGGAAATAAATAATTCACAATAGCTCATAAAGACTATATGATCAACCAAATCATATACCATAGGAGTGTCTAACCAGGTGTGTAGTCTTAGGCTCACTCACTATGCATCAGGGTGATGATCAAGTTAATGAACAACTAACCATTTTCAGGTTGATTACCCATAGGTGCATATATTTAATAACCACATCCACTTGACAATATCAAGATAGGTATTCCACTATTAGAATAACCACAAACTCAAAACTCTACCAAAATTTCATAATGTTATAATGAAATTAGACTTATCCCTAGGGGTTTCACTAAAGATATCTAATCCTAAACCTCAATATAAATATACTAATTCTAAAAAATAACTAAACCCTCCTTTAATATCAACTATGGAAACCCAAGATGAACACGCATAAACAATACATTGATTCTATATTTTATATAACACATCTCATAAATAGATACAAAACCTGAGGATCCAAAGATTTAGTGTCTTTTAGGATCAACTAAAAAATAAATTATTCTATGATACTTGTGAACATTTCTACACATTTTAAAAACACTATATCTACTTCTAGACATCTCATAGGTTATACTCATATTTATAACCTGAGGAATGAAAATTAAATAAATGGGTGATCTTAGATGCTCAATAAGGGAAAAATTATCAATATGTTATCAAGGGTTAGATAATAATCTTATAAGAAAACATGAGTAGGGGAAATATCTTATTAAAATAACATTTAACGTAAGAGTTTCCCATAATCCATGATAGAAAAATATATAATCTCAAAAGAGAAAACATATACCATGCGGTAAGAAAATGAAAAAATGAGATAATAAAAATGACCCATGGAGCATAATAATTGGAATATGGAATGAAAATGTAACATTCCCTGGAAACATAGAATAACTAATGAATTTTGTATGAACCTAAGAATAGGTAAATTATAACATTTTTAACAAATAAAATGATCATGATTTATGTCATGGACAAATAAAATTCCCACACTTGATTTTGTGGAGAAAAAAAATGCCAACTCTTCATGTTGTAAACAAAAAATTTCCACACTTCATGTTGTGAACAAAAAAAATTACCATTCTTTATATTGTGAATAAACAAAATTCCCATGACTTATATTGAGGACATACAAAATGTTCATACTAATAATTGTGCAAAAATAAAATTTTCCAAACTTAACATCCTTATCTCATGAGATATAAATGCTTAACTAATGCATTGAAGGGTGATATAGAACCCTAACCATAATTATTCATACAAATTAGTGCCATAAGACATAAATAATTAAATATATCAAAAATAACCCATGGGAATGGAAATGGGTTTCACTAAACTTCAAGATGCTATCAATAAAATTGATCTCAATCATCTAAATGGTTGATACCAAAAACTAAATCACCTAAAAAATAGATTTCATAAGAACATTTAGAGGGTAATTTATGAAACATAAATTCCAATTAATTTAATCATTTAGATATAAATAATAAAATAGTATTGATATCATAAAAGAGTTTTTATAAAGTAATTTTATCTCTGGCATAAATGAATAAATTGCAGTCATATTGAAAATGCATTTTTGAAAAGGTGAAGTGATTTTTTTTAAAATATTTACTTTTAAAAAATAATCTTTAAAATATATTATTGAAAATACATAAAGGTTATCAAAAATTAATGTGTATTTTAAGATAAAACTTTTTATTTTGAACATATAGAAAACCTTTTGAACATGTGGAAATATCCTTTTTGAAAACCCACATTAGAAAAGAGTAACAAAAACTTAATTTGTTTTAAAATTAATAAAGGGGAATATAAGGATCATTAGAGATAATGTTTTTGAGTTTCCACTAATAAATGGATAACATTTGTGGGGAGTAAAATATGTATATGGAGAAAAAACATTAAAAGAGATGATAATTATTCTTAACTAAATTACATTTTTTATGAAATAATAGATTTTTCAAGGAAGAATACTTCAGTGTGAAACTTTATTTCCATAAAAAAAGTATTTAAATAAAATATAACATCAATATAGGTTATAATAGTTTGATCTTGAAAGATCATAATCAAATTGGAGTGATTATTACTCAATAAAAAGATCTGAGTTCAGAAAATCCCTTACAACTTGAAGAACATTTAAATAAAAACCCATTGAAAAAATGAGATTTAAATTGGAATTTAATTAAAATTAATAAAAATTATTTTGTGATATAATATCTCAACTTTTCAGTATATATACAAAATAAATTAAATAAGCTTCATAGTACTAAACATGTCTCAAAGAGAGAAATTTCGGGATGAAAACCCCGACCTTGTATTCCCACTTACTCGAATGTTCTCTAACTTCCTATATAATGAACACAAATATATTAATAACTTATCTCAAAAATTTAATATAAACATACTAAAATTTTTATAATTATTTTATAACCATATATTACAAATATATTAATTAATTATAGTTTATTATCATTATCAGGTGCTATAATTTTCAGTTTTTTATTTCTTTCAAACTTCAGGAAGATGAGATCTATTCTCACTAATTGGTTTCAAGTTAATCATTCATAGATAATTAAAGATATAATCTTATTTTTTTATTAAATTTTTACTTAATTCCAAATTTCATTAGGTGAAATACATGAATACGGTCTGTGAAAATGGTTATTGGAATGAACTAGTTTTCAACGTGTTCGATGATCAAAAGGTGATATATTAATATATATTTTAAATATAAAAAAACATTTATAGAATCCTTAAAACATATTTAATATATAATTATTACATTATATTACCATTATATGGCATACCATAATCATTTATAACATAATTATTATAATATTGTTTACATAGGTGGTAAAACTGAACTAAACGGTAATGTATTATAATGTTTTCATGAGTAATGAAATGTATTTAAATAATGATAATATAATATTTTAAAAATTTTAGACTTGTAATAATTATCATTTATTCTCATTAAATCCATATATATAACCATCCAATATGGGTGGTGATTAAAAATAGAATTCATTGTTCGTGGAGACGGTAGTCCACACATACGCACGATTAACGATCCAATATCTTAATGAATGGATAAAAAGACGGTCTATGATAAATTATAATTTTATAGACATAAATGAAACATATAAAAAATTATAATTCATTAAATCCATCATTTTTACCATCCATTATAGGAGGTGATGAAAAATGAACAAAATCGTTTCGTGGAGGCGGTAGTCCACACGTACACACGATTAATGTTATTTTGTTTTCTTAGTGAATGGAAAGGACTGAATAATTATTGTAGAATTAATATAATGAAATTAAATTATATTAATAATATTTATTTCATTATATTAATATGTTTAGATATTATTTAGGATGGTGTATAGTAAAATAAAATACTAAGAGAAAGTGATACTTGCATTGGAAACATGAGTTTTCTCTTGGAAAAATCCTTGAATATGAAGACCTTAAGCAGAATAAAGGTGAACATAATATAATGAAAGTAGTATAGGGTTATATTAAAATCCACTTTTTATATTTTAAATAATAAATTTGAAGGACAGGTGAGTCTTGTAGTGGTGGAAGTGTTACCTTTTTATAAGTGAATAGAAGGGTAGTTTTTAAAGTAACCATTACATTTTCAATAATGAAATGTTACTATTCAAAGATCAATGAATCAAAAATAAAAAAGGTTATTTTGAAATGTGTTTGGGTTGATATTATTTATATCTAATAATTTTGGTGGAAACCTAGAGTGTTTTATTTATTTTTATTTTATTTTTTTTACTTTTACCCTAATTTATTTTCACGTTGGTAATTAATTTTTAACCTTAGTAATTAAAATTAGTGAAAAATATAAAGATAATAAATTTTACCTAATTTTAACCTTATTATTTATAATTTTTAAATAATTTTACCAAATAAAAAATTTAAGGGTTTGAAATGTTAGTTTTAAAATAAACGCACATAATGTGTAAAAACAGTTTTTTTTTCAGAAAAGCGTGTTGTTAACTTTAAAAATTCTTTTATAAGACAAGATTAACATATATAATTATTTTAATGAAATAAATTATTTTATTATAAATAAAATTAAATTTATATGTCTTTAAAAGAAATATCGAAACTTAATTTCACCATTAAAACACTTAATGAGAAGAAAAGATCAAAAACAACTTTCATTAAACCACTATTTTAATTTAGTTCTAAAAATGTTGGAAATAGAATTTATAAGTTAATATAATATTTTAAAATAAATAATTTTATTCCTTAAATACATATTTTATTTCTTAAAAGGTTTTTTAAATATTTTTTGTATATTCTTATATCATGATAAAATCATAAAAATTATAATTTTAGTAAAAACCATATTTTTCAACTAAAAATCAACCATTTTAGTAAAAAATAATAAATTAATACTTAGAAATTTTTGATGTTATAAATACAAAAATTATTTTAGTTATTTATTATTCAGATTATAAAATTTATAAATTTATTTTTAAATGAAAATAAAAAATATAAAGAAAACTTGCTTTTGTTGAAAAACGTTGTTTTTAAACATTAAGTGTTCATAATATTATTTTATATCAATTTATAATTTCAAAAATATGTTAATATATTAGTCCAAATATAATCATATTTTAAAATTGTTCTATCTATTAGGATAAAATATATAATACTTAACAAAAATGGTTCTTTGAAAAAAATATTACTTTTATATTAAATATGCTTTTACAAGTATGTTTAAAATAAATTATTTATACAATAAAATTTGATTTTACTACACCATTTATATTAAAATATTTATTTTAATTTTATATATGCATCATATCATGTTTTAATATTATCATTAATATTTTTACGTAACCCACACATATATATTTATAAATTTTAATACCATATTGTGAGTAGTTTTATCTAAAATTTACTACATAAAAATGCATGAATTCAATATGCCTATTAGATATATGACCAATAAACATATTTTCAATGACTATATTTTCAAAGGACATATTTTCTATAGCTATATTTCTTTCTTATATATATATATATACTTACTAAATCATTCATTCCTTCAACTATCACTTTTTAGGAAAGAGTTCTCATTTCATTTTATAACATTTGCAAAATAATTTCTCCTTTATTGGTGATTTTACTCATTATAGGTTTTTTGGCTATTGGTGACCCTCAAGGTTTAATATCATCCATGGAATTTCCTAGTTGTGATGATTTTATTCTTTTCCATATACTATCCCCTATTTATTTATGCACATTTTTTATGTTTTTATTTTATCTATGGTGAGTAATAATATATGGTGTGAAAAACTTAGTTTTAGGGGATTTTTTTGGAACATTCCACTTATAAATGAATAAATTTTTGTTTGTTTAAATTCAAACATTGTATGTATTATTTATTAATCAATTTCAATTCCTTTAAACAAATAGAAAAATTATAGTTTAAAATTATAAACATATGGTTTATAAAAAGAATATGATTCCTAAAAACTGAGGTGTTATAGTAGAGGTGATTTTAGAGGCAAAAAATTTTGATTATAATTTCAGAAGAAACCAAGAGTCACATTGTGATACTGGCATTCATATCATGAAATGTCTGAGTTATTAGTTACTTAGATTCAAATGTCTGCTCTTTTATTGGAGGAATATGATAATTCAATAAATTATTATGAATAAAATTTAAAGAGTATTATTATAAATTTTTTCCCATTATACTTATAATAAATTAAATATCTTTGATAAGGGAATAATAGAGAATATATCATGATATTAATAGAAAATAATTACAGATAATTGATATTGTGAAGATATTTATCTCTTTAAATAAGGTAGTCTACTAACATTTGAAGGTAGAGAATAGGAGGGAATTAATGATATATATGATATTATGATAAGATATTTTCATTTATACATATAAGGGAATATAGAGAGTCATTCCAAAAATATAATAAGAGAATAATTAATATTGGCACTCCTTGACGATATTTCGAAAGGAAAAAGGTGAAGTTTCCTTGATGACTCATCTAAATATTATAAGGGCATAGTTTTTCAGGCCCCTAATGTTTTCTTGGGGATTGTATGTGTTGAGAGGGTAGTTTGGAAGAGTTTTTAAGGTTATATTTGGGTTTTGGACATCTAGAGTGCCACCACACCTTGATTATGGCCTTGGTGAGGTATTTTGGAGTTTATCCATGGGTAAAACCATTTGTGTTGGCTGTTTTGGAGCTGGGATGTTTTGATTTTGTCATTTAGTGATGATATACACCATGGGAAATAAAATTCCCAGGGTTTCTATCCTAGAATTTATTTTTTATAAGATGTTTTGGTGTGGGGAATTAGGAAGGTCTCCATGCCATAGTGGAGGTAATAGTGTTGTGGGAGGACTTGATAATTTCCTTATTAGAAACTGGGAGCGTGGGAAGGCATGGTATCGTAAGGTGCTCAATGAGTATCCCCATGAGAATTGGGGAGAACAAAAATAACCATACAAGAGGTATCATATGAGTTAATAATTTGTTATTTGACATCAAGATGACAAGGGTAGTATGATAATGAATTTGAACATGACACCACTCTCTCCCAAGGAATTTTCTGAAAGATTCTACTCATATTTATTTTAGAGGAGGTATTTTCTCTAGATTTGATGTCAAAGGGAGAGTAGGAATCATGATAAATCCATGAATCAGTCTATAACTTAAATAGGAACTAGAAAGTGGTGGAATAGAAAGCATCATGATAACATAATGTGAATTAATTTTGGAATCATGATAATATTGCCAGCGAATCCAAAGGGGATATTATTAGAATCCAACAAGGGTTTGGTGTTGTATGATGTTTGATTTTTTTTCAATTTTTTTGGATTTATTATCAAAACAATTTGGTTTTTAGTGGTATAGATTTTATATAAATAATTCTATAAGAAGAAGATAATGTTATTAAATTTATGAGGAATCTAGGGTTTTATATGTTATGAGATTGATATGTTTGAAATAAAAACCATCCTATTTTAGAAGTTATGTTGGAGAATATGTGTAAGATATGTGAGGAATATATAATATAGTCTAGTGAGTTGAAAATTTTCAAATTCATGATTAATTATAATGGATTTTTAGAGGAAACTAGAATGATATAGAGTTGTTATGTTTACATGACATAATTCACATTGTTAAAAATTGAGTTAGGTTATGAGTAAGATGTGTCTGAGATATTGGGTCTATAGTTTAGTATCATAGGGATTAGATCATTTCATGTAGTGTATTACATGATAATTAGGAATCAAAATATTTAAAGATGATTGGTGGTTCATGTTGTGGGAGATGGAGTCATTCCATGAAGTCAATTTATAGATGAAAATATGGAAAAGTCCTTATATGCGTAAGAGGAATTCACATCGTGGGAATGGTGGTTCACCATATGTTTAGAGATACATAATAAAAATTACTTTGCTATAGAAATGAAAATAATACATATGGATTATTCTATTTTGTGGGATATATGGTCACACCGTGAAGGTATTAGGTATATTCCAAGAGTTTTATTGCCGGGAAAATTCCATGTTATGATGGGAGGATCATATCAAGAATACTTGATATGTGAGAGTAGGTTTTCCTGGAGTATAGGTGACTATTCTATGATGATGGTAGTCACACTATTAAAGGTTCGAGTTATTAGATACACAGATTCAATTGTCTTATCTCTCTAAGGTGGAATCTAATAATTCAATGAATGAATTGGAATCATAATTAAAGAGGAGTGTTGGATAAAATTTCAAATAATACTTGTGGTGAATTGAATATCTTTGATAAGGAAAAATGGATAATATATCTTGATATAAAGAGAATGTGATTCTAGAAAAATAAGATTGTGGATATATCTATCTTTATAAATAAGGAATCCAATTTCTTTGTGAATGAAAATAAGGGGAGAACATTAATGATATATCTGATATTGTGAGAATATTTTTTTTGTTGATATATCAGAGGGAATATTCAATGAAATTATTGAAATATAAGAATGAAAATAAACACTCCTTAAATATCATTCTAAAGAAATATGCATTTCCTAGGTTTGTTGGTACCATTGGGGGGGAGTGAACCAGTGGTACTCTTTTTATAATTATTTCTTTTATAATTAATCTCTATGAATTATTAAAGACTAAATCCTCTCATATTTAATTAAATCAGCCTCACCTTGTATGAAACTAAAATAAAGTAATCACAACACATAAATATTTATAAGGTTTAGCCATAAAATCCCACTCATTTCCATGATTGGTTAGTCCCCCCAATCATGGATTATCCACTATAAACACAAGTGGTTACATCAAAGACATTTCCTATAATATCAACATAGAGTCCCATTATGATCCTGCTCTAGAATCCCATTAGAGAAAATCAGCTACCCACTTCCCTCTAAAAAGGGTGTTCGAACTAGAACAAGAAATATCTTCACTTTTCTCCTAGTTGCTTCAACACCACATGAAATGGATACTCCTACTCAATCCTCATAGATTAGTAATTCAATTTATGCTACTTCTTAAAAAACTTCACCAGCCAATGAGTATGATTAATTTTATTGTTCATACTCACCTTTTACACATATTTAATGATCTTTATCTTCCTTAGTTACTTGAATACTCAAGAAGAACATGTATCCTCCTTGAATAGTTTCATAATTTAGTCTCTTTCTTCTCTTCCTGATACAATTGTGTATCAAGTTCTCTATGCTTTCCAATTTTCAAAATTTAATTATTCTTATTTTTTCATACATAAATATTTAATGTTTAATCATTAATATTAGTTTCCAAAATAAAATTTCAGAAGCTCAAAGATTTTTGGCATCAACAACCTTATCTATTTAAACCAGTCAAAAAAATATTGATTTTATTTTCTCTTTAAAACTCATTTGAATTCTCAATCAACATCCTCATTTAAATCCCATGAGACTTGATTATTTAATTTTTTTGAATATCCAAGAAACCCATAGTTCTAAATTAAAATTTTAATTTATTACACATGTGCATGAAACCATTAATATCTTACACATGGAACTCATCCCAACACTCCATCTCAAATCAGATTGGAACAAAAATACTTTTAATATTATTTCTATGAATAATTGTCCAACAACATTGTTTGATATATTCAAAAAATATTATAATATTCATTTTAGATTTTCCTCATTATCTTGATTTATAATTATCATTTTTTATTCTTTTTACATTTGATCTTTATAGAGTTACTTAATAAATGTACCCTTCAAATTCCCTATGGAAGGTTATGAAGTCTTCTCAGCTTTATCTCACTATTTTCATAGGTTAGAATGAATTTTCATGTTGTTCTTAGGGTTAATTTTTACCTCATGAAGTTTTACCCTTTTATGGTTCCCTATAGAGCTCTTGAACCCTAAAATGTCTTCAACATATGGTTCATGTACCCTATGATGATTCTCTATACCTTATGATGATATAATATTTTCATAAAGGTTCATACCCTATATAGTTGAGTTATACCCTATGAAGCTTTTATAAATAGATTACAGACATAGATAAAGCACATTTTGGGCATGAGAAACTTGGATTTTAGTCTTAATTTATAAATAATACAAGATTTAAATGATAAATGATTCTATAAACAATATATTTATATAATAGATCACTTGAAATGTTTAAACACAAAAACCAGAGGAGGAGGATCATCACATGTAATTTAGAAGCAATTTTAAAATTACCTGAAAGTGTAATTATTTCTTCATTGATGATCTAATTGACTCTATCTTGTCATATTGTCATCGCACTATAGGATCTAAGTGTATAATCCCTATAGTGGTGATCCCCACATGCACCACAATATCTGAATGTCATTATAGAATTACTGGGTGCTAGCATGGTCAATCCACATTTCTTGCATTATTTATGTTTGATTAGATTAAAATTTCTTTAAGGATGAATAATTCTTGGTGTTTTTTCAATGGATTGAGAGAGGAGAAGAATAAAACACACTATATATCTCTAGAATTATCTCTAGGTTTTTGGATAGATTTTTTCTATCTATTATGCACACTAAATTTCTCTTAGGAAAGAGATATAACAAGATATATATAAAGAAAAGTAAACCCCATGTATTAATAATAATATAATTATTATTCATTTGATATGGTCATCGCTTAAGATTAAATAAATACCACTTATATCATTTCTAATTTGACCATTAAACTCAATTTTCTTATCCTCTTCAAAATTTTCCAAACCTTTAATAATGACTATTTATTTAATAAATAAATATCACTTCATTATTTTTCGATAAATATAATAAATATCATATTCACCAAATCTTGCAAATAATTATTTATTATTTTATAACTCACATATTCTTTTGAATAACCTATGATTAAATCTTAGAGATCAACCAAACCTGAATAATTATTAAACCAACAAGCATGAATAATATTTATTCTAACTTATTAAATTCAACATTGAATTTAATTGAGATTCTGGATACACCAAGTGCACAAACCTCTAGGCTTATTTCATATTGGAAATAGGTAGAGATTCTTAATGTCCAAGGTTAGAGTTTAACAACATGCCAAAGCATCCATAAAGAAAGAAGTTAATTTTAAAATAACATACAACCAACTATGAATTCCCATTGTATAATATAACCCCTTTATCATGATATCTCTAATCAAGAAGGTTTCACTCTAATGTCATCAACCTATGTTCTCGATTTCACTTTATTTGAATTTCCAGAAAAGAACATTCCCACAGAAAACCATGGCCATGAATTTATCAAAGCAGTTTTATTCCCATCAAAGGGCCTAAGATATCAACTTTTTTCAAGGTGTTGAAGGGATAAATCCTTTCTATCATTATTCATTAATGTAATATCACTCATGACACACCCAAAATGTTATACTTCACTATGATAACATGTCACCACTATTTTCATTAATACATAAAAGTACATGAATTATGACATTCATTAATGATAATATTAATGTACATGGATCAATACACATGTATGAAGATAAGAACATAAAATAACAAATATAAATGTTGATTTACTACTGGTGGGTCTCATTCTCATAATTTATCACTCTAGAAATTACCAAGGGTGCGCAACATTAAAGGGTGCCACAAATTCCTATAAGCCTACACCACTGATATCCTATATCATTTGTGCCCTCTCAAATGATATCATCTGACTATAGAACATATATTAAAGAATACATTTTTTAAATCTCTAGGTTCTTATCATATTGGGGAACTTTTAAAACCTTTTAGTGTGACATATATTATTAAGACATTATCAAATAATATTTCATGTAGAGAAATAATAATTATGTTATAATAAACTTCATTAATATTTATGACAATAAAAACATGTAATCATCATGTACCTAGAAGTTGGTGTAAGGGAACCAACTCCAACACTATATACCTTATTAAGGTACCTTACAAAGATAAAATATACCCTATGAAGTCTACCATAGGGTTCATTCCTTCCCTTGTTATTTGGTTTTCTATTCAGTATGCACCTTATGATGTCCAAGTTCTATATCCTATGAAGATTATAGTGTTCCATATGATGTGCATAGGGTTTATCCCTTTTCCATTTTTCTCATCTAGCATAGAAATTCCATACTTCACTCAAAAAACCATGAAAATATATCCAAACTTTAGAGGGATTTCTCATACACCTTAAATCATCCCAAAACATCATCCAAATATCCTCCATCACATAATATACCAGCTTTAATACTTGGTTCTTCGATGGATGATTTATTTATCTTCTCACAACTTTAACTAGCCTCTTTGTTCCTTATCATTTATCATTGAATCTCCCCTTTAGACTGATTCATCTAAACTCACTCAAAACTATTGCTGATAGTACCACTTCTTAATCTGTAGTACCTTTTCATTATCTTAAATATCAATAAATAAATCATTATAAATAAGATTTGCCACATTTAAGTTGTCCATATAAGTTATTCAAGAATCAAAACACATATTATTCTCACTAATTATAATGTAAACCAATCATACTAAATATTAGACTTTGACTTTCCTTATTCACATCCTTATTAAAAAAAACCTATTCATTGGGGAACTTCAATACCCCCATATGTATTTGTTTTCATTACCTCTTTTATCTTCACCAAAGTTATTATATCTTATCTCCCCCTTATTTTCAATAAATAAAAATAAAATATAAAAGTATTCTCATAAAATTACTTTTAAACATATTCTTCTTCCATTTCCATTTAGAATCACAACTTAATCTACTTTTGAGAGAAGGATGATACCACATGTTTTCTTGTCAATGATTATTTAATTAGTCCACACTAATTATACATGGGATAACTTGATGTAGAAAACAAGAGTAATTTAACCCAGATGATCAAGGATATCCATAAACTAAAATACATGTGATATGAAGTCAACACAACTAACTTTAGGGGATGTTCATTCAGTTTTAACACAAAATTGTGTCCTGCACCCATCTTCAATAAATTCATGATAAAATCATGATGAATAATCTCCCATGTTCTTATCTTTTAATCAAATAAAAATACCCCTTTATAATAATGTTGGATATAATAAAAAAACTATGGAAACATGTGTGATTGATACAACTTATTTTCAATTTTTATAGGCTTGTCTAGAAATTATAGATTGAACCAACTTTTGATGGTTTGATAAATCCACCTAATATTTTCTCCCCCCCCCCCAAGGGATGAACTCACACTATCTTCCTCATGATAGTTAAAACTCAACAAAGATATCCTTCTTTACTATCTAATAATGATAGCCTTATACACCTCCTTTAATTCCATACATGTTATAAAAAAAATAAAAAAATGGAGAATGAGGGTCCTATTATTTTCTCAGTTGAATCAACATGGATTAAAGTTTTCTCTCAAAAAAAACTATCAGACCTTTTGTTCTTATATTGGGAAGATTTCTTTATGTTTCCCTTCCTGTTATGAGCCTTTATGGGTTTCATTCTCATCTTCTTCCCTTGAACCACTTACATATTTGGAGCAATATTCTTCACCTAGACCAACAATGTAATTGAATTATCTGGTGGTTACATTAATTTCATGATCAATTATACTAGAGATAATATAATGGTGGTGCAATCATTCATGCCATGTCCAATATACCGACATCTCTCACATAGATTTCCTTGAATATTTAAGAGGTCACTATTAGAAAACCCCTCATTAACTTTAATCACTTCATGGGAAGCCAATTATTTTCCATTAACATTAACACTTATTTATACTCTCTCTATTTTATTTTCCATATCCAACTAGGTTATCCAAATTGTTAGGCACTACCTTTTATCATGCTCAATTTCTTTATATTTATCACATGTCTTTTTATTAGTCTCATAAGAATATGAATTCCTACCTTTTACCCTTTAAAATTACTTATCTTTCACACCATAGGAACCTATACTAATAAGATATCAATGTATCCCTCACCCATACGACCCTCATGTCCACATTTTTCACACATCTATTATAAACATTCAGATCTATTTTGGGTGAAAAAATTTGATGCATTATTCTATAGGTTTCTTTCTCTGATAATATTTCCTAATATTCTCATCATATCCCCCCTTGATTCATAAATATTATTTAGAAATAAAATATTACACCAAAAATAGTAGGATTTGTGTCCATACCTTCCACAATACCAACAAAATCCTTTAAACTTTGGTATTCTATATTGATGATAAATTTGTTTAGAATTTTTTGTGTGTTGAATGATATAACATAAGCCTAGTTTTTCTTAGGGTTAGTGGTCTTATTATCACATTTATATATTTCTTTTAAGTGTAAGAGTGTATATCACCAATATTATTAGTCTAAAAGGGTCATGTTTAGTTTTGTAACTTACAATATTAAAAATAACATATTTTTTTGAAACTAATTAAGTACATGATCGACTTTAATGTTGTAAACCTTCCTACCACATTCTTTAGAATATTCAACTTTAACCCCAGCTACCTTAGTTAAGTCTTTTATAATATTCTTCAACTCATTTTGACTCTCTAGACACATGGATTGTGTTTTGGACATACCTTCTTCCTTCCCAATACGTTTTTCTTTAATATATCTTAGTATATTCTCTTTCTTAGCCTCCCTTATTTTTTGTTTTTAATATCGTAAATTTATGTCACTTATTTCCTTAAATACTCTTATTTTGTAGAATCTATATTATTATTTTATTTCATCGTCTTTCTTTTCTCTTTCTCGAGTTGTGTGGTTTTCTCAATACAACTTTATAACTCATCTTCCATTATTTATTCCAATTCCATTATTTCTTATCCATCATCACTAATTGAGGTATTAAAACCTATCTTAACACGATCCAAAAGTTAACTTCATCATTTAATGGACAGCTATAGTCATCTTATTCCATATTTATCATTAAACTCATTCCCTTACTGCTTGAATATTTCTACTTGATTTTAACCCTTTTTTTTTGAGATTTCTTATCTCCCACTTCTTATTTAGATTCTGAATCCTTTTTCTTTAAAAAATTATTTACAAAATCTCCAATTCCATTACAGTTATAACACTTTTGTTTTTTACTTTCAATTAACTTTCCTTTTTACCTTATTAGTCATATTTAATAAAAGACTTATAACATTATTTAAGACTTTATCATCTCCATAACTTTTAGAATCACTTGATTCTATAACTTATCCATATTTATCTTTTCCTATTATCATGGCCTCAAAATCCATATCATCTTTTTTATTTTTTCTTGAAAACTAGAATTTTACTCATTTAATAATAAATGATAAGATTATAAAGTTCATAAAAAAATGATACTCTTTATCCTATAAGAATGAAATCATTGGATTAAAACTAACTATAAAGTATCTCATCTAGTTTTTAATAATAATATAATCATCCATATTCTCACTAAACCCCTAGATATTTCTAGCTATCTCATTGAATCTTGTAAATTAGTCATCAACGTTTTCATCAACAACCATATTTATATCCTAAAAACCACTTGTCCAAACTTGTAATTTTTTTTTTCTTGACTTTAAAATTTCATTTATAACATCCATATTTTTTCTCAAATTTACTTGATAGTTTGGAGTCCCATGACCTTTTTATAAAAAAATTCTGAAAGAGACAATATAATGACATTTTGTGTTTTGCAGTCTACTTCAATATTTCTCTTATTAGTAAAGTACATGGGTGAATTCTCATTGATATATGGAAATACCATAGTTGTAAAATATCTTATCCCAAGGATAAGTGATATATGGAAGGTAAATATCCTATTCCTCATCTATACTAAGTAACTTATTAGATATTTCCTTGAGATTCTAGATTTACTATGATACCACATGTAGTTCTTAGGTCGGTTGGTACCATTGGGGGGGAGGTGAATCAGTGCTACAAATTTTACAATTATATATTTTATAATTAACTTAAGTGACATGTTAGAGTTTCAATCCTATCAGATTTATTTAATCTATACCCACCATATATTCAAATTAAATAAAGTAAGGAAAATACACAAGAATTTACAAGGTTTGGTTGTATAATCCTACTCCTTTATATGATTTTTTAGTCCCCCTAATCATGGATTATCTAATATAAATTAAAATGGTTATACTAAGGACCTTAATTGCCTAATAATAACAGAGTCCCATTGTGCTCCTTCTCTAGAGTCCCGCTTGAGAAATTCATTTTACCACTGTTCACTATAAAAGGGTGTTAAAACTGGAATAAGAAACATATTTACTTTTCTCCTAGTTTATTTAGTGGAACCTCCTCTATAATCCTCCTAGATTAGAAGTTAAATACTTAATACTTATTTAATAACTTCAAAAACTAATGATTATTATCAATCCCATTGATTTTTCTCACCTTCTCCAAATATTTAGTGATCTGGATCTTCCTCAGTTACTCAAACACTTGGGCACAACATGTATCCTCTACCATGAATGAATCATGGCTTCGATCTACTTATTATATCCTTGATATAGTTTTGTATTATATTCTCTCATATTTTAAATTTTCACACTTTAGTTCTCCTTATTTTTCTGCATGTATATATCCACTATTTAATCATGAATATTACTTTCCAAAATAGATTTTTGGAAACTTAATGATTTTGAAAATAAAAAAATTATCTTTTTAAATCAATCAATAAAAATCCTAATTTTATTTTTATTCAAACTCATTTGAATTATTAGTCACATCCTTATTTAAATACTATAAGACTTGGGGATTATTTCCTTCTTTTGAATCTCTAGAAAACCCATAATTCTAAATTCATTTTTTTATTTAATCCATGTGCACATAAAACTATATAGAGATTCCAGGAAGAACTCATCTCAACACTCTACCTCAAATCAGTTTGGATCAAAAAATATTTGTGATATTATTTATATAAAGAATAAGTCAACAACATTGTCTAATTTGTTGAAAAAATATCATAATGTTCATTCTAAATTTTTCTAATTATCTTGAATTATAATTCTCATTTTTCATCTTATGATTTTTCATCTTCTTAGAGTTCCTTAAGAAATGTACCCTATAAAGTCCCTGTGGATCATTATAAATTCTTATCATCTTGATCTCACTACTTTTAATGGCTATAATGAATTATCATGTTGTTCATAAGGATCATTTGTACCTTACTAAGTTATACCATATGATGGTACCCTACAAATCTCTTGAAACCTATGAAGTCTTTAACATATGGTTCATGTACCCAGAGATGCTTCCCTATACCTTATGAAGATAATATATATTCACAAAGGGTTGTGACCTACAAAGTTGGGTTATAACCTACAGAGCTTCTATGAACCTTATGAAGTAACCTTATTAAGACCAAATATACCCTAAAAATTATATCATAGGGTTCATTACTTTTCTATATCTTTGGTTTTAATCTCATTATGTAACTTATGAATTCTAAGATGTATAACCTATAAAGAGTCTAGTATACCCTACAATGTGTGCAGGTTTCCCCCCTTTTCCATTTTTCTCATCCAGTACCACAATTAAAGGATTTAAAATGACCATAGAACTTCAACCAACCTTGAAAAGGGATTCCTCATGCACCTTAAATCATATCAAAACATCCTTTAAATATAATTCATCTCCTAATATTGTAGCTTTCATGCTTGGTGCTTCCATGGATGGTTTTCACATCTTCTCATAACTTTAGCCAGATTTTTTCTTCCCTATCATTAATTATTCATTATTCCCTTCAACTAGATTCATATTAATTCAATAAAAAACATTGTTGACAATACCACTTCAATATCATTATTACTTTTTTATTATCTTATAGACCAAAAAATTCAATCATTATAAATAAAGGGCACCACTTTGAATTTGTCCATCTTAGTTATTCAAGAAGAAACATACATATTCTTCTTTCCATTTATGATGGAATCCACTAATCATAAAATAGAATTTAAATTTCCTTCTTCACATCATTATCAACAATAAATACTAATAATTTGTTTTTAAACTTCAGAAAAAAGTTTATTTTACTTGATAACTCATTGAAATGTGTTTATATGTTCATATTGATATTCAAAATAGTCTATGGTGGAGTAGTGTAGGGTTCTTAGATAACCATCGACACTAGGTGCATTATCTATAAAATTGAATTTGTTTTTTGTTTTTATATTTTCCAAAGGTGTTTCATTTCTTAAAGTAGTAAAAAAATGATAGGAGTGAAGGTAGTGACCTTCGAGAGGCAGTATCTTATCTTTAAACCTTATAAGGGGAGTGACCCCATACCCAACCTAAACCCAACATCAAATAGTGATTTTAGTGGATTCCAGTACATCAATGTATTATAGATTTCATTCTCCATGCATTATCCATGTGTGGGTGAACTAAGTAAAATACATGTGTATTGTGAATGATCTACTTATATCCTATAAGAAATAATTAGTGAGTGTGGGTTGATCAATCAATAATAAAATATAGTAAGGGTAAGGATAAGTAAATTAACCATCTGATCATCATTAAGGGAAAATCCAAATTGTGACCTTAATAACCATGAGGTTAAGATCAATTAGAAAAGTTATAATTTGAGAAATAAGTGGTTGAATTAGAAACGTTTCATACCCTAATTGACCCCCCCTCTTAGGTAATCTCTCACTATGGACCCTTGTGGTCCTAACCAACCCTCAAACACATATTAACATAAACATTCATAAAATTTAATTTAATTTAAATACATATGTATTTCCTTCTAAATTTACTATAAAACATTCAAATTTATTATAAATTTAATTAAAATGTGGTTCCTTCAAAAATAATAAATATTAAAATGATATAGTATTCCTTTAAACTAATGATAGTAAAGTATCTTTATAAAGAAAATACATTATAGATATGATTATGGTATAAAGATGTTATATGAAGAGTAATGAAGGCATTGGTGTCTCAAGTTCAAGGCTGATTAGATTAAGGGATACAATATTTTTTTATATATGTTAAAGATATGTTTTTGTAATGATTTTATAGTTTATAGGACATTTTTAAGAATTCCATATGTTCATTGAGTTTTTTAGTAGTTTTTTAGAAAAAATATAAAAATATGGAAAATATATGACATAAATTACCATAGATGTGGAAAATATTTATTATTTTTAAATGTAATTAATATCATAAAATATAATAGAAATACCATATAAAACTCATTTACATAATATCATCCATTGGATATTTTATAATAATAAAATTCAAAATTAATAACATGAATTTTATTTTAATATTTATCTTTAACAAATTCTTGATAAATATTTATAAACAGCAGAAAAAAATTCTTTTCTTCATAGGTATCCACCAATCATGTGAATCTCAAGAACTCTTTTGGAATGATCTTCTATTTCTCCAAAATATTCTAATATATTGGATTAAACAACATATAATAATGTTAAAATAAAATAGGAATGATAGCAAAAACGGGTTGAATTAATTGTGGTATAAAATTATTATACCAAGGTGAGTAAAAAAAGACTCAAGAGGGGGGGGAAGTAAATTAAGTCCCTTTAAAAAAATTAACAAATTTAAATGTCCCTCTTGAAATCACATTGAATATGTCCTTCTATTTTTAAATGAGTTATGTAATGGAAATAAGATAAAATAAAGAGATGAGGATGTAGTATTGTATAGTGGTTCAGAGAAAAAAAATTCCTTGTCCACCACCAACACTCCTTCTTTGAGCTTGGTGATTTTACTAATTTGATCCTTTTACCCAGGGACCTTGAAAACTAATTGCAGATGGTTGAAACCTTACAATAAGGATTTTATAGGGCCTTCGGTTTCTTTTATCGGGAACCTCAATAGCTTAGTACAAAAAATTGACACTCCACCATAATTGAGTTCAAGTATTCAACACTTTTCTCACAACCGAGTATGAAAAATTGTCACTTAGAAGAAATAGATGAGATAAAGAAATGTGAAAAAATTCTCTGCACAATCACCTTTATAACTAATAGTATGTCATCAACCCCTAGAAAATGAATCTTTAGGATATAATATATATGAATTATACTTCATTGTAAATGATATTAAATCATCCAACAATAGTATATGACTGTTTTTCAATGTAAAAAAGGCTTCCTCTCACTTTTTTCAAAGAAGAAAAAAAAAATAAACATTATCACGTTGGAATATTCTTCATATAATATAGAATAAATGATACAAATAGTGTATCAATTCTCTCTTAAAAATTATCAAGAAATAAAAATAGACTTTTTTTCTCTTCTATATTTTTCTTTTCCATATTTGTCTTAATATTCTTTTAACAAACAAGAAAAATATATAGAAATATATTTTTTCCCACAGAGATTTCTTTTTATTTGAAAATAATATTTAAAAAATAGATATTAAAATAGGTTCCTTTAATTTATCTACAACTATTTCACAACCATTTCCATATTTACTTTATTGAGAATATGATCCTCAAATATCTTGCTTACTCATATATTGAATATCTTATACTTTTATACAAAGAAATCAGCTGATGGTATTCTTTAAAAATATATAAACCAATTAACCAAAGTGAAAAGATCATAAATAAAGCACAATAAGCTCTTTTAATGAAGATGATAATGAAAGGATCCTCGAAGATATTTATTTTTCAAATATGCATCGATTTACCAAATCATAAAAATGATATTTCTGAGTTGCATTCAGGGATAAATATTTATTATATAAGAAGTATCTTAGTCCTACATTAATATCTTAGAAACCAATTTAAATAGATTTTATATAATTTAATAATAATTAATAAAATCATAATCCAATAATAATAATCCATATAACATTGTAGAAAATGGAAATATGAAAAACTTGTAAAAACAAAGTATTATGACTTACAATATTTTTTATTTTGTAGCCTCTACTATTTATAAAAATAATCCCATAATATATAAATTGATTATATATAAATATTATTAAATACAGATACTATGGTGCACAATTTTATTGATTTATTAATTTAATATAGTTTCCAATTATTCTGAATCCTCTTGATATTTCAGTATCTCCACTTCTGTAAAATCAATTTCAATATTCTCGATTCTCCTCAAGATCCAACAAGTCTATATGAAAAAGGGCAATGTGTTTATCATATATATAATGCATACAATATATTATTCTTATATTACATGCACTGTATGCGTGAGATTCATTCCACAGAAGAAATATCCTACACAAACAATATACATATGGTATGAATCTCCAATTTTAAAATAATTGAGTATGTGAAATTCATCTCTATTATTGTAAAATTGAATCTATTACAAAACTCATATAGTATCTCAATTAAATAAACTGATATCATAAAGTTGGAAATGACACTTTTTTCATGTTGTAATGGGAAGGTGAGGTGTAGTTTCAATATTATGCCACAAATTCATCAATCTAAAAAAATATCAATATTGAATTCATTCAGCACCTCATATGTGAGTTTTGTAAGTGAAGAGTAAATATTTATGGGTGTCATGAACTCCAGTTCATCTTGAAGTGTGAGGCCAAGGTTTCTTTCAACCAATAGTTTGATTTTTGGAAACTGAAATCTTTCAACATGTAAATACATGTAAGAGGTTCCATAGAGATGAATCCACATATGAAAAAGCCCCACATAATCAAATTAGCATATTTTAATTCTCTATGTATCTGAATTCATTTAAAAAAATATAAAATTATGGGAATTAATGTAGGAATATTCACCATATAATAAAATCTGAAATACTAAAATTCTATGATAGTTTTGAAATCACAAGGTTCAATGAATTTTTTGAGCCTCTGAACATACAATTAAACTTCTGTCTATTTAATTTATATTTATACAATTTCATAATCTTTCTAGAAGATCAAAAATAAATTGAATTTGACACTCATAGATTAATATATTTTCTAAAAATAGTAACATAAATAATCTAAAATTTATATAAAATATAACTAAATTTTTTGGAGAGTTTGGTTAATATTTATAGTTCCTAAAAGATCATTTATCTCTTCCTTATAGTTAAATGAAATGTTGGTAAACTTATTTTCTATCCATCGCAAAAAGAAGCACATGATTTTGAGGCCTTTAACTTATGTTATAATCAAAACATAGTTGTGACTATAATCTGAAAATATATTGTATAAAAAAATACATAGAACAACTTCAGATAAAATTAAGAACCTAAAAATGATTTATTTATCCTTTTTATAGTTAAAGAAAATGTAGACAATATTATTATCTCTCTAAAAAAGTAATAGGTGTAAAATTATGTGGTCTATAACTCATGTTATGATCAAAATATTGCAAGATAATAAAACTAAATAATCACCAAAAATTGGAATTGGAGACTCATTGAATAATAAATAATAAAATAATAATAATAAAACTAAATACAAAAGAAAATTAAATTAAAACTTATATATTAAATAGAGTGAAATAATTATCAAAACACAAACAAGGAATGGTAATGTGGAACTCTACATTCTACCACTTTTTTATAATTACAAAACTCAAAATTACTCTCCCCCCTTTTGTAATGATAAAAAAGATAAAGTTATGAAGATTTGACCATGTTCTAGTAAATAAAAATAACAATCAAATGTATTTCTTCAAAATCAAAATTCCTTTTAATGTCAAACTTTTTTTAAAACAACAACCACAAAATAACATATATAATTTTTTTAAGAAGAAATTAAATCTCCCCCAACAACTAGAATTTGAAAATAATCACAATGGTTATGAAAAATGATTCTTTAAGAAAATATAAACTACCATTTTCAATAACTCTAAACACACGATTTAAATAGAACAAATAGTAAATATAATAACATGATTCAAATTTATGAAAAGAAATAACACTCTCCCCTTAAAATATATTAATCAATCAAGAACACATAATATATAAACACGATTTCAATAGATTTAACAAAAATACCTAGTTTCCTTCAAAGGATTAAATAGTTAATAAAACATGATTTTACCATATTATTTTAGAATAAACATCCTGGTACAAAAAATAATCAAGATAAGCATAAATTTTTATTAACAACTATAGAATATCTCCCTTAATAAATGTTTCAACTCATTGGAAAAATTTAATAGTGAATGATTCCTTTGAAACAATTTATTGATATAATGTTATCAGTGAGTCAACAATAAGTTGAATCCCCTTGTATAAAACTTTGAACTACAAGGAGCTACAGAAGAAAAATAATGACATTCAAGGAATTAAGAGTTAATAACAGTTTTACTTTATTCCATTAAATAAATAATTTAATCATATGACATTCAGGATAGTACCACTCAAAACTAAGCATAAACATAATAGATATTCAAGATTTTAGAGTTAAAAGATGTTCAAATAATATCAAAATTATTTTTATCATAAAAAGCAGTGCAATTCATATAATATGAAAAAAAATATTTTATTACATGCAAGTAAGATAAATGATAAAACATTAAATACATACTTATAAGCAATATATAAACCTAAATTTTAGCACATGATAATTTACAATTAGATAAAACATAAAAATACATGAATATAAGCTATAAATTTATATTTTAGTACTAAAAACAATTCAAAATTTTTATATATTTTAAAATTATGTACATATATAGGAATAGGAGTAAAATATAAAATATCTAAGGTGTTATCCTCTATATAAAACAATTAATTTATTTTAATCATATATAAACATTAAAACATAAATGAAATAAGAAATCCTTGGATATCAGTTATATATCCAAGGATTTTTTCTTTTATATTATGAATTACTTCATAGTTGGATAATACTTTTTTGGTAAATCTACAGGACTTTCACCAAACCTTTGATACAAAATTTGAACTAAATAATCCTTCATTTATTGAGCACCCACCATATGGTTTTACATTGAATTCCAAAGGAATAGACATGTAAAATATGAAATACAATTTCCTTTTTGTACCCATATTTTTTTGGGTCTAACAGTGTTAGCAACAATGATTTAGGCAACTAAATCAGGTTACATTGAGAAGAAATTCCATATCTAAAATTAGATAAATATTTTTAAAAATAAATATGTTTTAGACAAAAAATCTGAGAAATTTTAAAGAAATAATCATTTTCATAGTAACCATTAATTAGATAATTAAAACATTTAAAAAAAGACATACATTTACTTTTAGAACAAGGTACAAAATAACTTCTATATAGTTTGGGTTCTTCTCTTTTACTTATAATTCCAAATTCACCTTATTAATTTTATTCTTTTTAATAATTTTATTCAAATTATTTTCTAATTTTTTAAATATATTATTATCTTGTTTCAAAGAATCAACTTCAATTAATAAATCCTTTATATTATTATCATGAAAACAACAAGAAGTATAACTAAAATTTTATATCAGATAAAAAAATAGATAAATTTTTGTTTTCCAATAAAAAAGCATCATAGGATTTCTTTAAATATTTATGATTTTTCTTTAAATATTAAAAATTTTCTTCAATAATAAAATTATATTAATTAATTTTAGTAAAAATATATTTTCACAAATAGAATTTTTTGAACAAAAAGAAGATTGCACCTCTTTAGCTTAATTCATAAGAGAGAAATTATTCATTTAATTTTCATGCTCAGATTCTAAGTTAGAAGTAGATTCATTACTTGAGTATTTAGTAACACTCCATGTAGCCTCCATGGATTTATTCCCTTTTCTATTATACTCATATTTCATTTGAAATTTTAATTGAGGGTAGTTAGGTCTTAAATGACCTTTCCTCTTACATTCAAATCATCTGAATTACATTTCCTCATTATTTTTTATATTTTCCTTTCTCTTATTATATATCTTAATGATTTTTTATCAATATATGATAGCTTAATAATAGTGTTTGAAACACTATAATCATTAAAATATTATTTTTTAACATTTAAGGAATAAACTTTGATAGCTAAATTTTTCTTTTTGATAGAAATACTATTTTTTGGTTTTATATTAAATATCAGATTTATACATAATTAAAGTCCAAATCAACTCCTCCATATTTAATTTTTTTAAAGGATGATATTATCAAATATTTGTAAAAATTACATTCCACTTAAAGGTTAAAACTATAAGTAACTTTAATGCCTAATCAAATTTTGGAATTGTGTTCCCAAGACAATTATATCATTGAAAATTTATATCAACCAACCATTCATCTAAGTAATGTTTTCATCCTCAAAAAACTATACAGTATCAAATTTCACCATTCTAGTATTGTACCTCATTTTTAAAATATTATCTATTCCTTCATAGGAAACTGTAATGGTCTCACACATTTCATAAGCTATAACACATTGAGAAACTTATTTAAATTCATCAAGCCCATGCCCGTAGACAATAACATTCATAGCCCTTGAGTTCAAATCATATTCAACTTCTTGAGTATCATTCCATGTATACTAGATGGATCCCCATTCTTTGGGTCTCCATCATCTCCTCTCACTAGGGTTCCATCTCAGTGCCGCCTCCTCCTCCCTCTCACCATCATCCTCGCATTGAGAGGCTTTTTCTCCACTGTGCTTCTCCTTCTCTCATTCTTGTTCCATTATCTACCTCCAAGATCTCAATCACTGTGAATCATGTTTTTGGAACCATCGATAATAAACCCCATATATGTTTAACTCATTACAAATCTAGAGACTTGGGATTTTTTGGTGGTGGAATCTAGTGATCCTCTTCCTATTACTTTCCAGTTTCAATTTTTTGTTTTTTTTTATGTTGGATATTGTATCTCCCAACTTCGGTCCTACTTTTTAGTGCTCCTACTATGCCCTTATTACCTTACCCACTATGAAATACCCAATTTTTGGTCAAGAATGATGGGTTTTTAGGGATGTTTGGGATGGTGGGGCAATAGGGATAGAGGCATTTTCATTATAGTTTTCTCCATTGTCTCTATTTTCCTTACTTTGTGTATTCCATTTCATGGTCTCAGTTTATTATAGATTTTTATTTTCTATTATATTGTTTTAGATTTAGAATATCATGTTTTTGGGTTTCTGGTTTCTCTTTGGATAGTGATGGTGGTGTCCTTATGGTGGATGGTTTTGGTGTTTCCTCTATGACGTCATTGAAGGGTTCTTGGCATTTTAGTATTTTTTGTTATTTTCTTTCCTTTTTTTATTCTCTTGGTGGTGGTTCCAAAGACAAAGTTATATAGTCATGCCAACATCCTTAGTTTATTGTTGAGGCCTTCATCTACTCTTTACTTTTCCCTTTCTCCAATATTCTACAACTCTTCACCCAGTTATAATTGCACAGTGTTTTTTCAAGGTTCCTTGGGAGGTAAGTTCAAGCAACTAACAATGCTATAGGATGTGTATTTCAGGGTGTCTTCATCTCTATATTTGGATCCACTTATATAATTATTTGAAGATATTTTTTTAATTTGGTGATTGGATGCTCGATTCAGTTATGGTGCCCCATTTCTCCAACAACTGTGATGATAGGTTTAGATTTGGGAGTCTTTGTTCATCGGGTTACTAGTAGTAAATTTTGTTGGCTTCAACTTCTTGGGGTTACATAAAATAGTGGTTTCTTATGGAATGTGGATTCTGATGATGAATTTTATGAGTTTAGTTGACAGCTGGCATCTACCCAGGATGGTAGTCTCTCGTTTTGAGTCCGTTGTGATTTCCAGCTCATCCTTGCACATTTTTCATGTTTCAAATATTAATTTAGCACTCTGTTACGGTTTGAATTTTGAAATATGGTTTTAATTTTGAAATATCTAGATATATGTGAGGTTAACACTCAACTAAGAAGTAACTTCTAAAAATAAAAAAATAAAATTGATTTGGAGGAAAAGTAGAATTCCATGTCCTAGGTTCTCTAATAAGAATCTTATATGGTTTCAACACTTTAAAATAAACTTTTAGTACAATATTCTTGAAATATATAATCACTACTAAAATTTGACGTATTTGTGAAGGGATATTTGTGAAGGGATCACGTCACAAATGATCTTTTGCGATGGGGTCCCGTTACAAATAGCCCATTGCAGAAAACGGCGTCACAAATAGTTTTTTTTGCAACGGACCCATCGAAAAAAATACTATTTATGACATGAAGATTTCCCGTCACAAATCATTCTCCAATTATATATATATTATATATATATATACCTATTACGATGGTCCCATCGCAAAAATGTATTTGCGACGAGCCCGTTTTCCAGTCGCAAATATTTTTCCAATTATATTATATATATATATATATATATATATATATATATAAATGTTATGAGGGGCCCGTCATGAAAAAAATATTTGTGACAGTCCTGATTTTTCTATTGAAAATAGTTATTTAAAAAATATATAAACTATTTGCGACGGGTTCCCATCACAAAAGGACTCATCGCAAATACTTAATAAAAAAATATATTCAATAAAACTAGGATTAATTAATATTAGAAAATAATAATAATAATACTATTTATATAAATAATATTATATTATATTATAATAATAAATAACAACAATAATATAAAAAAATTATATTATTATAATATTAATAATAAAATAACATTAATAATATAATATTATTATTATTATTATTATTATTTATAAAAAATAATATTAATATTATTTAAATAATAAAAAAATCATAAAATATTAAAATTCTCAATATTCAAAAAAAATATATAAAATATTATTATTATTATTATTAAAATAAATAAACATTAAAAAATAAAATACTAATAATAAATAATAAAATAATAAAATAATAAAAAAAAAGATAAATTATGCAATATTCACACCAATATAAAAGACAAAAACTGTAAATAGTTAATATTACAAAAAACATTGAATTAAAATGTTTTTAACAAGAAAAATATCATTGGGGGATAGTCTTCTAGACGAGGTAGAGGAGCTGGAGGAGATGATAGAGGAAACATCATCCCTAAACTACGAGTCAGATGACGTATGTACTCCATCTGTTCATGATGATGCTGCTGCCATTGATACATATCCTCCTTGTACTGCTGCTGCTGCTGACGCATCTCTTCCTACTGCTTACACAAAATCTCTATAAGCTCACTCTGAGCTTGTAGCTGCTCCTGATACAGTGATCCAGAAGATGTTGCATATCCATGAGCTCCTCTCGAGCTGGACGCTGACATCACAACAGCACCATAATAAGTCCCATGAGTCAAATGAGAGTCGATACCAACTACTTGGCCCTTCTCAAAGCCATACTGAGCCTCTTGTATCCGTGTTGCCTCATCAAAATTGTGGCCACTAGTCTGATTAGCTATCTCGGCCTGAATCTCAGCTTGTGTCTGAGAGTTTGTAGCCTCATATGAGTCCTTCAATTCCAATTTAAAATTAAAATAGTGAAAATATTATATGTAGTTAATTTTCAAACTGAAAAAGAAATAATACTAACCACAATCCGATGTTAGCGATCACCTCTAATCTCTCTAGTGGCTGAATCACTATACATCCTCCGATAAACATCGTACTCCATAATATCAGGCTGCTTGACTACCTATATGAATATAAAATAAAATATTTATATTTAAAGTTATATAAAATATTTAAAAAAAAGTAATTACCAGATTCTCTCTATGCATACTGAATGTACGACTACCAACTCGATGTGTTACCTCCTGTCTCCCCCAGTTCTATTGGACCAATAAAGATCTCATCTAAAATCCACCACCCAACCAGTGTGAACATAATCCATCCCAAACATGAGATGAAATGTACTCTAGTCAGTGGGCTCTACACGACTAATCAAATACTACCACTTCTGCATTCTTCATGACCGTCCTTCTCGAATTGGGAAAAAATGACAGAAACAGTCACGCATAGACACCTCCCATGCTACATGGACAGAGTCATGCATGCTATCATCCATGGGATACCATAAACCCTAAAAATAATTTATAACATCAAATTAATAATGAAATAAATTTCAAAATAAATATTTTTTATTTATGTACCATCCAATGATCGAACATTCCAAGATGCACATCAACAGGAATCTGTTCTCATGTGATTCATGGATTAGAAAAATAATTGTGCAAAGTAGTGCTCCCCTGTCCAACAGCTATATGAACAAAACAGTGAAAAAGAAAAAATAATCAAACAATTAGTATATAAATAAATTAATAAAAGCTAACTAAAATACACAGGTTACCATTCCTTCGCGTGTGTGGATCGAAGCCAAGACGTGGACGTAGCTCAGGGATAGGGTCAGGAATCATCAGTCAGGCAAGACCATTCCCCTCTACATACCCCCTGAACCACCAGTAGGTTGAGGGTTAGATGATCCCATATCTTCCCCATCCAAAGGTATCTCACCCTCCTGCAACTGAAGAAATAGATTATCATCCATCTGAAACACAAAATTATTGTTGTTAGCAAATAGTTAAAAATAACTATTATATATAAATATACCTTATTTATGATTATAACCAATATTTAATTGTGTCAATGTTCACCTTCATCGTCATATTCATATTAGACGGTGTCAATGTCTTTATATTCCTCCTCTACATAATCAATATCAATATGAGTTTTAGTTTCATCATCTCTTTCCATTTCAAATTCATTTGTAACATCATTAACATCATCATCATCATCGACCCTTAATTGCGGGGTGTCATCATTGATATCCTTGTCTCTTTGTGAAAAATATGGATTTTGAGTAGTCTCTTGAAAAATTTCAATTCCTTGAACTTCAGTGGAACCACATTCACATTGAGTAAACTGATTTTCCTGAGATTTTATTTTTATTATGCTCTACCAATCACTCAGGTCTCTTGAAGTAGCACAGTACTTTGCATAATAAATTTGATGTGCCTGTTGAGCCAAGAAAAATGGTTCATTTACTGCAAGAAGAATTTTATATTTAATATCAATGATTCTATTAGTTGGATGAACATGTAAGCCTCTCTCAATATCCAAATACCAACATTTAAACATTGTTATGTAATTCTGTCTGAGATAACACAATTTAATAATTTCATCTAACATACCGAAAAAGTCAAATTCGGTTTCTCTATGATGATATCCTCTCAAGAAAAATCCATTGTTCATTGTTTTTTTGATTCCCCATATGCACGTGTTTGAAATAAAAAACCATTAATCACATATATATTATAAGATTTAACCATTTTGGATGGTGGGTTCCTCAATATACACAGTCGCTTATCAATTTTATCAGCATGCTGAGACACTTGAAAATTTGTAAATAAATTATCAATATAGTAAATAATAAACTGAATTGATATGTTTTCCATTATAATATGAAAATCATGAATTTTTAATCTGGTAATATGACCATTCTTAACATATCTTCCAAAATTGGAAGCATAACCATCTGTAAGTATCAAATCTACAATCCACTAAAAAAATAACAAGTGACTCTCTTTAGACAATGTATAAGAATCTTTTGGATTCACTAACCTCTGTGATCTGACATTTTCAAACAGTTCAAGTTCTGGTCACCTATAAATTTGGGCAATATCTAATAATGCCTTTACATTATCTTTGATCTTACCTGCTGTATCCAAAACTGTATGAAATAAATTATCAAAATAGTTCTTCTCAATATGCATGACATCCAACATGTGGCGGACCAACAAATCAGACCAATATAGAAGATCCCAAAAAATGCTCTGTTTTATCCAATTGTGTTCTTTCCCAAATCCATGAATTTTCTGTTGGTTTATTATTAGTTCAAATGTGATGGGGGGTAATGAAAATACAATTGATTTTAACTTTGTACCTAAGATCATTTTTATAGGTTCATCCCTTTTAATCGTGCCTTTTCTAAAATGATATTTGTTCCACTGAAAAGGATGATCGGTTGGAAGAAATATACGATGATATTCAAAATAGAAAGTTTTTTTTCCATTAACAAGTATAAATGCTTTGTTGTCTCTCATACAGTAAGAACATGATTTCAGACCATTTTTAGTCCAGCTAGATAATATTCCATATGTCAGGAAGTCACTAATTCTCCACATCAATGCAGTTTTTAGTTGGAAATTTTGTTTCACAACAACATCATAGGTACTAACACCATTTCTCCATAATGAATTTAACTCATCAATCAATGGTTTCAAATAAACATCTATAGTCTTTTTCAAATATCCTGGGATTAATAAGGTCAAATAGATATAAGGCTCCTTCATTAACATCTATGGAGCTAAATTGTAAAAAGTTATAAAGACAGTACATCATGAATAATGACTACCATAAGAACCAAACTGACAGAAACCTTCAGTAAAAAGACCCAATCGCACATTCTAAGCTTCTAAAGAAAAAGATGGATGCACTTTATCAAAATGTTTCCATGAATCACCATCAGATGGATGATTAAAGCTTTTACCAGTTGAAATATTGGTTTTGTTCCATGAAATCATTGTCGTTGTGTTCTAAGACATAAATAAACACTGCAACTTGGGTGTAATAGGGAAATATCTCAACATTTTTAAAAGAATCAATCCAGACTTCCTCTGTTTAGCTTCTTTATACCGTGATTTTCCACATGTGGGAAAACTTTCCAACATCTCATTTTTACCATAATATAAGATGAAATCATTTTCACATTCATGAATCTTCTGATAACTAAGGCCCGGATTATGAACCAGCCTCTTACTCTCATAGTAATTTACAGGAAACAAATTTCCTTTAGGTAATAGTGTTTTAACCAAAGAAAATATCTTATCAAAATAGTTTTTTAACATTCCATTATCTAATTTAATAGCCATAAATTTTATCAACTGCTTCTAATTTACTTATCTTGCAACCATGATATAATGCTTCATCAGCAGAACTCAACAACTCATAAAATTCAGATGGTGCCAACTCAGGAGTTAAATCAATATCATCTTGAGTTTCAGTTTGTTGAACAGATAGACTTGCAACATCATGTATTAAATTTTAAAACCGTGATGGATATGGAATCAAATTATTAGTATCTTCTCTATAACTACATTCACCGTGTTAATACCAAAAAACATAATCTATTTGAAAACCAAAACGAAAGAGATTTCCCCCAATGTTGTCAAATGTGTCAAATGTTCTCAAAGAACATTTTTTACAAGGACACTTAATAGTTCCTTCTAAAACAAATTCTGATTTTGATGATGCAAATGATAAGAAAGCTTCAACACCCTCAATATATACAGGATTTAAACTATATCCGTTTGGATTTCTATGCTGATTTATCCAAGTGCGATCATCTAATAGTGACTATTGTCGACTTCCTTATTCCATATTTTTCTACAAAATATAAAATCATTATTGTTTTTGAAGAATTTGAAATAAGAAAAACACTATCCATAAAACAGAAGATAAGTAATTACAGCTACTTCATACTAATTACCACTAATTATGGGAGACACAATTTTCAGTGGATTGGTGGATTTTCTTTTGTCCGATGACTCATTTTCTTGCAACTTTCTCACACTAAAATCACAATGAAGAATATGCTCAGAGGTAAGCATATCCATTCTCGTGTATATGAGAATCCATAAGCATACCTCAGACCAGATTCTTCATTGTGATTTTAGTGTGATAAAGATGAATGTAAATGATCCTTCAGAAAAAAGATCCCCCTTTTCGTCGATAGATCATCTTCTTACAGTTGTCACTGCCTGAAAACATTATAAAAAATGTGTTCCTATGAATTCATATCCAATCTTGTGCATATGAGATTAGATATGAATACGTAGAATCACATTTTTCATAATGTTTTGAGTCGGTGAGAGTTGAAAGGAGAAAAGTCATCGAGCAAAATGAGTTCCGCAAATCCACTAGAAATTATACCAAGTTATTACAATTTATTACAATTACCCCTATTTATTACTAATTATTTCTAATTATTCCTAATTATTCCTAATTATTGTTAATTATTGCTAATTATTTCTAATTACTACTAATTACTGCTAATTATAACTAATTATTGCTAATTATTCCAAATTATATCTAATTATATCTAATTATTTCTAATTATTCCTAATTATTGCGAATTTTTACTAATAATTACTTTTTATTACTAATTATTGCTAATTATTAGTAATTATATCTAATTATAAGTAATCATTGCTAATTATTGCTAATTATTGCTAATTATTGCTAATTATTAGTATTAATTACTATTTTTTACTATTTTTTATTAATTAATACTAATTAATACTAGTTAATACTTATTAATACTAATTATTACTAATTAATACTAATTATTACTAATTAATAATAATTATTACTATTTATTACTATTTATTAATAGTTATTAGTAATTATTACAAATTATAGTAATTATTAGTATTTATTAATAATTATTAGTATTTATTAATATTTTTTTCTTAATTATTAATAATTACGACTAATTTTTCCTAATTATTGCTAATTATTGATAATTACTAATATTAATTGGTAATTAAAGATAATTATCACTAATTATTACTAATTATAGCTAATTATTACTAATTATTAGTATTAATTACTATTTATTACTAATTAATACTAATTAATACTATTTATTACTAATTAATACTAATTATTACTAATTATTACTAATTAATACTAATTAATACTATTTATTAGTATTTATTACTATTTATTACTATTTATTACTAATTATTACTAATTATTAGTATTTATTAGTATTTATTACTAATTATTAGTATTCATTACTATTTTTTATTAATTATTGCTAATTGTTACTAATTGTTGCTAATTATTGCTAATTATTGCTAATTATTTCTAATTATTGCTAATTATTGTTAATTATTAGTATTTATTAGTATTTATTAATAATTAATAACAATTATTTCTAATTAATACTATTTATTACTAATTATTACTAATTATTAGTATTTTTTAGTATTTTTTACTAATTATTGCTAATTATTGCTAATTATTGCTAATTATTGCTAATTATTGCTAATTATTACTAATTGTTTCTAATTATTAGTATTTATTAGTATTTTCTACAAATTATTAGTATTTATAACTAATTATTACTAATTATTAGTATTTATTACTAATTATTAGTATTTATTGCAAATTATTAGTATTTGTTGCTATTTCTTTCTAATTATTGCTCATTATTGCTAATTATTGGTATTAATTACTATATATTACTAATTAATATTAATTAATACTAATTAATACTAATTAATTCTAATTAGTATAATTATTACTAATTATTACAATTCATTACTAATTATTACTATTCATTACTAATTATTACTAGTCATTACTATTTATTACAAATTATTAGTAATTATTAGTAATTATTACTAATTATTAGTATTTATTAGTATTTGTTACTAATTATTTGTATTTATTACTATTTATTAATAATGATTATTATTTATTCCTAATTATTACTCAGTGCCGCTAATTATTACTAATTAGCATCAATTACTATTAATTATTGCAAATTGCTGCAAATTACTGCTACTAATTACTAATTACCACAAATTATTTATATTCACTATTAATTATCGTTAATATTTCCTAATTAAAACTAATTATTAATAATTAGTACTAATAATTTCAATTTATTGTTACTAATAAATACTGATGACAAAAATAATCTAAATCTCATTTAATTACAACTAATTAACAATAATTAAAATTAATATAAAAAATGAAATAAATATTAAATAAAATAAAACATATATACCTTTAAACTTGATCTCTTATAGGTGTACACAACTTCAAAACTTGTTCATAAAAAAAATCAACTCAGAGAAATTTTAACTCTAAAATTAGAGTTTAGAGAGAGTGATAAAGTAGGAATTGAGAATAAGAATGAAAAAACGGATCAGGGGTATATATTGGTGAGATTATTTGTGACGGTACTATTTGCGACAGGACTCCCATCGCAAATAATACTATTTTCAATGGGTCCTGTTGCAAATACCTTCGGCCGCATTATTTACGGTCGGTGGTTAAAAGGGTATTTATGGCGGGACCCGTCACAAATAGTGACCTGCCGACACACTATTTGCGACGGGGGAAGATCCCGTCGCAAATAGAATTTACCGCCACCGGGTATTTGCGACGGGGGGGTGGGGTGGGTGGGTGGGGGGTGCCTTCCTATCACCAATAGTATTTACCGCCACTGGGTATTTGTGACGAGGAGGCCCCCCGTCGCAAATACCCTTCCCGCAGTTTGGTGCAAAAATCGCACCACACCGCACCAAACCTTTTGCGATGGGACCCCTAATCTCGTCGCAGAAAACTAATTATTTGCAACCGGTTGACGTCCCCATTGTAAATAATTTCTTTGACGGACTATTTGCGACGAGACCTATTCCCGTCACAAATAACCCATCGCAAAAAGGCCATTATTCCCATAGTGAATCATCATTTCTTTCCAGTATCCATAGTTATCGCTATTGAAATAAGGATCACATATCAAAGATATACCTTCTATAAGATCAATCATTGAAAAAAATCTCTGTCCAATGATCTTCTCCTTAGGCTTGTTAGGTCCAAAGTAAATATTTAATAACATCAAAAAGAGAGTTAAGGATGATACCAAATGTTTTTTTAGGTAGAAATAACAACATGTCTTTAAAGATCTCTACAAAGAGTGCTACTGCTATGATACCAATTAATTTCCCAAGGTGAGTAAATAAAGACTCAAGATGGGACAGGGGGATTAAGTCCCTTTAAAAATCTTATTCAATTTAAACATCACTCTTGAAATCTTATCGAATCAACCTTTCTCTTTTTAAATGTGTTATACAACAAAATATAAGAAAATAAAGAGATGCAAACTTAGCATTGTATAGTAGTTCGAGGCATAATAATAGACTAGTCTTAGGGGTTCCCATGGGTCAGGCTTGGTCATAATCATTTTTCTATAATGACCCTACCTGACCCAACCCACTGTGTATTGGGTTAGGCCGGGTTGGGTTAGTCAAATTCAGTAAAAAAAAATATAGTAAATAATAATAAAAAATGTAAAACTATTGATTAAATTAAAGTTAAACAAATTGAGATTATCACATAGAGCACCCAATCATTCATAATATATATATATATATAATAAATAATAACTAAAAATTAATATAGATTAATAAATATAACTTAAATATAATGTAAATATGATTTTATATAACATTGTATAATGTAAATAAAATTCTATATAATGTAAACATAAAATACATTATATTTATAGAAATCAAATGTTATATATCATAAATATATAATTTTATAATATGAATATAATATTTTATAATGTTATATTACATAAATATAAAGTTATATAATGTAAATATAACATAAATATAATGTCAATATAATATAAATATAAGTTTATATTTATGTTATATTTGTGTTATATAACCTTATTATTTATTGTTAATTATTATTAATTATTGGTAGTTAATATTTAATATTTAGTATAAATTATTATTTATTATTATAAATTAATACCAATTAATTATCAATTACTAGTTATTTAGTATTAATTATTTATCAATCGATATTATGTTTTATTTATTATTTATTCAATATACATATGGTTTGGTTGGTCGGGTCTGGTTGGGTTAAAATTTTGAAAACCTATGAAATGACCCAACCCAGTCCAATCTAACTTGACCCATCTATACCCCACATGTAACCCGAGCCAACTTGGTCATATTGGTCAGGTCGGGTCAAGTTTGGACACCCCTACATAGTCCACTCCACCAACACTATTTTCACAAGATTGATGATTTGAGTAATCAGATCCTTTTATCTACATACATGGATAACTGAGTGTAGGAAGTTGACACCTTACACAAAAGATTTTATTTGTCCTTTAGGTTATTTTATTGGGAACCTCAACATCTTAGTATGAGAAGGTGACTCCCCACCATGACTATGTACAAGCAGTCAATACTTCACCCTAAATTGAGTAAAATATGGTGTCACTTAGAAGAAATAGATGAGGTGAAGAAATGTTAATAACTTATATGCACAGTTTCCTCCACAAATGATAGTCTGTAGTCTTCCTCTAAAAAATTAATCTTCTGGATATCACAGATTTGAATAATAATTCACTGTAGATTATATTTAATCATCAAACAATAGTAAAAGGATATTTTTCAATATAAAATATACTTCCAATTTCTTCCTTTGAACAAAAACAAAAAAATATCACACAGGTTTCTTCTTCACATAGTTAAGAATATAATATAATTAAGTATATCAATTTTCACTTTAAAGTATCAAGTAATAGAAATAGACTTTGTAGCTATACTATATTTTTATTTTCCACAAATTTCTTATTCTTCTCTAAACCAACTATAGAAATATATAGAAATATTTTTTCCCATTGATATTTTCCTTTATTATAAAATAATATTAAAAAAATAGATACAATAAGAGGTTCCTTAAACTTCTCAATGAAATCTATACATCCATTTCCAACTTTAATTTCTTGATAATAACAACATCAAATATCTCCTCCATTCATTTATTGAACATCTCAAACTCTAATACAAAAAAAGAAATAGGAAGTCTTTTTTAAAAATAGACATCCTGATTAACCAAAGTCAACATATCTTAAATAAAGTATGAAAAGCTCTTTAAATGAAGATAACAATGGTTAGATCCTTGAAAATATTTATTTTTCAAATATACATAAGATTCACAAATCATAAAAATGATATTCATAAGTTATATTCAGGGATAGATATTTTCTATCTAAGAACTATCTGGTCCTACATAAATCCCTTCAAAACCATTCCGAATAGATTAATTAGAATTTAGGAATAATTTATAAATTGATAAACTAATAATAATAATAATCTAGATAACACCATGAAAAAAAATGAAAATATGAATATCCTAAAAAACTAGAGTATTGTGACTTTTAGTATTTTGATTTTGTATCATATATTATTTCTGAAAAAAATCCCATAATATATGAAGATATTATATAGAAATATTTTGAATCATAGATACTATGGTGCATAATTTGAATCAATAATTAATTTAATTTAGCTTACAATTATCTTGAATCCTCTCGATATTTCTGTATATTCACTTCCATAAAATCAATTTCAATATTCTCCATTATCCTAAATCTCTAGTGATCCTATATGAATCAATCACAATGTGTATATTTTTTATATAATTTGTACAATATCTTCTTCTTATATTACATGATATGTGTTAGATTAATTTTTCATAATATGCCCCTATAAAACCAATATACAGGAGGCCATAATATTCTATTTTTAAATGCCCAAGTATATGAATTTCATCTCCAATATGTTAAAACTACATTAGTTTCAAAACTTAAATAGTATCTTGACTGAATAAACTTATATCAAAAAGTGTTAAGATACATATCCTTTATGTTTTAATAGGAAGATGAGGTGGGTATTTAATATCATGATACACCTTCATCAAGTTATAAAATATGAATCTCAAATTCATTTAGCATGTTGTATATGAGTTCTTTAAGTGAAAAATAGATATTCATTAGTGTCATGAACTATAGTTCATCCTATAGTGAACAATGGAGTTTTATTTCAAACTATAGACCGATTTCTGACAATTGAAATCCTTTTCAATGTAAGAAAAGATATGTAAGAAGTTCCATGGAAATAAATCCACATATGGGAAATCCCTATGCAAGAAAATTGACTCACATAATAAAATTGACACATCCCAATTTTCCATGTATCATAATTCATCTAACCAACATATTCGTGCACGGGAATTCATATACACATATTGTCCACATAAGAAAATATGGAATACTAAAATTCTAGGATATATTGACATCATAAGTTTTGGTAACTTTTTTGAGCCCCTAAACACCTGATCCAACATTTGGTCATATAAATTATATTTATATAATTTTATAATGTTTATATTATATTATAAATCAATTCAATCTGAAATTCATATCTTGATATGTCATCAAAAAATAGTAACATAAATAATATAAAATTTTTAGAAAATATAACTGAAATAATTTAAATAATTTAGTCATTTTTTATTTTCCCTAAATAATTATTTAAATCTTACTTGTAGTTTAATAAAAAATAGAAAATTTATTTTCTATCCATATCAATAAGAATAGTGCAATTTCAAGGCTTTTATCTCAAGTTATAATCAAAAAATCATAGCGACTATAATTTGAAAATCTTCTACATAACAAAAAACATAAAACTTTAGATATAATTAGGATCATCAAAATGATTTATTTATCCTTTTTTATAGTTGAAGAAAATATATATAGTTCTATTATATTTCTAAAGAAATGGGTGGTTTAAAATTCTATGGTCTATAGATCATGTTATGATCACAATACTACAAGATAATGAAGCTAATATTCATCACCAAGTCAAAAAATAACTCATTAAATAATAAAATAATAAAAAACTAAATATAAAATTAAATGAATTAAAATATTAATCTAAATAGGTTTATGTAATTATAAAGAGAAATATTAATGGAAAGGATACATTTAATAAAAATATCCTATATCGCATGCTACTTTATTTATATCACTCCAAGAAATATTTCTATTGAAGGAGATATTATCTAAATCTCACACACATATGACATGTTATGACCTATATTGAAAGGTTCCATATAACAGAAATCGAATAATGTTTTATGCATTATGGGTATATATTTTGATGTGATATAATGATATAATATATCATTTCCCCAACTTGTCGTAATTTATGAAAAAGGCATATCATTGGCATTATGAATCATATAGTATGATTCATATGTCATCTATGGTTGATCATAGATTGAGAACATTAATTATCAACATTTGAATATTTCCCAAATAATCTATCATTTATTAAAAGAAAAAATTTATATGATGAAACATTGGGAGAATGATTTGGATGAAGGTTAAAAGAGTTGTAACTGAATTAATTTACACATAATGTATGAGTAAATGCATGAAAACTTGGGGAGTGTCCTTGAGGACTATATATGAATCCTTAATTATTGATGTTATGCCCTAACCCAGAGCCACTTAGCAGTGCTCGATCTAGTAATGCCATGTGGCCTCAGATGCACCACCCAATATGCTAGAGGCTTCCGACTAGTGACAGTAGATTGATCCACGCAGTGGGGAGACTATGCCCCCCAAATCAGAGTCATACGAACCTAGAGGAAATAACCAAAAAATATCAATCTAAAAACAACCGTCAATGAATGAAAAATAACAACAAATAAAAATTCTATATCAAATGTATCATGTATAATAATATAGCCAGACATACACTGATCACCCGTTGGATTGATCCCAAATACAAAAATTAAACAAAAATAAAACACAAACACACACACACCAGCCCTACTGTCATCCCCAGGACTCACACACCCTATCTCTAAATACTTATTGATCTGGACTAGAGTGGTCCACCACACATCTTATGCTGAACCCGAAAGGTGATAATAAGGTCTGTACGCACATCGAGGTTCCCATGTAGGGTGTGAGAAATACATTTTGATAGGGTCCCACCAAGTTCCCCTAGTATACTCCATTATATGCATGTATACATGAGGAATAAAATAAACATGTAACACAAATGCCTTTGATGTCTTATGCCTACCAGACCACAATGACTCCCTACGCATAAAGTCACTACATGCTAACCAAGAAACCATGACACTTGATCATGCTTACCTTCAATACTATGTCAGAATCCACCTTATCACCTCATCTGTCCCACCTCATGCCACATTATCGATTTTCAACCCATACCCAAAGACACAAGGTGGGTTAGTGTCAAAAATATTGACACACTAATCACAAACACTCGCTATAGTCATGCATCCATATCTCATCCCACTACTTAATCACTTGAGGAAGGGTCCATCATCCTTGTCACATCACCCAATGATCTATCCCCCATGGTAGTCCTTGACTAAATCCTATACAAGGAAAGGTCTAATTCATGCACACTGACCCAATATATGCAAGAAAAATTCCTCAAAATTGATATCTAAGGGGATAGGGCATGATCATCATACCAAACCAAGCCATGTTTGGAAAGGTTATAGACCCAATACCCTCTTCAAAGAATGGTCATCACAAAACCTATCCCTATAGATTCTAGGGAGGTTATCAAGCATACCAACCAATCCCTATGGACTCTAGGGAGGTTATAAAGAACATCGAACCATTCCCATAGACAATGGGGAGGTCACAAGCACATGTAAGAAAACAAGGACAATGAACAATCACACAATTCTCTAACTTATTCCATGGTTATTCTCACTCAAGACTTATCCCATCATCACAACACTTCTCACCACACTCACTAGGGATCCCATTAGGTCCTCCAAACTCATCACAGATTTTACCCATCAATACCATAAAACACTGGTCATCCATTAGTGAAAATTCCACCTGAAGGATACCATAACACCACAAGATTTCACAGTATATTATATTTTTAAAGAAATTCAATAGCTTATATTTCACGCAACACCGACTTGGCTTGTGTTACATGTAATATTGAGTTTTTGCGAAATAATAATTTAGTATTATAATTATTTAAATGTCATATTTATAACTTATTGATTAAATATAATAATATGAATAGTAAAAAAAATAAATTTTATTTATTATGTTTTCAAATAAATAAAATATATTTATAATGAAATGTATATGTTTTGGTAAAATAGTACTATTTTTTTAAAGAAACTACTTTTTATAGCCTTTTGTAAGCAACAAAAAAATTAATTTTAGACACTATTACAGATTGAATTTAGTAAAATAGATTTAATTATTGAATTCATAATATCAAAATTATCATAGTGTGAATTTTTTTTATTTTTCTGAAAAGTTTGAATTTTTTATGAATAGTGAAATTACTGTATTTTTGTTTAAAAACTAACTTTTTCATTTAAATAATAATTTTAATTTTCATTTATTTTAAAGTCAAAATAATAAATAATACACATATTAAAACAATTTAGGTCATTGGAACCATTTTTATAAATATAATTAGATATTAAATTTTTTTGAACTTTTGAACGTCTCTTTTACCCGCCTTCTAGCCACATTTATGGGATTAACATTAAACATAATTTTACCGCTTCTGTGAGTTGAATTCTAAAAAATGGAATTACATGGCTGTAATCAGTATGAAAAATTTGGCCTAATATGATCAAAATAATTTTTGGTGAAATGTAACTTTTGAATATTATTTACCACGGTTAAAGGTAAATAGGGTAATTAAAGGTAAAAAAATATTATAATAATATAAAATTACCCAAACACTTGTCCTAATTTCATTGGATAAATGTTTTTAATAGAAAATAAACCTTAGGTCGAAAATATGATCCTTTTTAAGCCACTTTTGTTAGATTAAGACATTTATTATATTTTATTTAAAATATAGTTAAAAGTATCATATTCAAATTTAAATAACTAAATAATTTTTTATATAGGGTTATACATTAGATAAATTTTACTATAATTATTCATTTAAAATATAAGAAACTTATATTCATCATTATAATTTATTTTTCATTTTTAGTGAATAAATAACTTAATTAAAGGGTTATATAATAATGATGTAGTAATTGTTTAATTAATAAAGATATCAAATAAATAATATTAAAAATATAAAAATAAATATAATTGGAATTAATTGATGATATAAACTAATTTAATAGATAACTTTGACATGTTAATGAAATATTATAAGTATTAGTTCGAAGTTATCATGTTGTTTAGATATTTTTAAAAATAAAAATATTAAATAGTATCAAAATCGACATAAATGATACTATAAAGTAAATAATATTTTATTAAATTATATAAAATTCATAAAAAATCTAAGGTTCATACAAATAACTAGAATAATGTTAAATATTCCATAAATGACTCAATTGGGGTTATTTGGGAATTTTATAGTAATTATATTAACTATTTGGTATAAAAATACAAGTATATATAGTAAAAGTTAAATTATTTAACTGAGGGTTAAATAAAAAAATATAAGGTTAATTTTTGGCATAAAATAGTTTAAAAATAATTGGTTGAGAGGAGTTAGACCCATTATCATATTATCCTCTAAATAAATATTTTTGGAGCTATTTTAAACTGAAAATTAATTTATAATAAATTAATAGTTTTAGTGTTTCCAAAAGTGCCCCTCCCCTCTCTTATAAAAGGGCAGCTCTCCTTCTCTTTTATTTATACCACTAAATCCATTTGTCTCAGAAAACATGCCCAATTATCCTACTAACTTCCCTAAATTCATCCTAGAGGCCAAAATTTTTGTACAAAACCAACCTAAGGAGTCCTTTTTATGCAAATCAAACGGAGACACTCGACGGAGAGGTAATTGTTTTACAAATTCTTTCAATGTTCTTTTCTTATTCTACTTAATTTTACTAAGTTGTTTCCATAATAAAGTAATAACTCTAGAATCTAATATATTCTGAGATTTATTTTTATGATTCTGGGACAACCATATTTATCCTTTTACCCATCCTACGAAAAAACAATATCACCATGCGTGCATGCGTACAACTTACCATCTCCACGTTGTGGTGTAAATTGTTTTTTATCTATAATTTCACTAATAAAAAATACCCTACACCAATGGTTTGAAACTGTTGGTATAGGTCTCCAAACCATTGTTATAGCTTATACCAACATTTTGGAGAACCGTTGGCTACTTTGGCATGGGGATAGGTCTACACCAACGGTTCTGGGAAAACTATTGCCATAGGCCTATACCAATGGTTTGAAAAGCCATTGGTATAGGTCATATGAAAAACCTATACCAACGGTTTCATAAAACCATTAGTATAGGTAATTCCAAAAAATAAACATTGCTTGGTTTTGATCATAGAACCTCCCATTTATAATCCAACAACCTAACCACTTACCTAACATGACTTTTGTGAATATAATTTCTTAAATATATATATGTATATTCATAAGTATTTTAAATTTTGATTTATTTAATGTTATTTAACGAAAGATTCCATAAAATAATTTATGTACCTATACCAATAGTTTGTCCAAAACCGTTGGTATAGGGTCACTATATTGGACCTATACCAACAGTTTTGGCCAAAACCGTTGGTATAGGTTCATAGAAGTGACCTATACCAATGCTTTTGGTCAAACCGTTGGTATAGGTCCAAACTGGTGACCTATACCAATGGTTTGGCCAAAACCGTTGGTATAGGTCCATATAAGTGACCTATAACAACGGTTTCGGCCAAACTATTGGTATAGGTCCAAATTAGTGACCTTTACCAATGGTTTGGCCAAAACCATTGGTATATGTAATATTTATACTAGTGTTTATTTAAATTGGTATAGTTATAAATATAAAGGTTGTGCATAATAAATATGACATGATATTATTTATTTATAATTAATATTCCATCCAATTCCATACCATTTAACCATTAAAGAAATGATATTGTCGCTCGTGCGTACGTATGACTTACCGTCTCCATGACGCGCTGAGATTCATCCTCCATTACAACCATTTAAGAATAAGTATAAAAATGTATATTCTGAATAAATATGAAATATATGGTATAATAATTTTACTTATATATATATACACACATTTCATTTAGTTTCTTCCATTCAATACAATAAGAAAATATAAACAACGTTCATGCGTACGTACGACCTACCGTATCCATGAACAGTGTATTCCATTTCATATATATATCTATTATATGTATTTATATAATGAATATATATAATATATAAATAATATTATATATTATGGAAGTAATTACATCATTATCTATGTAATAAGATCAATAATGGCAAGTCAAAACACATATGATAAACAAAGCGATTATTACCCAAAACGTTGCTTTACCATGGAACTGCTAAATGAACAAGTAATATAAATTCATAAATGAATCATATATGATATCATCAATATTATTATTATTCTATTATAAGTTAATAATATGTTTAAAACCACTATATAATAGTTTCAGGCATGTGCTGAGGGAATCGGACCTATGGAAAGGGTTAATTTCTAAATCTCATTATTATTTGAGATTGTTTATATATAAGTATTTACTAGGAAATATTTATCATCCATGTCAATGTATCTTAAAAATGTTTTCCAATGGATTATTTTTAAGGATTTATGTAAGGTAATATTTAACTAAAACATCATTTTAAATGTTTTAAATGTTTATCCTTCTAAATATTTATCATTACTATCCATGTTTTCAAAATGGTTATAAGGATTTATTTACATGTACATGAATGTTTTAAAATGTTAATTCCCTTAAAAAGTTTCAAACTGGAATGAGATGCTTTGATTCTAAAATATCTTTTTAAATATCTTCTTTTATAAGTGCATGACTTTTGAATAAATTATATCAAAGAAAAAGGGGTATTTGTCTCAATATATTTTTAATGAATTTATTAGATTATTTTCATCAATGTCAACATCCTTTGTTGGATTTTATGGTAATTGAAGTTGATTTATTATGATATAATATACCATATTTTATCAAAGGTTTTATTATATGTTTGACTGTGGATGTGCTATTTTGATACCATTCATGGTTTATAGTTAATGTATTAACATTTTTTATGCTAGTTTTAATACATATGTTTATGTTATGTCTTACCCCTTTCATAAGAGGATTACATTGGAATTAGTAAGTGATGGTTGGGGCCCAATATAGACCCTCGATACATCAGTAGGTCTCATGAGACAAACTAGTGTCTTGGCACAAGGCCTTTATAGTATGGTTATGTATGGACTTAGCACGAGGCCTTAATGGTATGGTTATGATGTCTGAAATTATGCATTACCTCATTATGGGGTTAGTTTTTGATATTATAAGTGATTATTTGACTAGTATAATATCCATTTGAATTTTTAAATGGAATTATTTTATTTATTCTTTCCATATTATGTTCAATTCTATGTTTTAAATGCTCATGTTTTAGTTTTTTACTTTTCTTAAAAGTTTATGCTTATTTATGAAAGATTCTATGGTATTGTTTAACCTTACTAAGCATATGAGATCACCCCTTTCTTATGTTTTATTTTGATAGGATTCCAAGAAGTGTATTATGATTTATATTCAGTGTTAAGCTAAGAGAATAATGGCATTCTCAAAGGATTATCTATGTTGTATTTTATGTTTGAAATGGTAATATAATGTTTATATTTGTAGTCTATTTTCCAAGACTGCTAAATTGACCAGTCCTTCAGGATTTGATTCCTTGTAACCATACCAGTGTAATAAAATAATTCACAAACTCTGGGATTCTGGGTCGGGTCTTTACAGTTGGTATCAAAATAAGTTTATCAACAACATTGAAAATAGATTTAGAAAAGTTAGATTAGGCACCATAACCCTAAGATAAACTTTGAGGATAAGTATAGAGGAACATCCTAAAATTTTGTTAATGTAGAGATTATATGAGAATTTTAAGAAAATAAATCCCTGTTTGGATACTACAAGTTGACGTGAATCTAAAATAGATGTAACTAAGAGTAATTACCCTAACAGGGCATTCTAGGCTTGACTTGGGGTAACCTGGTACACGAAAACATGCCTTACTACACACTTGGGTTGACACTCCCAAGGGATATGCTTAGGATAATTCATATTTTATTTAACAACCATTATTAAATATTTAAAATTAAATATGACCCCAAAATAACTAAAGTTTATGATTCTAGGATTTACGATGCATAAATTTATGTTATGTGCTATAACATATTTATAGTGTTAGGTTGGTATAACGTATGATATTCTACAATGATACCAACTGTAGGATCAAAATGATAATGTAGATGCTCAATATACAGGGGGGGGGTAAATTGTACACTTTAAAAATTATTTGGGAACTTTTAAAGTTGGTTAGAAACCTTTTTATTGTTTAACAAGGTTAAACAAGGTAAATTCACAAAAACTCTAAGTTCTACAACTTGCTTGATTCCGGAAATATGATTCCAAGAATTCAGGTTCTGGAAATATGGTTACAGAAATGAAACTTAAGAAAAGTTTAAAAAGATAAATATTCTACCTTAAAGCATTTAGAATCTCACTATATCAGAGTACAAGTATAAGGAAGTATAAGATAGTTATACTTTCCTCAACAATCAAAATGCAGTGGAAAACTTGAAATAATACAAGTAACAAGTAATAAATCTTTTAACCCAAATAGATGGGTATCCAATAACCTTGGATAAAGGTCCCTTGATTTATACATTCAAGAAATTATGTCTTACCCACACCAGGGTAATCCCTCGATATAACGATCAGAGTCTATCTTGCTATCCCTTCAAGCCCTCAACTTCAAGGTAGTCGACACCTCTGTCTTCCTCAGTAAGGAATTCCTTGAACTTTAAGGTAGTTGACACCTCTGTCTTCCTATCCCTGGAAGCCCTCGAATGTACTCAGTAACATTCGGTGTCATACGAAGCAATCTGAATAAGATGTTCAGTACTCACTAAGAATGAGAGTATCTCTCTTTTTAAATAACATCATGTAATCTCTATAGTGATAGAACCACACAAAAGTTATTCTGAGATATTTCAAATGAGCTCCTATTTATAGGCATAGCTTCAATGGTTGGTTCCCTCCTCCAACATTCATATTTTTCCTTGAATTTCATAGGGACCTATACATGTGTCACTCAAACAACGATTGGTTAGTAACTGAATGCACGACATCATTTTATAACCAAAACATGAGTAAGCAGAAATATGGTTACTTAAGCAAATTCATTTTTCAGAATGTAAGAAAAAATAAAAGTTCAGAGTCTACCGAAAAATAATCAGAGTTTGTACTATAGGATATTCGGATTCTGTTTATTAAGGAATTTAGAGTCTGAGTTCATAATAATTCGTAACCTAATTTCTAAATAAGAATTCATAACTAGAATTCAGAGTATGAATTCATAAGAATTCATAACCGGAATTTGGAGTCCGAACTCAGAAAAGTTCAGAGTCTGAATTCAGAGAACCCAAAGCAAGAACTCAGAAGAGTTCGGAGTCTGAATTCAAAGAACTCCGAGTTAGAACTCAGAAGAGTTAGGAGTTTGAATTTAGAGAACTCAGAGTCAGAACACAGAAGAGTTAGGAGTCTGAATTCAGAGAACTCGGAGTCATAACTCAGAAGAGTTTGGAGTCTGAATTCATATAAATCAGAACCTGAATTCGGATCCTGAAAACAGAATGCTCTATATCTAAGTATTTTAGACTCTGAGGTTTTGGATACGAAACCGAATTTTTATACTTAGAGAAAATATGAACAATGAAAAACATGGTAAGTGTAAATTTTCTTAGGGAAGGAAAATTTTCCTTATGAGAGAAAAGAATAGGGTAAAAGATATTTTCCTTAAGATAAGATGTTTGTGATTTTCAAAACAAGAAGAAATGGAAAAGTCATAAGGAAACCTTATTGACTCAACAATCTCCCCCAAACATGAAGGAATGGAAAAGTCATAATAAAACCTTATTGACTCAACATAGAGTTATTCAAAGTTCATAACTTTATAAGCTAATCCAGCATATGCCATACTATAGAAAAGGAACCTAGGAGAAGTAATGAGAACTCCACCAATGCACATGATCCAAAGAGTAACTAGGATCACATCTTTCATGGTCTTAAGCTAACATTTCGAATGGAAATATTCTCCCATATATTCTCATCATATGAGTAAATAATATCACGTGTTAATAAGATATGTAACGAATCTGCTAAGTCATATAGTTTTGAAGGGAAGAAAAAGAAGAAGAGTATGGTGGAGAAAAATATTGATAAAAAGAACAAGGTAAAAAAGAATTTTCCCACATGTGACAACAATATAAATAATTACCATGGTAAATACTTGAAGGGAATGAGATTTTGTTATAAGTATGGAGAAAAAGGACAAAAAGTTTGTGATTGTAAGGGTAAGAAAAAGGTTTCCAATTTACAATTATTCAGCTGTAATGATATGGGACACTATACATATCAATATCCTAATAACCAAAGGAATATAACCAAGATAATTCTATTGGATAATGATCAATTTATGATATTGTCGAAGATGAAGAGAAATGATTAATATGCCTATTTAAGAATTATTTCATTTGAATGTTTAATTATAAATGTAATAGTTATAATATTTATGGACTATATAAGGATTGTACTATAGTACTATCTCATTAAAGAGTTTAGATTGTACGGTACTAAGAAAAGTGACATAGTTTTAGGTTAAACGTTTTGGAAAATATATAGTTTAGGGAAAGATAACCATTAATATGTTTCTGATATTGAGATAATAATGTTGGAATATAGAGATTATTGGTTTGGATAAATTATGTTGGATATTATTGAATATTTTGGAATTGATTAATGGTTTTTTATTCCATCATTTTTGGAGTTTACAATATTTTTAGATTTAAGGAGTACATCCAATATTATATGTTTTACGAAATGAATAAGGAAGCATGAACATATTCAATATGGTTTGATGGTAATTTAGGGTATTACCATGTATTAAGAGAATACATGATGAAGGTATTCACATGTTTGGTATGTGACAAAAAAGGATCTGTATTATGTTATGTTGATTTTAGAAATTTAGTGACCCTACTTATAAAATTTAGGACTGTGAGTTTGGATAGAAGTATTTTGGATAAGTTTAAAGGTTGGAATGGATTAACTTGAACATTGGATAGTATTGTACAAGGTAAAAAAATTTCTTAATATTATTTTTATAATGTTATAATAATATAATTTTTAGAAAAGGACAACCCACAGGTTGAGTGACAACCTGTCGCATCTGGAAAGGCCGCGAGACTTTAACCTGCAACCGAAGGGTGCTAAGGGTACATCACCTACCACTGACCTAGGTGATGTTCTGGTTTTTATAGATTAGTTTCTTAAAAAGTATGATATATAAAGTATAATTTAATTTATGGAACACTATATGATTAAGATAAATAGAATATCTTTGAATTTTATTATATTTTGTGGAGAAAGATGAGTTTGTGGTTGAAATTAGTTATAGAATAGAACTCTACTTGTAAAGTAAGCATGATTACTTGTGTTATTATTCTATGAAGTAAATTAAATTTTTAAAACTATGGAAATGATCTTAAAACCAAAAAAAATCCTAGTACTTTCTTTTCCGATGAATCAAATGATCCCTTAGATTATCATCAATTTTTATCTTTCTGATTGCTAACTTTCTCCTGACCATGTTCCCTATCACTCTCCATCAGAACATGATGGTTATATCTTTTTTCATGACCATGTTTTCATACATTTAAACCTTTTATTTGTTATTTATGGTAACTTTCATACTTGCCTTTATTTTAAATTAGACCTTTTATTAACCCAATTTTTGATGTGGGTTTTCCACAAATGTATTTTCTAGTATCAAACTTTTATTTCGATGTCCAATTTCAAATTGTAAGGATGAAATTTATTGAAGTATGGGAGAATTTAACACCCTAATATTTAATAGTACATTATCTTTTTAAATAAACTAAATAGTTTATATTTCATGCAACACTGACTTGGCTTGCATTACAGGTAAGATCGATTTTCTGCGAAACAACACTTTAGTATTATAATTATTTAAATTTTATATTTACAACTTATCCATTAAATATAATTTTATAAATAGTAATAAAGAATTTTTAAATGTTATTTATAATGTTTTCACATAAATAAAACATATTTATAAATAAATGTATAAGTTTCGGTAAAATAGTTATATATTTAGAAAAACTATTTTCTTAAAGGAGCTACTTTTTTACAGCCTTTTGTGAATAATAATAAAATTATTTTTAGACACTCCTATAAATTGAATTTGGTAAAATAGACTTTATTTTTTAATTATTAATATCAAAATGAACTTAGGGTGAATTTTTGGTATTTTTCTGAAAAGTTTCAATTTTGATGAATAGTGAAATTACTGCATTTCTATTTAAAAACCAACTTTTTCATTTAAATAATTATTTTATTTAAAATTTTTTTGGAAGTAAAAGTAGATAAATAATACACATATTAAACCATTTTAGGTCATTAGAACCATTTCTATAAATAGAGTTAGATATAAAAATTTATTGAACTTTTGAACGTCTCTTTTACCCGCCTTCTAACCACATTTATAGGAATAACTTAAATGTAATTTTACCACTTATGTGAATTTAATTTTGAAGAAAAGACATACATGTTTGTAATTAGTATGAAAAATTTGATCGAACTAGCTCAAAATAATTCATTGGGAATGAAAACTTTTGAATTTTATTTACCACAGTTAAAATTAAATAGGGTAGTTAAAGCTAAAAATAAGATTATAATAATATAAAATTACCCTAAAACTTATCCTAATTTTATTGGATAAATGTGTTTCAACCAAAATCAAACTTATGTCAAAAAATATGATTATTTTTAAGACACTTATGTTAGATTAATATATTTATTATATTTTTATTTAAAGAAGAGTGAAAAGTGCCATATTCAAATTTTAATAACTTAATCATTTTTATATAGGGTTATATGTTATATAAATTATAATATAATTGTTAATTTTAAATATAAGTAATTTATATTAATAATGATAATTTATTTTTCATTTTTAGTGAATAAATTACTTAATTAAAGGCTTTTATAATAATGATGCAATAATTGTTTAATTAATTGATATATCAATTAAATGATATTAAAAATATTAAAATAAATATAATTTTAATTAATTAAATAAATAAAATAATTTCATAGATAACTTAGACATGTTAGTGACATATTGGAATTATTTTTATGAAGTTATCATGTTGGTGTGATATTTTTAAAAATAAAAATATTGAATTGTATCAAAATTGACATAAATGATACTTTAAAATAAATAATATTTTATTAAATGTTATAAATTTTATAAAAATCTTAGGTTTATAAAACAAACTATTATAGTGTTAAGGATTTCATAAATTACCTAATTGAGGTTTTTTTTCATTTTATTGTAATTATATTAATCTTATAATATAAAAATACAAGTAGACACGGTAAAAATTAAATTATTTAACTAAGGGTTAAATCTAAAAGATAATGTTAATTATGTGACCTAAACTTGTCAAAAAATAATTATTTGAGATTATTTCTACCAATCCTCATTTTATCCTCTAAATAAATCACTTTTAAGCTTTTTTAAACCAAAAATAAATTTATAATAAATTAATAGTTTTTGAGTTTCCAAAAGTACCACTCCCCTCTCTTATAAAAGGGAACCTCTCCTTCTCTTTTATCCACACCTATAAATCCATTTGGCTCATCCAGAACCTACCCAATTTTAATACCAAATTACCAAAATTCATCTTATTGGCCACACTTTGGGCATAAATCCATCCTAAGGAGTCCTTTTGTGCAAATCAAAAGGAGACAATCGAAGAAGAGGTAATTATTTTACCAATTATTTCAATGTTCTTTTCTTATTCTACATACTTTTAGTAAGTTTTTTCCATAATAAAGTAATAAATCCAACATCTACTATATTATTAGATTTTATTATGAATATGGGACAACCATATTCATCCTTTTACCTATCCTACAAAAAACAATATCTCCATGTGTGCGTATGTATGACTTACCATCTCCACACCGCGGTGTAAACTCTTTTTCATCTATACTTTATTTAAATGGGTATAATGATAAATATAAAGGTTTTACATAATAAATATGACATGATATTGTTTCTGTATAATTCATATTCTATCCAATTCTATAGCATTTAACCATTAAGAAAATGATATTGTCGCTCATGCGTACGTATGGCTTACCGTCTCCACGACACGATGAGATTCATCCTCCATTACAACCATTTAAGAATGAATATAAAAATTTATATACTGAATAAATATTAAATATATTTAATAATAATTCTACTAGAATAATATATATATATATATATATATATATTTTATTCACTTTCTTCCATTTAATACGATAAGAAAACAAAAACAACATTCATGCGTACGTATGACCTACTGTATCCATGAATGGTGTATTCCATTTCATATATCTATCTATTATATATATTTATATACTGAATATATATAATATATAAATCATATTATAAATTCTGGAAGTAATTAAATCATTATCTAAGTAACAAAATCAAGAATAACAAGTCAAAACACGCATGATAAAAAAATGATTATTACCCAAAACGTTGCTTGAAAATGAAAATTGCTAAATGAACTCGTAATATAATGTCATAAATGAATCATATATAAAACTTTAAATATTATTATGATTCTTATACAAGTTAATAATATGTTTAAAACCCATATAGAGAAGTTTCAGACACGTACGAAGGGAATCAGACCTACTGTAAGGGTTAATTTTGCAATCTCATTATTATTTGAGATTATTTATATGTAAGTATTTACTGGGACATATTTATCATACATGTCAATGTCTCTAAAAAATGTTTTCCAAAGTATTATTATCATAGTTATATTTAAGGGAATATTTAACTAAAACATCATTTGAAATGTTTTAATGATTTATCATACTAAATCATTCTCATTAATGTCTATGTTTTCAAAATGATTTTAAGGATTTATTTATATGGACATGAATGTTTTAAAATTTTAATTCATTTAAAAAGATTCAAAGTGGCATGGGAAACTTTTATTAAAAAATATATTTTTAAATGTCTTCTTTTATAAGTGCGTGGATTTTGAATAAATTATTTCAAAGAAAAAGGTGTACTTTTCTCAATATATTTTTAATGACGTTATTATATTATTTTAATCTATGTCAAAATAATTTGTTAGATTTTATTTTTAATTAAGGTTCATTTATTATGATACAATCTACCATATTTTATTGAAGTTTTTATGATATTTTTTACTGTGGATGTGTTATTTTGATACCATTCATGGTTTATAATTAATATATTAACATTTTATATGCTTGTTTTAATATGAATGTTTATGTTATGTCTTACCCCTTTTATAAGAGGAATGAATTGGACTTAGTAAGTGATGGGAAGGGACCACTATATTCCCTCTATGCATCAGTAAGTCTCATGAGACAAACTTGTGTCTTGGCATGAGGCCTTGATGGTATGGTTATGTATGGTCTTGGCACGAGGCCTTGAATATATGGTTATGATGTATGACATTATGCATTACCTCATTATGAGATTAGTTATTGATATTAAAAGTGATTATTGGACTAGTATAATATCCATGTGAATGTTTAAATTTAATTATTTTATTTATTATTTCCATATTATGTTCATGTTTATGTTTAAAATTCTTGTGTTTCAGTTTTATACTTGCCTTAAAAGTTTATGCTTATTTATGAAAGCTTTTTCTATACTGTTTAACCTTACAGAGCATATGAGATCACCCCATTCTTATGTTTTATTTTCCTAGGATTCCAAGAAGTGTATTGTGATTTATATGAAGGGTTAATCTTGGATAATAATGGTGTTCTCAAAATATTATCTATTTTGTATTTTATCTTCAAAATTATAATGTAAAGTTCATGTTTGTAATCTATTTTCCAAGATTACAAAACTGTTCAGTCCTTTGGGATTTGAATCCTTGTAATAATGCCAATGTACTAAAATAATGCACTAATTCTGGGCTTCCGTGGTCAGGACGTTGCAGATCCTACGACCCAGACCTCCTAGCCTTCTATAAATCCTCATCAAGATATCTTAACACTCCTGATCTAACTACATAGGGGCCATTGTAAGACACCATGATCTAAGCCCTTTGGAATACCATTAAAAATTCTTAACCAATACCACAACCCACACTCGAGTCCCATTTCATATCTCCCAAGGGAAATATCTTAGCCCATCACTTAGAGGAAACCCCTCTCTATCTCATCTTGTCTAGTCTCAGATGACTCAACCAGATCAGAGGGATCACTAAGCCCCATACCACCCTTAGGAGGGTGTCACTTCTAATACATGATATGAAAAATCATATCACCCATCGACAATAGGCCCAATCCCCTAATACCCATCCAAATATACTCAAAGAAACCATACTTGGTTTCCCACATCCTATTTTATACCTTGAGACCACCCAAGATCTCTCATTAGCTTAAACGTCACTCTTACCCCATAAAGATATTGTCACTGGGAGATTTCAATTCAATAAAGTGATAAACATCACTCATCCTGAGTATATGAGGTCAAACACCAATCTATCAATTCTTCAGGAGGACCTCGTAGCCCCTATCCGTTCTACCGAAACCCATGAAACATGCATGAATCAGGAAATATTGCATAAAAATGCATATGATCTTGTATTAGGGACCAAATACCTCTTTCAAGGTGTTACCATCCCCACAAAGCTCCTATAAGACTCATCCAAGCTCATTCATGCCTTATCTAAGCACAGACCACCACTTGAGCTACTATCTCACACCATACATCATAAATAATTGATTATAACTAATTATAAATATTTATTTAATTTAAAACAAAGAGGAATAATCATTGTAAAACCTATTAGGCACTTACATTGCACTAAAACCTTGACCAACTGTTTGTAGAGGGCCCGTGGCACACCCCCAACACTATCCTGAGAAAACAAACTATCACAAAACACCCACAAAACCATCAATTCCATCCGATTTTACCAAAAAAACAAATCAAATAGGTAATTGGGATAACTTCAATGAAATGATGATATATGATATGAAAAAATCCTCCTAGTTATTCCTTTATCTACTACACATGAAAGACCCTTTTATTTTAGTTGATTGCGCCATGTTTCGATGAAATTAGGACCAAAACCTGACCAAAATTATAATAGAATTAGGGAAAGCCATCAAAAATGGAAACAAGGAGAAATTGAGGTAGGAACATAACTATAATCCCTACCAGGAACCACCCAGAAACAACTTGGATCAAGGGGAGAGAAGGGATGGGAGAGCCAACCATCGACCCTCCAGTGTGCACAATGCTCCCAAAAACAAAGGGGGTTGGATCCCTTTTTAAAAGTCCATGCACTTTCATGATGAGAACCCATGGTTCAGGAAGTGTACCCATGTTTCATGTTGTGAATCATAAAGGTAGGGTGAATCGACCAGATACCCTAATATTTAACACCATAAAGACCTTCTTTATGGCATGAACAACTTGCAAAAACTCCCCATTGCAGCCCAAAAACTCTGTCCATCTTCCTTCACTCACTCGAACCCTTGGGGCATCCATCGAAACTCAAACCCCATCCAAAAACCTCATTTTGAGACATTAAAACTATCATAATCTCATTCCAAGTCTCAGATCTCAAAAATATCCATCTATAAAATGGAAGATTCAGATTCTATCTCTAAAAAATGACTCTTAATTATGTGGGTTATTACAATTGAGATGATGTAACCAAGAATCAATAAGTCTCATAACAATTCTCCCTTCCAAAGAGCTCCCTTCATGAGACTCCTTTACCAAGTGATGAACTATAATTTCGTGGAGTGAAGAAGTATTCTACACGAGTTTCAGAAGATTTATTATGCTTGTGGATACACTATGAAGGTGGGGTTACTTCTGTTACCTCTATGGGGTCATTATCAAACCACTCTAATGAAGGATATAATAAATGCTCATTGGTGCAACACATTCTATTTTATTTATTTTATAGCGTTATGGTTTTGGTTTCAAGCATGGTATATCTTAGGATGAGGTTTCTAATTGTTTATACTATATTTATTAATTTCTAATCTATCATTTGAAACCCATTAGTGATATCAGAGCTTCACCATGCGATTTGATTTTCAAAATCATCTTTAAAATGAAGAAACATGTATATCATTTGAATATCGTATTCCATATCATTAAAAATGATAATATTTTTGTACTATGGTTGGTAATAATATATAGGATATTGTAGTTTGTGATATGGTCTCACCATATGATATAAGATTTTGTAGGCGGCTACACAGTGCGTTTCATTAGTTTTTCACTATATTGTAGTGTATGATATATTATGTTGTATGGTAAAATGCTATTGTTTCATGCAATGAAAAAAACCATCATATCAAAAGATTTATATGAAACATATTTTTGAATATGACACACCTGAAACCGAAGGAAGATATAATAGTCAAAGATTATTTTCTGTGAAATACAGTAAATAATAGCCCAAGTCATAGATTATGATATCAATATATTGTTAAATATGACATCCATGAAAATTATGATTTTTCTAAAATTTAAGGCATGAATTTAATTATATAGTTTATAAATTGTTTATAAAACATAGAAAAGGTATTTTGAGATATTTACTTTATTTATAAATGTTTTTTCAAATTAATTTAATATAAATTGTTTATAACTAATTATTAACTTTTTATAAAACATTTAATAAATAAATATTCTATAATATTAATTTTTAATATTAAAATTAATTTTGTAATTATATGACACTACTTATAATTTGGAAAATATATAAATTATTAGTGTAATTTATAAAGTATTTATAAATTACAAAATAAGGAAGAAATATAAAAGAGTTTATATTTAATATGAGACTCCGTAGACTTGCACTCCTAAATACGGTGATAAGAACACATTATTTAATCTATAGATTTGATACCAAGTGATATGACACACGAAAAAATTTCATATTTTCCACATTGATATTACATATCACAATAATCTCACACAATCAAGATTTTTAGGGTTTTGGGAGATTAACTATATAAAAAAATTCATTTACAACACGTGTGAATATTTCCCCAAAATCACACCATGATTCACTTCTAGAAATCTTCATGGTTATACTCTTCTTCATAACCTATGGAATGAAAAACATATGAAAGGGGCGAGTTCAAATACTTAGTAAGGTAAAACTTATAAATGATTCATCAAAGGGTTGGATCATAAGTAACTGAGAAAAATGATCTTGGGATAAATGTCTTATTAAAATATATGGACCAATTATATTTGGAGATATAATATAAGAACATTTAATCTCAAATGATCAAACATACACCGTAGCATAATAGTGCAGAAACATGAGACAATAATCACATGACATAGAGTATGACATAGGCATATAGAAACAAAATGTGGCATAAATATAGTAAATCATAGCATTGTAAACAAAGAAAAATGTTATCGTGTCCACACACAATATTGTGAAAAAATCTACACATGGTCATTTCCACACACAATCTTGTGAACATAGCTATCTGCATTGTGTCCATGCTCTATCTTGTGAACATAGATAACCACATCATGTTCATGCTCAATCTTGTGAACAAAACTACCCACAATCATGCCCAGACAACCAAATTGTTAGAAAATCTATCTATAACCCTTTCCACACAACAAACATGTGAACAAATCTATCCAAAATCATATCCATAAAAAAACTTTTGAAAAAATCTATCCAAAATCATGTACACAAAACAAAATTGTAAGAAAAGTTAACCACATGCATGTCCACACAACAAACTTATGGAAAAAGCTATCCATGATCACGTCCACACAACAAAATGGTGAATAATGATACCTATAAACACTTCCACACAAAAATATTTTGAACAAAGATGCCCAAAATTACGTCCACATAAAAAAATTGTGAAAAAATATATCCTTATTCATGTACACCCAACAAATTTTTGAAAAAAGCTATCGATAATCATATCCACACAAAAAACTTGTGAACAAATCTATCTATAATTATGTACACAAAATAAAATTATGAAAAAATATATCTAAAATCATTTACTCACAACATCCATCCATCCATCCAATGGCTCAGAGGCCTTCAATTTTTTTATTATTTTAAACAAAACCCCCTTTTAATGGAAGAAGGGTGGAAACCTGAACATACATCATCTACATAAGACATATCAAGATCCAAAGGTCCAGCGAGACAAACCAAAATGACCACATGGAGCTACCCCTCCCCATCATATAATCATGAAAGAGATTTCCACTATTGCGTGACTGAATGGTGAACAAGTGTCCTGTGTCAAAGCACATGCCCGATCCGATGACTGATGTCATACTCTCTCAAATATCCAAATATAAAAAACACTACAGCGGTGGACATATAGCTCTGAAACCTCCTTTGGGCCTGATCCACGTGGTCGAGTCCGATTGCATCACCATACCAATAGACTTCTCAAGACAAACCCCTCCATCATTCCAAAACCAAAAGTCCAAAACTCCATCATCATCTTGGAAAAACCCCGCTACCCTCCACCCACCCTCGCCACCGCAGCCTCAGAAGCTCAGAAGACAATCAAAAGGCGCAAGAACAAACCATTATCACCTGGGACTGGATGGCCCAACCCCGCGCCGATGAAACGCCACCGATGTATAAATCTAGATCATCCTAAAAACAGAAATGCAGCTCAAGGCATGAATCTGCTCCAATCAAAACCATAGATGCACCCTCACCAGGTTCCGAACCAAGACTCACAGTGACAAGGAACCCGTGAAAACCAGTGACATCGATCCAAACCAAAATAAGACACATCCAATTTCACAAACATATCATACCAAAATGAAACCTAAAATAACAAACCGAACCCAAATCCCAAAGCCCCCCCCCCCCCCCCCTCTGAAAAACACAGATCATTCGCGAGCCACACAAGAAACTGCTGACCTGGCCACACCGACAGCTGAGAAACCTTGAAGGGGTCAAACCTCGTCGGCAGAAACGATGGAAAACACAGTTTGCTCCACCAAGAAGTGATGACACTAAGCCTCGTCGTCTTCAAAAGATATGAGCCACACCGGGATGAACACCCTAGCATTGCCGAGAAGAGATGACACCAAACCCCTGTCAGGCCAAACACCGCAGCATCGCCGAGAAGCGATGACGCCGAACACCGCCGAGACGCCGAGCAAGGGAACCGGAAGTGCGACATCGCCCACGCAGAGCCGAAACTAGATACAGCCACCGCGAATAGACCCGCCCAGAGGGGGAAGGGAAAATGACGCAGGGGAGAAACCCTAGGCACCGCGGGTTTGGGAGAAGATGCCGCTCCCCATTTACACACAACAATTTTTTTAAAACCGATACCTGAAATCATGTCCCCATATAACAACATCACTATCTCATCATCAAGAACCCATGGAATTAAAATGGGATTTGTAACATTTTTGAATGGTATGGCATAAAATTACCTCAAGAGTTAAATAGGCTGATACCCAAAATACAATCACACAAAAGGAGTATTTAAGAAGGTAATTTAGATGTTTATAATGAATCATTACTCTAAAATATATGAATATATTTGGAGATAAAGTTAAAAATAGGAGTGAAATCATGAAAATATTTTCATAAAACATTTTTAAATTTGTTTCAAAAAGATGAAATTATGAGCCACCTTCAAAATAATTTTCAAGAAAGTAATGTGATTTTTTTAAAATAACACTTTAAAATAAATCCCAATAATGGATCCTTGAATAATTTATAAAGGTTTTCTTGAGTAAATGTAAAGTATAATATAAAATCTATGATCGGGAAAGGAAAAACCTTTTCAACATTTTGAAAATACCTTTACTGAAACCCACATCCCTTAAAAGAGAGAATTATATTTTTAAAGGACGTAAACAAAATTATGAATATCATGATAAATAATACATATTTTTATATAAAAATAATAAAGGAAAACATTAGTCGGAAGAGTGAACATTGATATGTAAGTGAAAGATCTCAGTTGGAGAGGATGAGAATTATTCTTAACATCATCAAATTTTATAAAGAATAAAATCCATCAAAGAAGATGTTTTTGATGTGAAAAAAAATTATGAATAAAATAAGGAAGAAATATAATTCAATATTATTATAGTATATATTCAAATAATCTTGAAGAACTATATTCAAAGAGTAATAATTATGACTCACAAAAAGAAGTTGAGTTAAGAGAATCCCTTATGGCTTTAGTGATACTTGAATAAAAAATTTATTGAAAAAGAAAACCTATGATGAATTTTTAAATATATTTAATTTCATGTAAGGTATGATAAAATTCATTCATATGGTATTATATACACCACACAAAATAAAACAAATGGTGAATATGGTATATTTATCAATAAAAGAAAACCAAGACGAGAAAAACCCTTACCATTTACTCTGAACATCCATAAAAGATCTTTAACATCATATATAATAAACATAACCATATTAATAAGCTATTATATGAAACTATTCATATAAATTACTCTATATAATCTTTAATTATAATCGTTTATTATACATTAATTAGTTATAGTTTATTTTCACCATGAGATGTTAGCAATTTTGATTATTCCACGCATGCTTTAAAATATCCATATTGATTACCATTATTTGATACCAAATTAATAGTTAATATATTATCTATGGTAATTAGATATATTATTTATAATGGTTTATTAAGTTCTAGTTTCATCCCATGAATGTTTTAGTTACGATTCATGGAGACGAAACCAGTTATTATATTATTTTGATAATTTTTATGAACAAAAGTTTATATATTAACAATGAGTTAAATATTAATATAAAATTTATAGAAAATTATTAATTTCATAAAAATAATTTTAATTCATTAAATAAATTCTTATAATTATCTAAGAAGTGTGGTCTTGAAAAATAAATATATCGTTTCATGGAGGTCGTAGTTCGCAAGTACACACAAACGATGTTCACTTTTCATTGATCGGGAAAAGGTTGAAAGTTTTTTTTATCTTTTTAGAATATTAAATATTTTATAAATATGATATTTATTTATTAAATACCCTTTTATAACTATCTATGTGACACATTTATGAAAAATTAAATATGCCACTTTATGGAGGTTTTAGCCTACACATACACAAAAATGATGTTCCCATTTTTCTAAGGGAGAAAAGTGGAAAATGGTTATAAAATTAACATAATAACATTTTATTATATTAAGAATACTAATTTATTTATATTATAATGGTTAAAATATATTTTTAGTAGAAATATAGATAATAAAAAAGGTTAAGAAGTGATTAGTACTCACATTGAGAATTTTAATCTTCTCTTGGAGGACCTTTTGGAAATCGATGATTTAAGAAATTTAATTGTATAATGGGGCATAAAAACATGGTATATGTATCTATATCAATTAAAATGGGTATAGGTTCAATAGTAATTCTAATTTTTAGAGTTTTTTTCAAGGGGTGGTGGCATTTTTGTAATAATATAAATGTATAAGTAATTATTCAAGGAATGAGAGTCCCAAATGAGAAAATAATGGAGTTTTAATGAGGATTGGGTTGATAAAACCCTTAAAAACAAATTTTTAGATAAGGTTTGAGTAATTTTATGCCTTTTAATCCTTATTTTTAACTTTTACTATAATTTACTTTTACCATGGTAATTTTTTTTGTAACTAATTTTAATGACCAAAACTAAAATTTAACTCATTAACTAACTTATATATAATGATTTAAAATATTAAAACCATTTTACAAAATAAATTTTTCAAGGGTCATAAAAAATAATTTTAATATTAGTGCACATAACGCTTAAAAAACTGTCTAGCCCACTATGCTCCACATTCTCCTAGTCCTCCTAGGAACCTATAAAAATACTTATCATCTACATAGGACATGACATGTGTGGGAAGAGCCCATGTAGGGGTGAGTGTGACAATACCTAGTAGGACACCCTGAAATCACCAAATACAAAGCATCAAGAGTAGTTAGGTCATCATCACAGAGGTATGTCAAATTTGTTATGAGACATAATAATAAGAACAATAACCTAGATATACTCATAATAGACAAAAATTCTTCAAGGTAATGTTTTTTTAAGAGAACTCACTCGATGAACCATGATATCATTGATGGTTCTCATATTAGAGGTTGTGCTCGTTAGGACTTTCCAATGAATTAATCACTAGATCTACGAGATCTTGATACACAGATAGGGTATAAGATCCAGAATCATGAGGGACATCGAAAACTCCATTTATAATAACCCAGTAAGTAGGGGATTGTACACCCTTGTAAGTTGGTCACAATGATTATTCAAACCCCACCTAGGAAAGGTGATGAAATGACATATGATCTGACACTAGTAACACGTAGTGATTTTAAAAACGCTATCCAAGACTAAACCTATACAGGGGATCAAAATCATATGATTAAGACATAATTCCACACTATAAGCTTATAATAATGAAGCATGGAAACACACATAACTAAAATAGGTTATTACTAAAGATATAGAGGGCCTCAACCTACCCTAGAGAAAGTAAATAACATGTAATGGGGGTATAAAACGTGTCTCATCTACCCCAAGTCTGCTCATAAAATTTGGACCATTACTATGTACTTCGGGTCATACTTATGTATTGTGGTTATGCCCATGTACCTGGCCATGTTCGGGTACTCAGGCCATGTCTGAGTACACAACCATTCCCATGTACTCTGGCTATAACAATGTTCCTAGATGTGTCCATGCCCAAGTACACTTCGAGACACATATAGAGCCTCTAGCATTGGGTCACATGACGTGTGACACATGTCACATGGTGTGTGATATTTTTCTATGGGTGTAAAACCTAACACCATATAATGGGGACAACACAACACGTGTTCTTTGGACTACAGGCTGTATAGTCATAAATTTTCCAGAAATTCCATATTGTTCTACGCATCTCTCCCACACTAATACCACTATATATTTCACCAATATATCCATAGATAATCACATATTTGGCATAATCCATTATTAGACATCACTGTCAACAAGAATCCATCCATCAAACCCCTTAGGAAACCTCCACTGTCACTATTCATTATCGAAATTCCAAAACCCCTGAACTATGGATCTCCAATCCAAATCCGATTAATCCTTAATCATCATGAACCATAACTATGCTGTCTATCTCCATCCCAAACCCATGGAAATGATACGTAGTGCCAAATATCAACTGCGTAATGATCGTTTACTGGGTATTTATGGAATCACTGACCAAACAAAACACTGAGGATGATCTCACATAGAAATAGGAGAGTAATGCATAAAATACAATCCCGAGGAAAAAAACTCAAACAATGTTTGTATTAGCCTCAATCCACTTTCAATGAAAATGATGAAAAAATAGGATTATCAAATCAATATAAAATTACTATTCCTAGGAAGATAAATCTATACCCACACAACACGATCGAACCACGAATCAAATTTTTGAAAGAATTGATTAACATCCACCGTGGAATAAAAAATGGGGACAAATTGACATAAAAAACACCCTAAATTTTTTTAGTATCAATATATGATTAATAATATATCTTCATTGTCATCGTTGGAGAGATCCACAAAATCTACTGTAATTGGTGATTCTTACGGTAGTATGAATGTTGATCCACGATCTCGATGTCCGCCAATGCTTCTCCATGATCTCCCCTCTAATACCTAAGGTTATGCAGCTAAACTTTTATTTTTTTATATAAAAATGTATTTATAGGGAAGATTAGGGTTATGGAAATTAATAAAAAATAAATAAATCGATCAATATATTTATTTATTATTCCGACCTTGATTGTTCCCAATCCAAGCATCTGATGCGCTCTAATATTATATCATGCCGAGGGTAAAACCTATATTTTGGATCCAATGGAGGTTTGAATTTTCCCTTATGAGAATCCACCTAATATTTATTCAATTATTTATAAAAAATTATGTACACATGATATAATATATTTAATATTTTTATTATACCAATATTTAACCTCCCTCAGTCCTGAAATTTCACATGGACTCATATCTTAGCTCTAAAAATATAATTTTAAATATCCAAAATCATAATAGGGAAAAAATATAGTTGTTACACTATCCCCACCTCAAGTATTTTCATAATGAAAAAATCTTACAAAAAAATGGTTCTAGGTTCGCATCTGGGTCTCCCACTCCTTGATTCTCTCTTTAATATTTCCATGCTTACATCAAACATGCACTGATGGAATCTCTCCCCCATAGGGGATATTCTCCTACTAATTCTCAATATCTCCAGGGTACTCTGAAAAGGTAGCTCCATCATCAATTTCCAACTCTCCCCAATCAATAACATGTGAGGGGTCATGAACATATCTCCTTAGCTACGAAAAGTAGAAGATGTTATGTACCCAATTTAACTATGGATATAGGGAAAAGTGGTATGCCACCTCACTAACCCTACACAATATCTTGAAGGGACCAGTTAATCTCAAAGATAACTTTCTTCCATGGACAAAACTTTATAATCAATGTCAAGGTGCGATCTTCAAGAACACATGGTATCCATCCTCAAACTCATAAGGCATCTATCATCGGTCTGTATAAGAATTTGATGGATCTGGAAAATCCTCATCTTCTCCTAGATGATCTTCACATTCGCTGTCATCACTCAAACAAATTATAGGCCCATGAGTGATTAATCACCTAGATTAGTATAACATAGTGGTGACCTACATGGTATCCTATTCAAGCCCTCAAACGGTGCCATACTAATAGTGGAATGGTAACATTTTTTGTATACAAACTCCACCAAGGTTAGGTGATCCTCCCAACTATGACCAAAGACAAACATAGAATCCCAAAATATGTCCTTAAGAACATGAATGGTATTCTCATTTTAGATGTCAGTATGGGGGTGAAACAACATGATAAAACTCAACTAAGTCCCAAAGGTCTCCTGTAATCCTCTCCAAAATTGTGGAGTGAAGTTAGAATCATGTTATGAAATGATCATTAAGGGAACTATATAAATCTAAACTATCTCCTATATTTAAAAGAGTCTTAATATTCCTACTAAACTCTACTCTCAGATAACTAATAAGTGGTCCAACTTGGAGAGTCGATCTATGATCACCCAGATGGCATCGTGTCCTCTAGATGTTCATGGTAACCCCATACCAATGTCCATAGATATACCATCACACTTCTAATTTGGAACCTCAAGGGGTTGAGATAAGTCCAATGAAACTTGGTGCTTAGCCTTCACCTACTAACAAGCGAGGAATTGAGAGATAAACTCCACTACACACTTCTTCATTCATAGCCACTGAAATTGACACCAAAGGTCCTTGTACATTTTTTCCACACCTAGATATACTACCCAGGGGTATATGTGAAACTCCATCAGGACCTCCTAATTAAATTTCACTGGAACTATCATCCATCCTCTAAAATGGATGATGTTCTCACCACCTTAATAAAATCCCTTAGGAGCACGTCCAGTGGATAAATGAACTTGTAAGGTCTCATAGTGGGTAGCTCCAAACTGAGCCTCCCTAACACACTATAGAAGAATTGGGGTAACAACCATAAACTTGAGGTAATAAAAACTATCCTTATATACTAAGGACAACCATAATTAGGTTAACTTACCTGACACCTCTATCAACAACTATGAACAAGATATCCTACTGAGAGAATCTGCCACCATGTCCCTCTTCCCAAAAGTATAGAATATCTCAAAGTCCAAATACTAGAAGAAATATATCCATTAAATCTATCTCAAGATAATATATTTCTATGAGAATATATATTTGAGACTCTTTTGGTTATAATAGATGAAAAACTGCTCACCCATAAGGTAGTTTGACCACATCTTTGGGGAGATGAATATTGCTACTCGATATTGATTGTGGACCACGTATTTCTAAACATGTGGTATCAACTATTGGGACTCATTGGAAATTACCGCATACCTCTGTATCAGAACACAACCAATTCCAGTAATTGATACATTTCATAACACTACGTACTCAACACCCTACTTTGGTAGTCTCAAGATGAAGGTGCTCATCAACCTCTATTTTAACTACTAAAAGACCTATTGAAACCTCTCTATATACATGAATGGGTACCCTTTCTGAGTCAAAGCAATCAAGGGTGACAATATCTTGGAGAAATCATTCACAAATATCCAATATTATCTAGAAAACCTAAGAAAGCTCCACACCTCAGTCACGATCTTGGGTGGATCCCTGGCTAACACTGCCTCAACCTTTACTAGGTCTACTACCACACCCTATGATTAGATGACATATACTATAAATTGGACCTCTTGAATCCAGAACTGACACATATAGAGGTTACCATAAAACTTATGCTCTCATAGTATGTCTAGAACCATCCTCAAGTGTCTCACATGCTCCTCCTCGGACGTCGAGTACACTAGGATGTCATTAATGAAGGCCACCAAAAACCGGTTTAAGAAAGGATGAAAGAACCAGTTCATGTGTCCCATTAACACTACTGGGTTGTTCAACATTCCAAAAGGAATCACCAAGTACTCATAGTGACTACAGAGACATCAAAATTCCATCTTCAGTATATCCTTATCCTGTACTCAAAGCTGGTGATAACCTAATCTAAGGCCAATCTTCAAGAACCATCTAACCCCTCTCAACTAATAAAAGAGGTTTTAGATCATCGTTAGAGGATACTTATTATTTATGGTCACCTAGTTTAGGATATTATAATCCACACACAACCTCAAGATCTCATCCACCTTTTTGGTGAACAACACGGGGGTTTCCTCGGAGGAAACACCAGTACTAAAAAAACCCTTTCCCTATAAGTCCTCCAAATTCACCTTCATATCATAAATATCTATGAGATCAACCCTATATTATAGTGAAGATATTGGAGAGGTAGTTGATTGTAATTTTATGTAGAATTATATCCCTCAGTGGTGAGGTAAGCCCAACACATCATCAAGAAAGAGGTCCTTATACTTCACCACCACTATAGGAAGGTGAAATCCCATAAAATCTTATACACCAAGGGTTATACTTTCCAATAAATGAGTAATAATTTGTATCCTACCAAGTATGAAACTATCCTACTATACCTATAATTTTATCCTCACTCATGAAGGAAAACCTCATTCCATCACCACAAACATGCCACATAATTTTTTTGAAATAGTCAATCCGGGCATGAACTACAGATATCTAGTCTATAAATAACATGTCATTGTAAGGAATCATCACTACTAAAAAGAGATATCATAAGAATCTATCTCCTTCAAGAGTATAGTCACACCATTAGTAGTAGTGTGTGATCACTGAATCTCCTCTTGTAGTAGTATCCAAGCACAAGGTTTGAGCCTGGGGCTTCACTGAAATATCTAAGTCTCATATAGGAGAAGTGGTAGGAAAAGAGTGTCTTGATATGTGTATATCAGTACTATAAATAAATAATAGAAGACATATATTATACTATAAATCATGCCTAGAGCCTTTGGATTATATGACTCTATGGCCAACATTTGTCTTCATCCTTATCCACCAGATCTCTAAGCATGGTGTAGACCACTTGGGGGTGGTGGTGTAAATAGATCAAACTGTATGCAACCTTCTGTTTCTTCCCCTACTTCTATTCCACATTTTCCACCATGTAGAAACCTCTGCCCCTATCAATGCCGCTTCTTGTAAATTCCATCGACCGTCTCTCTGTTAGTAGCATAAAGGGTTGAAAAATCCTATGCAAGATGTCCCCAACCATCATAAGAGAAACACCACCTCTTTGTAGGCTGGATAGAACCATCATGAGAGCCCTGAACTACATACCCTTTATTCCAAGATCATATCCCGACACATCTCACAAGGATAGATCCCTATGTATGAAATTAACTACTAGCCACCGAGGTCTCAACTTCGGTGTGGCCAATACTATCAGCAACAGTCAATGCTTTATCACCCCAAAAGATCTTTACTCTCAAATCCTACTCAAGAACTCCATCATTGGTAAAAATGGAAAGAGATATCAATTTAGACCTGATATATTTATGCATTCCACACTTGAAAGTCTGTACACAAAAGAATTTATCCCAAACCATATTCAGAGAGTATTGTGAGAGGTTAATGGACCTTGATAAATACTCTATCACAATCACGTTTTCCGTACTGATGATTCAAAATCTCTTAGATGAACACTACTCACAATGTGGCTAGACAGAACTCCTTTATAAAGAGACACTCAAACTCTATCTAGGATAGAGGAACCTCATTATGTTTCTGAGTCACCAGACTCCACCATCTCCCAGTAGATCCCTGAATAATTATCAATGTTAGGACCACCGTATGATCTAGAGGTTTTACCAAAAGGAGTGAAAATCAAATAACTACCTCTAGCCAGTCCTAATCTACCTTGAGGTATGGATCACCCAGAGACTTGGGAGGTCACTACTTATGAAACTCATGAAGTTCACTCATCCTATGAACATTCACAGTTGGTACTGCAAGTGAAACCGACTACTCAACTGGTGGTGGAAAAACTAGAGAACCACCCAAAGGTACTATAATCAAAGAGTATATCTTGGGATCTAAATAAATAAGTACATGGAAAACACACCCCATCACTATAAAATTAATATATGAATTCTTTTACCTAAAATGAGTACCTGCATGTACCAAGTTAAAAAGAAGGTTGTCATTGTCTTGGTGAATAGATATGTCAACCTCTGTACCAACACCAGAGTCCCTAACCTGAAATCCGATCTCAAAATACTTTAACACCATTTCCATGAATCCTAAACCAAACCTCATAGCTTAAAAAAACTCCAAAATATATTCTTAGGATGAATCACTCCTCTGATACCACTTTGTCATGAACTAACCCACTAGGACCCACCTGGCCAGTGGTATGATGAGTGTGACACCCAAATCTGACCTCTAATCGACTAGGGGCTAGTGACCAGTGCCATGTAGACATATAACACACACGGTAGGCCTTAGATTAATGTACCTAGACACACGCACACACATGTACAAACACATCTCAAATAACATACAATTATGAAAGTTAAAAGACAACTGATACTATAATTCATGCATAATATCTATCCCATATCAGAGTACAAAAACGTAGTGGAAAACATAAGGTCCAAATAAAACCCCACCAAAAACTAAAAAGATTCCAGACTAATAAAAAGGAGGGGACTTATATCAAATGAAACACCTAGTATGAAGCATGTTCTATCTATATCACTATGCTTTAGAAACTCTTGGTCCTCACAAGATTCCGTTGAAAGGCCTATCATATGCATAAGATATAACATGTATGAGAAGATCCCATACTGGGGTGAGTATAAAAATACCCAATATGACACCCCAAAATAACCAAATATAAAACATAAAGAGTATACATATTATCATAATATAGGTATTTCAATCAGGATATGATGCATAATAATATGAAAAATAACCCATATATTCTCATAACAGACACCAAGACTCAAGAGGTCTTAACTATACTACCAGCCATAAGATTCTACTTGAGTCTTCAAGGTAACTCTCATATGGTAAAAATAAGTCCATGATCCATGTTATCATGGATGGTTTTAAATCAATAGGTTATGCTCATTGATCCTTGTAAAATAAGTACTCACTGGGTCTCTGAGATCTTGATACATTGATAGGGGATCACACCCAAACTCATAGGGGGCACCAAAAACCCCATATGGAATAACCCTCTAAGTAGGGTATCATATTCCCACATAAGTTGGTAATAATGATTCCTCATAACCCACATTGGGAAGGTAATGAAATGATAGAGGATCCCACCCTAGTCACATGGAGGTATTTAGGAAATTATATCCAAGACTAAGACCATAGAAAGGATACCAATCCTATGCTTAGGACATAATTCCACACTACACCCTCATAGGAATAGCCTATGAAAACACACCCAATGGAAATAGGTCCATAATGAAGAGATGGAGGGCCTAAACTGGTCTGATAGAAAGTACACAATGTGTACCAGGGGTATACAAAATGTATCATTTGCCTCGAGTCAGGTCATGTACTTAGGCCTGTTTCTATGTACTTCAGTCCATGTCTGCGTACTTTAGGAAATACCCATGTACAATGTCCATACCCACATACCTGGCCATGTTTAGGTCCTTTATTCATGTCCTAATACATGGTTATTACCATATACTCTAGAAATTATTGTGTTCCTGGTTATTTCCATGCCTGTGTAACCTCAAGAATAAATTCCAAACCACCAACACCAGGTCACATGACATGTGACATGTGTCACATAAAATTTTATATTTTTATTTATGCGAAAAACCTAGCACCTTATAAGGGGGAATACATAACATTTTTTCTTTAGAATACATGCCAGGTAATCTATAATTTTCTATAAATTCCAAACTATTCTACATGTCTCGCCTATACTATAGTCATCACTGACTCTACAACCATATCAGCTGATAATCATTGATCTCAGATCATTTGTTCTTGTCCATCACTGTCAACCATAACCCAGACATCAACCCCCTTGGGAAACTTCCACCTTCACTCCTCATCATTAAAATTCCAACACCCATGAACTTGGGATCTCCAATACAAACCCAATAGATTCTCCATTATTGCATACCACAACCATACCATTTATCTTTATTTAGAACACGGGGTAATGATCCATTATGGTAAAGATATATTACACAATGATCATTTACTAGGTACTTGTAAAATTTCCTGAAAAATGAAATACCAATGATGATCGTATATAGAATGGAGAGTGTAATACCCTATGTTTTTCTAGGTTCATCCCTATTTGATTTTTTTGTTGAACCTCTTTGTTTAGGGTTTTACTTTGTCTTTGAATGTTGTTGGTTGAGTGATGTTCAGATATGGAGAGCCTTTATTGGGGACAATGACCTAAAGTTCAAGGATATATGTTTTTTGAATTAATGGATTCTAGGTATAAACATGTTAAATGGGATTATAAGTGTTTTCCTTGAGTTTATAAGGATTTATAGGTGGTTTGAGCTCTTACGTAGATTTTAGGATTAAAACCACCTACAAGACATTTACATATTGTGTATACCTATTACACTCCAAGTAATTGTCACAAGGTAGATTCTATGAAAGGAATACAGGTTGTGAACTAGATTATGACATGAATTGGTTACATGTTGTGAATCTGTATTACATGATGTTTAATATTTGGGTAGGGTTAAATTCACCTGAGGTGATGTGAATTTTAGCGTACTCTTAAAATGAGAATTACACATCGTGTAATATATTTATATGTCAGGTAATTATTAATCCCAATGATTATAAGGAATTCCGTATGCTGATATTTTAATTCCAATTTCATCTAGCCCTCCTCTATCAATCCTTAAACTATATCTAATTTTTTTAGTGCCTTACTTTATTCCAGATGTGCCATTCAAGAAATAGATCTCGGGTGACTTGTTTGGACCAGTTTTTCCCTTCTCTTCCTCTGTTCTCTAGGTGTGGTGGTAAAATATATTGATAAAATATATTTATCATAGTTTATTTAGGTGTCGATCTTGATTTGGTTTGATTGAGGTTCCTTCATGTGATCTTATGCACCTTCCTTATTATTGGAGTTACTAGTTGGAAGCATAGTCTTGATCTCCGATTAAAGGTAGGTGGTATAAAACCTAACCCTATGGTATATTAAATTGATCAAGTATGTACCATATTTTTATTTATTTAACAAAATATCCACAATAATTAATTTATTTATGAATGATAATAAAACATGGATTGGGTTATTCCTTAGATCCCTTTGAATAAAATGGTATTGCGAATTGAATTATGGATACCAATTTGGGGATTGAACCATTGAATAATAATAAACTGACTGATGAATTTAAGTGTGTTTATAGTTACATGATAAATCAGGTGATTTCTTGATATAAAATCACTTTCCCAATGACTTATTGTTTATTTAAATGGCTAGAGATAAATTGATATAAAAATTGAGTGTGAAATTTTATGAAAAATGATAATTTTCATAATTAAAAATTAAGGCTTATGATATGATATTATGATATCCTTGGTGTTATGACTTGTGTTGAGTATGTGCAGAAATTATTATATAGAGATCTTGGCTTAGTTTGATACTAAAATGCTTATAGAGGAGGCTTGTCCTAGTTTGATGCTGAAATTATTATATAGTGGGCTTGGCCTAGTTTGAGGCTGAAATACTAATATAGAAATATTATCCTTATTCAATGATGAAATGATTATATAGAGAGATATGACTGGATGCTGAAATGATTATATAGCGGTATTAGCCTAGTTTGATGCAGAAATTCTTATACAAAGGGCGTTGCCCTTTTTATTTGATTATGCATGGTTATATGGTAGTGGTTGGCATGGTTATGCTACATGCTTAGATACATTCCTGTATGGAACCAAAGTAGGTAGATTATTGTATTATATTATATTTATTAATTAATAAACCCGATCATCACTTATTACATACAATTATTATTAGAAGGGTTTTGTTTAGACACGATGGTGTCAGCCTACTAAGTCTTACTCACACTCTATTCATGTTGTCGTTTTATAAATGAGAAGATTACATGGATACAGGTTTAGAAAAGGAAAAGGGACCTTGTTGCTGATTGTTTCTTGTTGGATGGGATAGAGATTGGAGATGAGACCAACATGGGGTTTAGGACCAGGGTCTTTTGAGTTTATTTGATTCATCTAGGTTATTTTATTTTAATTACTTTCAATTTTAAATTTAGATAAATTTTATCTTGTCATTACATGGTTCAGTATCATTTGATTTATTTTTTCCTCCTTTTACTTCCTATTGGTATGATATAATTTCCTCTATTTATATTATTTTGATATTAATTTATATGGTTTATTTATGCTGTATTGTAACTCTAAACTAGGGGTACAGTCTCCCCACTATACTCATCACACCCCAGTGGCTATTTCGAAGCCTTTGGAATACGAGGATTCACTCTTGATGTCCTATAACCAACCTAATTTATCCATGTGAGATAGTTCTAGATTGGGGTATGTTACAAAGTGGTATCATAGGTAGTAGTTTTTTCTTTTTTGTTGATTTTATATTTAGTAAAGGTAAAAATACGATTAGGATTTGTTGGGACTTGGTAATGAGCATGTGCATGGGAGTATCTAACCCATGTATGGGGTAAAATACGAGTATCTAGGTATGGGATTTATTTTTCATGATGTTCGATTATTATAGTTGATGTAATTTCACCCATAGTGATTCACATGTTGTGTGAAGTTATTGTTTCTTGATATTTTTACGCATGGACTAGTATGGCATGAGATGAGTATGCATGCATCCTGATAGACACATAGGGATATATCATGACATGCATTATTCATTATAGGTACATATTTATTGCATGAAATAAATACCATCCTGTATGAATTGTGATATAAGATACCTTTTATATATGAATATGGGAATAAAAAACTATTATGTCATGCTAAAACACTTGTAAGTCATGTTTAGAGTGACCATGAGCTTGTGGTTCTTCGTTGTTGTCACCTTTTGAGGTTGACCTTGTTTTCAGCCAATGTTCTAAGGATTGTGTTTGTCTCATCGATAAAATTCATCCTCATCATATTTGAGTTAAGCATCATGAGTGTGGAAATAAACAAGATCCAAATGCTATTGATTTTGAGCTTGCAGTTTCTCCCGAGGATCAGATGGATGTTCAGCTTCATGAGAACTTCTTGAGGATCATGCGATTCATGTAAGAAGATATTTCTCACACCGTGCCTTTGATGTTTGAGATAATGAGGGAGTTTTAGTTGTATAACCCACGTATATTCATTGGGGAGGGAGGATCTCAGGCAGCTGAGTTAAATATTGAGTCATTCCACACGATCTTCATTAACCTCATTACACCCATTGATAGGGGGTGAATATTACTTCATACATGCTTCATGGACCTTCTAAGAATTGGTGGGATATTATAGAGCAAGGTGGTTAGAAAGAGGATTAATCTTGGAAGGAATTCAAGGTGAAGTTCTTGAGCCACTTCTATCTAGAGTCATTGAGGGATGAGAAGTCTCACAAGTTCATGAACCTAGCATAAGTGGGATTGTTAGTGATGAACTACACTATAAATTTCAAAAACTTACAACACTTTAAAACAACTTTAGAAGCTAATGAGATCTCCATGGCATGAAATTTTCAGGATGGGATTTTCTATGATATCAGGTCATAGGTTAACATATTTTGATTAAGTATGTTTTTAGATGTGATGAATAGGGCACTCATCATGGAAGGAAATATGAGAGAGTCCCAGGTAGTGTCTAGGATATTTTATCAGGGTGAATTGAAAACCCTTCTTCTAGTGGTAAGAAATTCCACTACGATAGTTATCACTAATGAAACACTAGGAAAAGTAGTCAGGGAAGTCTCCATCCATCTTAGGACTATGTTTCATTGTAGTAATATTAATGTGGAATGTTGGTCCACAAGCAGTCTCAATGTCTATACCCTTAATTGGTGCCTCATGCTTGTGGTTAATTGGGTCATCATTAGATGTTTCATAGTAACTTATCATATAGAGTAGAAAAAGGGGATTAATATAGGTACTATAATTTGGGAAGGACTCAATTACCCCTCAGTAGATAGGTATCTAGAGTTATATAAGACATTTAGGTCAAGGTAGGGGATATGGTGTCCCATTGCAGGAGTGGTAGTACTAAGAAATGGGAATAGCTTAGGGGAGTCATGTTGGAGCCCAGGGTAGAGGGATAGTCAGCTAAATGTTATGTATACTACTTCAATTAGTGTGGTTTCATGACCTTCTACCATTGGAGGTACAATTCTTATATCATCTACCCATGTTTGAGTTTTTTTTGATAAAGGAGAATCATGTTTCTTTTTATCTACTCTCTTTGTGAACAATTTTGGATTAGTTTTGGAACTATTAAATGATGTTTTGACCATTGATACACCATTGGGAGTAATATCAAACATTTCTAGCCATGTTATCTAGATATTGTTGGTTTCCATTTATTTTGGGAACTTTTTTTGTTGGAAATGATAGATTTATATTTGATTCTTGGTATAGATTTGTTAATTCTATACCAAGATCATATCAACTATTACCAGAGGAGAGTTACCTTTCTATCTTTAGAAGGAGATAATTATTCTCTCTAGGGTGAGTGAGATCTTTATGATGGTTTTGTAGGACAAATTTAGTGTATATTGGATTGTGTCATGGATCAGATATCAATCCTTGTTATGGCTGATGGAGGAATGTAGCAAGATACTTTTCCTCCTGTGGTAGACTATTTTCAAGATTCATTTTGTGACGAGTTCTATGGATTACCTTCTATGTAGCAGATCAAGTTCATAATCAATTTGATTCTGGGAGAAGATTCAGTTTCTATTCCACCATATAGAATGAAACCAATAGATATTTGGGAGTTGAAAGTTTAATTAGAAGTTCTAAAATATAAAGGTTTCATAGAGTCTAGTACATCTCCCTGGGGTTCTCTGGTTCTTTTCACCATGAATTCGAATGGGGCATTGTGCTTATGTGTGGATTATCGGAGATTGAACCATATGATGGTCAAGAACCATTATCCAATTTCATTCATCAATGATCTCTTCAATCAGTTGAGAGGTTCTATGATATTCTCCAAGATCGATTAGAAATTAGAATACCACCAATTTTGGGAGAGGCTATCAGACATACCTCAAAGTAATTTTATAATCATGTATGAATTGTATGAGTTTGTAGTGATGTTATTTAGTTTTATGAACACACCTGAAGTATTCATGGAATTGATGAATTAGATCTTTCACCCTTTTCTAGAGCAGTTTGTGGTGGTTTTGGTTGATGACATCTTAGTGTACTCCCGTTCAGCAGATGATCATGCCTAACATTTTAACATCATCTTGAGTACATTGAGGGAGAATTAGTTGTATTCCAAGATAACAAAATGTAGTTTATATATTGATAAAGTGCACTTCCTGCATCATTTTATCCCATAGGATGGAGATCTAGTGGACCCAAAGAATGTTTCATCCATGACATCTTGGAAGCGAACTAAGAATGTCTTTGAGATTCAGAGATTTTTGAGCTTAGCAACCTATTATCAGTGCTTTATCCATAACGTCTATCATTTGATAGTATCATTGTTTGGGATGAGTAATAAGGGGGTGAAATTTGTTTGTTCAAATTCTTGAGAGGGGAGTTTTTAGGAGATGAAAGGCAGGATGAACTGAACACCAATTCTCACTTTACCTATGCTGAATAAATAATATATTGTGTACTATGGCACATATAGAGTTGGATTTAAATTATTTATTATGTAGGAGGATCAAGTGTTTTCTTATGGTACCAGATAACTGAGACTGCATGAGAGGAATTATCCTAATAATAACCTAGAGTTATCAATGGTAATACATGTCTTGAGATGATGGATATATTATCTGATGGGTGTGAGATTTGTGATATAAATGGACTACAAGAGCCTCAAGTACATATTTTCTTAGAGAGGCATGATCCTTCAGCAAAGGAGGTGGGTCAAGTATCTACAGTATTTTGACATTAATTTGGATTATACACCAGGAAATGGCACACTGTTTTTTGATGAATTGAGTTAGAAGATGGAGGTAGAGGTAGTCTGAGATTCTTACAATGAGTGGAGGATGGTTGAACTCTTTTTAGATAGGCATCTATATGTTCAGAAGTCTAAGAGAAAAGTAACAATGACTTTGAAATGTATCATACCCATCCTTTTTGACCGGATCATAAAAGATTAGTTATTTTATCCAAAGGGATTAGTTATGAGATACAACTTATATGGTGGGGAGAGATCAGCATGATGGTATCTGGGCAGTGAAAATTCACCTCTTTATGTTGGAAAGTATGGGTTAATATGGGTCTGTGTGAGGTGATGACTAGAGAGTTTCATGATTCTAGATGGATGGTACATACTGATTTTAAAAATACGTATCATGATCTCTATAGATAGTACTGGTGGTCAGGAATGAAGTATAAGGTAGTGGGATTCATAAAAATGTTTCACCTATTAGTAGGAGAAAATTGATCATCAAATACTTTTTGGGATTTTTCATCACATTCCCATTCTAGCGTGGAAATGAGATGATGTTACTATGGATTTGGGGATAGGATTACCTAGGAAAAACTCTAGTAATGATGTAGTATGATTGATCATAGATTTATTGATGACGGAAGCCCACTTCTTGATTATTCATGAGACCTTCATCATTGATGATATTGGTAGTCTTTAAATGCACAAGATAGTTCACCCGAACAGAGTTCCAAGGTTTATCATTTCTGATAGAGATCCTTATTTCATGTCTCGATTATAGTAGGGTCTTTAGAAGGCTTTGGGATCAAAAGTTATTTTGAGTATGAATGATCATCCTCATACTGATGGTCAATCTGAGCACACTATTCAGATTTTGGAGGATAAGTTATGAGCATGTGTTTTGTATTTTAGTGGTTCATGAGATTAGAATATGCCACTTGTGGAGTTTTTACATAATAAAATATTTCAGACATAAATACAAATGGAACTATTAAAGGATTTTTATTATAGTCCATGTAATTTTCCTCTTTGTTGATTGGAGGCAAAAGTGTCAGTGCTTGTTATAACTAATCTAGTGCAGGAGACATCTAAACAGGTTCATTTGATCATATGGCGGTTGGTGATCATGTAGTGTAGGAAAAAATCTTATGCTAACCATAAAATATAACCTATGTAGTTTGAGTTTTTTCATAATGTTTTCCTTCTGGTTTCATGTATGTTGGGAAAATTTCATATCAGAAAATAAGGAAAACTAGATCACATGTTTTTCAGGGAATTTGAGATAGTGTAAAGGGTCAGTCTAGTGGAATACCGATTATTCCTTCTACAACAATACAATGCCATACATGATGTGTTTCATATGTATCAACTTCATTTATATAATCCTCATGATTATCATGTGGTATACTTCAAGGAAAATTTTCTTTGTGTAGATGTATACTTTGAGGAGAATCTGATACATGTTGTTGACTATAGTGATAATTATATTTAGGGTAGTACTATACCTCTATTTCGAGTATAGTGGTGGAATGGGTGTGTTTAGGAGGATAACTGGGAGAGGGATTCAGATATGTGAGAATAGTGGATAGTCTTGTTCACCAAGACCCAATTATGATGCTTGGAGTAGCTCAGGGATGACCTATCATATAGTCTAGAGGTTGTAAGATCCTGTCTTTTTCTAGGTACACACCTCTTTGAGTTTTTTTGTTGAACTTATTTATTTGAGGTTTTCATTTTCCTTTGAACCTTGTTGGTTGAGTCTCATTTGTAGATAGAGAGCATTTTGGGGGGATAATGGTCTAATTTTTAGGGATGTATGTTTGTTTGAATTAATGGATTCCTGGTATAACCATTTTAAATGAAGTTATGAGGGTTTTTATGAGTTTAGAATGATTCAAAGGTAGTTTGGGATCTTCTATAGATTTTGGGCTTAAAAATGTCTATATGACAGTTACATGTCATGTATATTTATTACACACCATTAATACTATTATCTAGACACATACATTCTCTCCTTCTCCTTGAGTTTCTGGACATCAAGATCTCTCTGCCTTTTAGCTATTGTCTATCATCAATCCTCTATGTTATGTGTATAATCTACCAGCCTACATGTCTATGGATAATGGGTGGTTTATGGATGGTTTACTTGATCCGGTGGTTGGTTTTAAGAACTACCTTGTCCCCTCAGGTTTGTTAAATCACAGTTAGGGGATGACGAAGCATTTGTTACTTGTATTAATTGGTGTTCGGACCCCAAGGATAGCAGGGAAGTGGATGCGAAAGGGTCTTTTTCTCATGTTTCTCTAGTTCTTAGACCAAACCATTATGTTATCTCTCCCATATCCATATATAATAAATAAAACATTCTATCTCTGGAGGATTGGGAGGTAGACCAGTCGTGTCTTGATCCTTCTTTAGCTTTTAGAGGTATGTGTACTCGATCGAGGTTAAAACGGGAAGCAACCTTATCTTCTCCTAGTCTAAAGTGCTACCAATCGCATGGGTCCAAAACCAGATTACACTATTTAAAATTATCCCTATCATTATATAGAACACTAATGGTCTTGGAACCTAAATCAATATTCAATTCATATCAAATGAAGTTTTCTATAGTAATATTTCCCTAGTGGTGGTTCTTGAGCCTAAACAAAAAGCTTCCAAAATTAAAAATTTTGCTCACATGATTGGTGTGAGATGCTTAAATCATATTCCCACTATAATTAACATATTTGGATATTCTTGAAGTATTTAATTTTAGTTTATAGGATGGATGTCTTAAATCATCACATCATGTATAAGATTAGTTTAGGCGGTGACATAATCCTCTTCTCATTTGTCTATGTGAAGTGTGACCCACAAAAAAAGGGATCATCTTTGGGGGGATCTTGAATCATTTAATGTGGGTAATGTACCTTGGTTTGCATGTGGTGAATTTAATGTTATTTTGGATATATTATAAAGAAAGGTGGTGGTATTTACCTATGGTGTGATCAAAGAGCCTTCACTTCCTTTGTTTCAAAATCCGAGTTGATGGATTTGGGCTTCAATGGGGACAAGTATACTTAGTGTAACAACCAAAGAGTGTGCAGGCGTACATCAAGAAGGTTAGACCGATTCTAAGCTTATATATAGCCCATTTCAAGATTTATGGATGTGAGGGTGAACAATATTGTCCATTCAATATCAGAACATTCCCTACTATTCATTAATATGTTTAAGAGGAGGCCATCCAGTGATCAATTCTTCTTCTCGAAGAGTTGGACAATGATCCCAGAGTACAGTAATGTGGATAGATCATCCTAGAATAAGAATATTCATTGATATTCATGGATATTCTTTGAAAATAAAATGAAAAGGCTATGAGAAGACCTTCATTCTTGGAAATCTCAGTAACTCGATGTTTTTAAAGATCTGTATGCTCTTAAAAATGATATTTCTTTCCTTGAAGCTAGTATAGTAGAATCTTAGGATAAAGAAATATTTTTTGTCTTATTCAAAAAGAAGAATGAGAAATGAATTATTACTTGAGCAGGAGTGGGTGGCTCGAGATAGAGTGGGGGTGACCTGAATGAAGGAAAGAGATAAAAATACATCATATTTCCAAGCATGTATCTAAGTGAACAAGTGCGAAACCATGCCGAATATTCGTATAGAGGATGGATCATTTTCTAATGATCTGGTCATCATTAGAGGTATGAATGAGATTTATTTCAAATAAATTCTTTCTAATAATAATCCTCATATGAAGGGTGGATATCCTAGAGGACAGAGTAAATTATTCACTTCTATTCCTCATATGGTGTCCTATTCCTTGAATGTGTTTTTCAAGTCCATTATAGATAAATAGAAGGTTCTTAATGTGATTAAGTCACTGAATCAAAACAGTTCCTTGGGGCTCGATGATTTTCTGGCCTATTTTTATATGTCATTATAGGATATCATCAAAGAGGACCTTGTTACATTTATCCAAGACTTTTTTTCATGGAGGGGTTCTAACTCATGCAATTTGTTCTATCTTTTTTTTCTCATTGATAAAGTGAAGGATCCTTCCTGCTTTAATCACTTTCAGCACATTAGTATATTCATTGTTTATTATAGAATTTTGGCTAGAATTATTAATATGATATTTTATAATCACTTTCTTGATTGGGTATCTACGGGGAAACATGGATTTATCAAGGGCTGTTCTCTTCAGGAGGCTATTAAAATTTCTTAGGAAATGGTTTTAGATCTTAATATGAAAGCTCATGGTTCCAATTCCATCATTAATATTTACATGGATAATCCAAATTATAGCATGGAATGGAGTTATTTTATAAGAGTCATGGAGTGCATAGGATTATCAAACAGGGAGTGTGATTTATTTTTCTGATGCTACAGCTCCTCTTGGTTCTCAATTTTTTTGATTGGAAGAAAAAGTGGTTTCTTAAAATCAGTTCACGGCCTTAGGAAATTCAATCTCCAATCTCCTACCATTTTTATATTGGTTCAAGATTCCCTCATCCGATTTTTTGGGATGAACATGATCAATGGAAGTATCAAACCCTTCAAATCTAGGAATTAGTTTCAAAGAGTTTCTCACCTCATGAACACAAATTATATGATATTATTCATCAATGGATCAAGAAGATCTATTAGAGGATTTAAAATATTGATGGATGAATATTCCAAGTGGATTTGTGAGAGAATCAATTGTGATAAAAGTAGTAGTTATGTGCAACAGGCATGCTCGGATGGTCGTATAAAAAAATGGAAGAAGTTCTATTCTTTTACAGAAGATGGTTTTCATGGGAATATTTTGGGGCTTTGATTAATCATGGAATATTGCACATTATCCATTATGATGGGGTGGTAAATAAAATCATCCACATGATAAAAAACTGGAAAAACATTTCCTTTTCTTTAGTGGTAGAATTACTCTTGGGAACTGTGTTCTTACGTCTATCTCGATGCATGTGTAGTATTTACTTAATGATTGAAAAGGGTTGATAAGAAATATTGATAATATCCTCACATATTTTATATAGGACTCCCATGGGGGAGGTTAGGTACCACTAGGATTCTTGGAAGAGGATTTACAAACCTCTTCAGGATGGGGGAATTTATCTATGAAGTGTGGAGGTTTAAATGAAATGGTTACAAGATAAACATGTTTGGGAGGTTATGGAGTGAAAATACCTATAAATAAAGTTCATTATGATAAAGTACAAGTTGTTTCTTGAGGATCTAAGGGGAAAGGTTTTGTGGTTTTGGAAGTCACTTCATGTACACCTTCTTAGTCTTCAACAACATTCTCAATGGATTGTGGAGAGCGGAAACATTAACTTATGGTTCAAAAACTTGGTAGGCACTCTTCTCTGCTTCCCAGGATATCTAACACCTGATATCTTCTTTTCTCTGGAAATCCAATTCCCTTAGTTCATCCATGTAGTGATTAATCAATAGAAGCAATGCCTCTATGATGGTATTGAGTTAACTTCTAAAAGTGACTGAGTGATCTTCACTGATGTAGCAATGGATGTATTCTCAGTAAAGGCCTATAAGAATGCTCATCAGACCGAGTCAGGTACTAATGGTGAAAATAATTTATATTGGTGTAAATACATTACAGTTAAATATAACTTATTTCTATGGTGTATTTTAAATTCATGCATACCCACTGACAATGCGATCTATAAGAAGAGAATAAATCTGGTCTCGTGGAGATGGTGCCGTCAAAATAGAATTATAGAAATGGAGGATCAACTTTTTCTTGAGATTTATTGAGTCTCATCTGTGTGGATTTATCTTTCAAATATTACAGGCTTAGGAATACATCATATCTAAGGGGATGGATTACAGCTAAATGGACTACAAGGTGATGGTAGTAATGATCATATATGTAAGGCGAGATCTGTAGTCATGGCTATGGGATGCTGGACCATCTAAAATGCAAGGAACATATCACATATAAAAGGATTAATAGTTTTTCTTTGGTGATTTGAGTTTTCTCTTGGTCTATGGTGGTAGAGTTGGGCCGCTTGGCCAATAAGTGGGAAAAAATAAATATCTAAAATTACTCTTACAGGGATCGGGTATTTCACCTCAAGGTCAGGAAGCACAAGAGATAAAAAGAGTGTGAGGATGGATTTTTTGGAATCCCCCCATAGTGTCTTGAAGGTAAATGTGGATGGCTTGTGTAATCATGGTTTGATGAAAGGTGGTGGAGTGATTTAGGATAGTAATAGATTGGTTCTAATTGCGTACAACAACTCATTTGGTGGTGCTTTTTTCCTTATTTACCTATTTCTTTTCTCTGGCACTCGTTTCAGTTGGTTTTCTTCTGCGTCAAAGGTGGTGTGTTGTGGATGCCCTCAGTCACCCTAGTCCTACTCTGGTTTCACGATTCTCTGTGCCTCTTCTGGTCAGTGATGGAGAAGAGGTTTCAAAGAGGTTTTGGGTTTTGTTTCGGTGGTTTAAGAATTTTTAGGCACTACCAGAGTCGGATTTATTTTTCTTGGATAGCTTCTAGTCTTCTATCTCTTCAACATCACAGGTGTTTGGAACCCTCTGGCTTTCCAAGCCCTTCTTTGAATTTGGGCTCCTCTGCACCTCTCCCTGTCTGATTTGGAGTGGGGGTTGCTATGAAGTTTTGGGTTGTGAAATTCAGCGACCTTTGGGGCTCGATGCCTAGGACGAGTCGATGTCCTTCGGTGAAGATAGTTCCTAGTTTTTCAGATCTTTTTGTTAATTCGTTCTCAACGATTTTAGCGAAAGTTTGTAGTGATTTTCTACAAATTCTTAATCTGTTTAATGTTCAATCAGTGGAAATGTCATTTTGGCATATATTTTCGGAGTTATTCATTACTATTAAAGTGTTTGATGTTAGCTTGGATGATGATGAAGAGTGTGAATAAGATGGTGTGGATGTTGTAGCCCGGGTATTGTAGCAGTACTATTCATAGAATGGGCCTTGGGCCAAAAAAATGATCCTATGGGCCATGTAATGGGCTTAATGCCCATTGGGCCTTCGGGCTATGTAATGGGTCTCCCTCTACCCAGTTAAAGAGGTCTTTTCTTTGCTTTAGTAATAAATGAGGCTTCAAACCCAAACTTTAAAAAAAAGATGGTGTGGATGTTGTGTATGACGGTAGCACCGGTGGTCCCCAGTCTCTGGCGGTCTCCATTGTTTGGTGCGGTAGTAGGAAGGAAATGAAGAAGTGTTGGTGGATGAAGGTGAAAAAGCGGTTCTTGTGATGATTATTACTGGCAAGCAATAATGGTATTCATGATGATGACATGGATCATCGGGTTTTGTTGATGACTTTTGAATTTTGAAATGTTGTCATCGGGTTTTGTGGAGGTTTTGAATTTTGAAACATGTAATGGGTTACATTTCCTTCTGGTTCCTGCTCCCCTTTAAAGCGGATTTTGATAATTCAATAAAAATGAATTTTTAGTCAGTCTTGCATAGGAAGTATTACCCTAGAATGTGTGGATATTGTTTGAGCTAACACTATGGGCTTGAATTATTTTAGGCCTCCTTAATCCCTCTGTTTATGATGTTTTCACTCCTTTGTGTGTGTTGTACTTGTCTCTTTTTGATAATAAAATAAATATTTTTGGTTATTGTGGTGTATTAGACACCGTTTAACTATCGTAGGGAAGATTCCATGGAAGGAATATAGGTAGTGAATTCTATTATGATATAAACTCGTTACATGTTGTGAATCTACAATACACAACGTGTAATATTCGATAGGGGTTAAATTCACATGATACTATTAAAAATTTAGTATGTTCATAAAATGAGAATTCCACGCCATGTAATAAATTTATATTCAATGTACTTATTGAGACCAATGATTATAATCCATGCCATACATTGATATTTTCATTCAAATTTTGCACAGTCCTCCTCTCTTAAACCCTAGGAGATTTCTAAGTGATTTTAGAGTGGCTTCCTCTATTTCATACCCTATTCATGAAATCAATCTCCAGTGAGTTTCCTTGCTTAGTTTTTCTATTATCTTCTCTTGTTCTCTAGGAATGGTGGTGAAATCTATTGATCGTGGTTGGTTTGGGTGTTGATATTGATCTAGTTTGATCTAGGTTCTTTCATGTGATCTTCTACACCTTACATCCTATTGGTGTTATTGGTTGGAAGCATTATCTTAATGACCAGTTAAAGGTTGGTGGTCTAAAACCTAACCTATGGTCTATTAAATTGATCAAGTATATGTAATATTGAGAATGAAATGACACAATGTGTGTAGTAATTAATTAATTTATGAATGATAATAAATCTTGGATTTGATTATTCATTGGATCCGTTTGGATAAAATGGTATTGCTTCCTGGATTGTGGCTACCCATTGGGTGAGATAACCCTTCAATAATAATGATTTGGATAATTGATTAATGTGTGTTTATCATGACATGAGAACATATATGATTTCTTGATAGAGAATCACTTTGGTAATAGTTTATTATTTATCAAAATGACTGGAAATAAATTGATATAAAAAAATGAATGTGAAATTTAAATAAATTCTAACATGGTGCCTAATAGGTTGATTATTGTATTATATTATGTTGATTAATTAATAAACCTGGTTATACCTTATTTAATGCACTTATTATTACACTATTTTAGTTTAGAAATGGTGGTGTTAACCTGCCATGTTTTACTCACACCTTATTGGATCCTCCGTTTGGTACCCAAGAAAATTACATGGATGTAGATTTGGAAAAGGGAAAAGAACCATTTTGATGATTGCTATTTTATAGATGGCATAGAGTTTTGAGATGGGATCAAAATAGGGGTTGGGAACTAGATTATTTGAGTTTATTTGTGTCAACTAGTTTTTTTATTTTTATTGATTTCAGTTAGAAATTTAGATACATTTCATCCTATCATTACATGGTTCACTATTAATTGATTTATTCGTTCCTCCTTTTACTTCCCAGTTGTATGATATACTGTTTCCACTATTTTTGTTACTCTGATATTAAATTATATGGTTCATTTCCACTTTATTGTACCTATTAACCACAAGATATAGTCTTCCCACTATACTCATTGAACCCCCACTACTAGTCGAAAAGCTCTGATATATGGAGAGGCATACTTGAGGTCTCGTCACTAACCTGATTTGGTCATGTGAGAGAGTTCTAGATTGGGGGACATAAGAAGTATATAAATACATAAAACACAAACACGAGGAATGAACCTCAAAAAATGTTAATGTTGGCCTCAATCCTCTTTTAATGAAGATGATTAATGAATAGGATTATAAAATCAATAAAAATTTCCATTTACTAGGAAGATAAATCCATTCCCACACATCACGATCGACCCACAAATAAAATGGTTGGATGAATTGATATGCATTCATCATTTTACAAAAAACATGGATAAATATACATAACAAATATCCTACCTCAAGTTAGGATCAATCATTGATGAAGAATGGATATGCATTTTTGTCATTGGAAAGAACTACAAACTCTATTATTGTTGATGATCCTTATGGTACTTCGATTGTTGATCCATAATCCAAACGTCTACCAATGCTTCTCCACACTCTCCTCTCAAATACCCATCATTATGAGGATAACCATAAAATTTGTATATAAACATGTATTTATATGGGATATTAGGTTTAGAGGAATTAATTAACAATAAATCAATCAATAAATAAATTAATTTATTATTCCATTCACGATCGCACTTAACCCAAGAGCACAATGAGCTCCAAGGTTATGTCACACCTAGGGTAAAACCTATATTACATATTCAATGGTGGTCTCATTTTTCCCATCTAAGACTCCATCTAAGAGTTATTACATGATTTGTAAAAAAATCATTTGTGATATAATATATTTACTATTTCTATTATATCACTACCGAGCCTCCCTATGCCCTATAATCTTGCACGAACATAGAGCCTAGCTATGAAAATATTATTTAAAGTATTCCAAATCTTAAAAAGTCAAAAAAGAGTATTTAAAATAGTCTAAATAGAAAATTTTGATGACAAAACCTTCAATTTATAGAGGATTTTGATGGAGGAATATCTATTTCATAAGTATATTGAGGTTCCATTAAAAGGATTTAAACTAGAAGAAATAGATTAAGAAGAATGGGAAAGGATTGATTGGAAGGAACTTAGAGTGATACATGTTTCATTGTAAAAAAATGCTTCCTATAACATCTAGGAGGTGAAAATGATAATAGAGTTTATGAAGGACCTAATAGATATATATGAGAATAAAAAAAATTAACAAAGTGTCCATGATGTGGAGATTATTTGGAATGAGAATGTGAGAAGGGAGACTAGATATTGACCATGTCTATGAATTGAACATGATTTAGAGTCAAATAAAATTGGTTAATGTGAAATTCACTGATGACGTGGGGGATTTTTTTTCTACTTTCATCATTTTTAGAATCATGGGTCTATATGGGGACTACTATAAGAAATTATGAAAAGACCAATCTTGTGCTTGGATACATTCATGATATTATTATAAATAAATATATCAGGAAAAAGGAAGTCCAAGAAACTACCCAAATAACAATCAATACTAAAGATAGATGACATTTCATTCAATATAAAGGTTAGTGGAAATTAAAATATAGATCAAGGGATAGAAGTCAAGGTAAATCAACTAGACCTAGATTGGTATATTGGAATTATTGGAAAAGGGGATTCTAAATAAGTATTTTATGGATTCAGGTTGAATTATTGAAGGGTAGATTCTGAAATTTCAAATTCTACAAACACAGTATCTTAGGGTGAGAGAATTTTACTGTTAAGTGTTTATATTCCATTGGAATCATGGATTATTAATTTAAAGGATTCATTCCATTATATGGATGAGAGGGGATTCATGGTGAATTATGTGTCTAGAAGGTTCTACATGGTATATCTAGCCAATGATGAATCTCTAGAGATCACAGGAAATGATGATGTGAAATTCTTAATGTCAAAGGAAATCTTCATGGTGTTACACAAAGTTTGGAAGATACCATGGTTATATAAGTGTCTAATTTATTTTGTACAGTTTAATAAAGTAGGTTTTGGAACAATATTTATATACAAAGTATAAAATAATACTCATGGATCCTTGGTGGTGGGTTAATGTGTGAAATATGGTACATTGTATCTAACAAGAAGATGGATGCAACAACTATTTCCATTGTGAAAAATTATGGAAGTTCAGAATTGTGGAATTTATATCTTGGGAACATGAGTGAGAATGATGTATGGGTCTTAACAAATAAGGTTATATTTATTCTTTATCACATGGACTTTAGAGCTCGTGAGAGTTGTATACTTGTAAAGTATTGAAATGAATCATTTATCACAAATAGAAGGATGTAAAAGTATCAGAAGTAAGATATCACTCATACATATGTTTAGGGGACTCCCCTATAAAGTTTTCATGGTGGGTCATCGTACTATGTTATATTCATCTATGATTCAATGAGGAAAGTATGTATTTAATTATGAACAAATATGATGTCTTTATAGTGTTTTTTTTGGCAGAGAGACATGGTGGTGAAATATTTCATAAATAATATTTAATTCTTAAGGTTTGATAATGATAGAGAAATTATAGTAGGGAATTTATAAGTTTTTGATAGAGAAAAGGAATCAGGTTTGAAAAGACCATTCTAGGAACACTGTGAAAAATGGTGTAGTGAATTAGATGAATTCGATGCTGACCAAGAATTATCAAATCACAAGGTTTCTTTTAGGTTTCCCAAAGGTGTTTTGGGTTAAGATATTAACTATTCCATTTATCTTAGGATCATATGTCAATTTATACCATAGGAACAAGAGTTTATAGAATAGATATGGTTTGGAAAAACAATGACACTTTTCCACCCATAAGTTTTCAGAAGCCTCGCTTATATCAATTTTGATTCCAAGTATAAGGGAGAAATTAAAGAAAAGTTTCATGACCCAAACCATGAAAGGGATCGAGCTACAAAAACCCCAAGCCCACCACTATAGGCAAGAGGATGGAGACAATCATTGAAGGCATAACTAATATAGGAAGGCCTTTGCTTATAAACCTGTATGCACACACATAACCATCTTGAAGAAAAAGTGTATAGGGATTACAAGTAAAAGAATAAAAAATCCAAGGGAACAACCATTCATGAAAAGACGCTAGATAATATAAGAGTATGATAGTGTAAACTGAAAAGTAATGGAAAAAATACACGAAAAACCAAAAAAATGTCCCAACCTGAAGAAACTAAAAAGTAAAACACTAAGAAATCCCATATCCAAATCTCCAGGTTACGACCACCATACACAGTCCAAAGTACAAGGTTTCCCTAAGCTCCTTTTAAGTCCCCACCAAACTATCCATCATCTGCATAAGATATGACACATGCAAGAAAATCCCATGTAGGGGTGAGTGTATACATACATAATAGGATGAATAGAAAGTTTAAGGGGGAGTATTAAGAGATACAACAATAATAGAAAGACATTGGATAGTAAACATGATGTAGATCAACCCAAAAAAGATAAAAAGTATCCTCATCCAAGAAAAATGGGGTCAAAATAGTGATTAGATGAACTATACATCAAGTATTCTACTCCCATAGCAGGAGAGTAAACTCATCTAGCCAGGAGAAACTAAACACAGAAATCATGTGGTATACCACACATGTATTCGCATATCATGGAAAGAGAGTAACCAAATCCAAAGTTATGGATATATATATATATATACCCATTCTCAGCAAAAGAATCTCAAATAAGATAGAAAAGGGATCTCCATCTTATAACTTAGCCTAGGAAGTAGAGTCACCAATAGTTCCAAAATTCCATCATTGATTCCCAACATCTCATGAGTTTACCTAGAATTAATCGTGTGAAGGCCCAATACTCTCCACTATGAAGCACAACTAAGGGGAACAAATTTAAAGTAGAGGAACTTTTCCCTAGTACGTCAGGGGGTTTCACTCAGTATGAAGCCTCCGGTGATCCTACCTAATCACTTCCATCATTGAGCATAACCTCAAATAGTAAATATGCTTGGAATATTTCACATCATATCTATAAATCCACAAAAAGGGAACCATCGTGTTCTACATGAAAAAAAACTCAGGATATGCTACTCGTGGGACAAAATCTGAGTTCAAATGAAGGAGATATGAAACCTTGGAGTTTTATAAAAAGGAATGAATTAGTACACAGTGTGTGAGGGGACCCACATGATGTGTGTTTACACTCCACCAACTATCCATGTCCATGGCTGTCACACGGCTCCTAGTCCATGTAGAAGTACACACCTGACATGTGGAATACACGGCGTGTCCAAACTATACAAAATCAAGCCGTGTAATTTTTGTTATGTTCATGTTATTGACCCCATATCTATGTATAATGGTACAAATCCATGTTCTTGGATGTGTATTCCCACATAGGGTATCACTTTCATGCTTTATCACACAACTTTTCCATCAGAGGATGAGGTACATGACATGTAGGAGGACTACACACCATGCCATGTTTATAAATTTCTACAACCCTAGCTGTTGTACTTAGGGGTCTACACACCTTGTGTTCATCATAGTACATAGTGTGTAGTGGGGTTTTTAATAGAATATTATACCCACTCTTTGTGTGGTATATCTATCCATACTCCTTTAGATCTGACTTTTTTTTCACCTGAAATCAACAGATCTGGTCACCGTTCATCATTTATAGGCATTCAGTGGCCGTAAATCTGATCCTGTCATTCATCAGAGGTCTATCACATGTTCTGCATGACCCCAATCCTTCCACTATCAATGATTCAACTAACAATCATCCAAAAAATCATCAACATCCCACAACCATCCCAGATCACTTCATAATTCATTGATCCATCCTTCACTTGTGAATCCATCATGATTTCGGGGGGCCAATCAGGTTTGGGACTGCCCGACAATGTCGAACAAGGACCGCATGGTCCAACCGATGAAGAACATGAAGAAATTGAGGGATAATGGAACACAAACAATAATTTAAGGATCATTTCCAAGAGTTCTTGTACAATGATCAATAAAATTTATAATTAGTGTTAGAAAAAATTCAATAAATCAATTTAATTTTTACATGAACACATGTAATGCTCCAACAATTGGTGCGGATCATAAATGGGATGATTCTTATTAATAAATTTAATAAAAAAGGTAAAAAACATTGATCATTCCTACATAGAAATTTGATCATTTATTATTGAATAATGTGATCACTAATGATTGAAGGAAGTAATTACCTTCACCGCATCCCAATCTGCTCCAATTAGGAGTTTCACAGTCATCTGATGTGATTTTCCAGTGGAAGGAGGAAAGAGAATCTTTAGAATCCTCCCTAATTTATACTGGTAACCCTGGAGGATTCTTCATGGAAGTATTATTATAGATAGTTCAAATTAATTAATTAATTAATTAATCCACTGAACATAATGAAAACAAGAGAGTTGTACGACTACCCCACACCGACCTATTTTAGGTCACACCTATGGTAAATGTCGTGTTCCAAACTCAATCATGGTTCAGATTAATGATCCAAGCTTCTATTTAATAGTTATCCCATTTTATTTAAGAAACTATGTGTGTGTAATATAAAATATATTTAATATTTTTATAAAATTAATTCCAGGCACAACAGGCCTCAGAATCGCACATAATCTTATCCCCCAACTCTGGAAATATGTATAGAAATATTTTAAAGTATTAAAAGAAAAAATGGGTATATACATCATTCCCTATTTTAATACTTTCATCTCCAAAAAGAAAAACTAAACACAAAAATCAGGGTAATGGGCTCTTATATGGATCTCCCGCTCCCAAGAACTCTCCTGCATAATCCCGTTCTACCACAACATGAAAAAAGGGATGGTACATCAAAGTAGGTTCCTATAATGTCAATTCGCAATCACCACTAGGTGATTTCTAATGGTGGATCCATCCTCAATGTCTAGATCTCACTAGTTGATGACGTGCATGGGGATATGTATGTATCTCCTCAGTTGTAAAACATGTGATACATCGTGCACCCACTCCAGATGTGGGGGTAGGGAGAGGCTTTAAGAAATCTCACCGACACTCTGCATGATCTCGAATGGATTGATGAACCTCAGGTATAACTTTCCTACCTGGACGAAGCTACACAATACTCATCATGGGGATTCTCTTAGGAAAATTTGGTCTCCTTGCTCAAAATATAAGGGCCTATGATGAGGATCTATGTAAGATTTCTATCTTCTCTGGGCCATCCTCATCCACTCATAGATGACCTTGACCTTCTCCATTGTCACCAACACCATCTATGGACCCAAAAAATATGTCTTGATGATCTATGTCCAACATAAGGATGACCTGAAATGTCTCCCATATAGGGACTCAAAAGGTACCATGTCGATGGTAGAGTTGTAGCAGTTGTTTTACACGAACTCTACCAGGGGAAAGTGATCCTCCTAGCACCGACCAAAGTCTAACATGTAATCCCTCAGTATATCCTCTAACACCTGGATTGTACACTCATTCTGACCATTCGTTTGGGGGTGAAAGTTTATACTAATCCTCATTTAGAACCCAAATTCCTTCTATAGGACTCTCCACAATCATGACATAAAACCACACGTCATGATCAGAGACAATCATTGAGGGCACCCATGAAGGTGAAAAATCTCTTATATGTGAAACCACACAAACTCTCAACTAAACACTGCCCCATAATAGTAAAGAAGTGTTCCAAATTTTTGAGTTTGTAAACTATCACCTAGATGGATTCATGGACCTTTTCTATGCACATAATCCCGATCACAAAGTTCAAGGATATGAATTCCCACTTCCACTTGGGGATCTCAAGGGGCTGAAAAAACCTACCAGAACATGGTACTCAACCTTTACCTACTAATAGGTGAGGCACCGAGATATGAAATTAGCTACGCTTCGTATCATGCCAAACCACCAAAAATAATGCTGAAGGTATCTTTACATATTCCCCACATCAGGATGTAAAACTTGGGGAGAAGTGTGGAACTCTTATATCACCTTCTCCCTCATCATGACTGAAACCACCATTCATCCCTAAAAAAGGATGACATGATTTCCTCTTTCAGAATATCCATATGGTGAATCCCCCATGGATATCTAGTCACATAAGAACTCACAATAAATGTATCATAGTTTCGACTATCTCACATCCTTGAGAAGCATAAAAGTAAACACCATCAGCTACAAAAAATTTGTACCCTCAGGCTCCACCAGGGTCGACTGTAGAGAGACCAACTACTCCAAAGCCTCATGCACCAAGTGATCCTCAGACTTACTGCTAAGGAAATCTTCTACTATGTTTCCCTTCCTCATATTAGATACTATTTCAAATTCATATTCCTGTAGTAACTCCATCCAGCATTGCTATCTCATGTTCATGTATCCTTGCATGAAGACATACCTGAGTATCTGATGGTATGAGTAAACCACAAAGCACTCTTCTAAAAGGTAGTGCCTCCACATCCTCATAGAGAAGACTATCGCTTCCATATCTTGGTCATGAGTCATATAGTTATACTCATGGGGTCTCAACAACCTCGACTTGTATGTGATAACTTCTTATCTCTACATCAACACACAATCAAACCTATATCATGAGGTATATGAATACATTATATACTCCACACCATCATTTGGTATTCTCAACACTTGATCACTCATCATCCTCAGTCTCAAATCCACAAAGGCCCTTTGGAATTGCTCATAACTGGTAAAAAATTTCCCTTTCCACATCAAGGTAGTTAAAGGGGCTTCAATTCTGGAGGAATCTGCGACAAACCTCCTATAGTACCCTACCAAAAAAATATCTACACCTCTGACCCACTCTTGGGTGGCTACCAATAAACAAATATATCAATCTTCATTGGGTACATAGCTAAACCATGATATGAAATTACATACCAAAGAATTTGAACCTCATGAATATATAACTGACACTTTGAGAGTTTCACATAAAGCTAGTGATCTCGAATCAAATATAGAACCATCCTCAAATTCTCAGCATTCTCCCCCTATAATGTAGAGTAGATGATTATGTCATTGATGAAGATAACTAAAAACTGGTCCAAGTATGGTTGGAAGACCTGGTTTATTAAATCCATAAACATGGAAGGGGAATGTTTTACATCAAAGGGCAACACTAGGAACTCATAGTGCCCGTAGCGACATAAAAATTCCATCATTGGAATATCAGCCTAAAAATCCTCAACTGGTGGTATCCATACTTGATAACGATCTTTAAGAACTATCCCACACCTTGCAACTAATCAAAGAGGTCGTCAATTCTTGGCAAGTGATACCTATTCATTATCATGGCCTGGTTTATGTGATGATAATCCTTGCAAATACACAAGATCCCATATGATTTTTTTCATGAACAACAATAAAGTTACCTAGGGGGACACACTGGGTCCGATGAAACCTTTCTATCGAATGTCCTCTCACTATAACCATAGCTCTTAGAGATTGGTAGGGTCCATTCGATATTCCACATAAGATATTATAGTGGTGTTAGGATGGAGGTCAATGAAGAACTCCATCTCACACCTCGGTGGTAGTCGTGGAAAGTATTTCAAGAAGATGTCCATTTAATCATCCATAACTGAAGAAATCAATATTCTTGAAGATCCTTATATACCAAGGTATATACTCTCCAACTGATGGGTTATGGGATGAAACCTCCTCCTCACTAAACCCACTTATCATGGAATGAGATATCTCTTGACAGAAAAGAAAAATATCATCCCACTAGTGTGTAGGCATCTGACTTGTCTATGATGAGAGTCAATTTGGGATCAAAATATGGAAAAATAATTCATACCCAAGATGAAATCATATGGTTCCATCATGAATACCAAAAGTTCCCATGTGAATCTCTATCCACCAAGCAATATCTCACACTACTGGTAGATAAAAGATATAGAAGAAGTGTTCCCTATAGGAACCTCAAGTTGAAGTTGATGGACTAACGCCTTGATTAGGAGCTCCATCTCTCACACCGAGAGTATAGAGATGAAGTAATGGCTAGAAACTATGTCTAATAATACTGAATAAAGAGTAAAAAAAACACATATAATGTCTACAATCATCTCATACATTGCGGGTTCATAAGCCTCTGATGCTTGCGGTTGTCCGCGACCACGACTTCCATATCATTGAGCCTGACATGGGTCACCTTGTGGTGGTGGTAGAAGGATCTCATAGAATCTTCCACCACCCATATCTCATCCTTATCCCATTATAGCTCTTCCTCCCTAGGGACCACCCTTCCCTCTCCTAGGAGATCCCTGATCACGATGCTGCCTCTTCCGTGGAGGTCCATCAGCTACCTGCCTGCGCTCCTCATCATGATTGGTCAGGCAGTCACGCGCTATGTGAACTTTCATATCATAAGAATAGAACCTACCCTCTTTGGGATTCCTTGGTGATATTCACTTTCCCTATACCACATGACCATGCACCTAACTCTGATCGGGAAAGGATCTCCTGTGTTGAGATCACACCGATTGGTGTCTCATAGCTACCACATATGACTCAGGTCTGTGACACCCACTACCATATACAACCTCTAGAGTCCCTCTGAAAGAAATAAATATTTCACCAGTTCCTATTCCAACACCCCATGTAGGTAGGGATGCACAACAAAACCACGCTAGTATGGATCTCTCTGCAGAGTCCCTGCTCAAACATTCATGCTCGAAAGTATCCATCCTAAATCATGTTAAGGGAGTACCATGTAAAGTCTGTCAACCTCACTTCATACTCAGCCAATATCATCCCTCCCTATTTCATCTCTATAAGATCCTAAATCTGAACTGAGCATAAGTATAAGGAGAAGTACTTCCCACAGAACAACTACGGAAATTTGGGCCATGAGAATGTCAACTCATCGTGCATCAGTGTAAAAGGCTCCACCCACTACAAAAAAATGTCCCGGTTAGAAGGGGTTATAACCCTTTCTAAACACATTAAAGGTTGTGAGGAACCACTATTAATGTGCCCACCTACTATTGTTAGAGACTGTTTTGAGGAACTACAGGTAAAGTGATGAGAAATTTAGCAGTGGTTCTATTAAACTTGGTTAAACCCCCTTAAAATATGACCACAAAATCCCCATTTAAAGGGGGTTTCAAAACCCCTATAATATATAAATAAAATTAGTGGAAGTTTCCAACCTCCACTAAGGGGCTTATATTTCATATATTAGGGGTGGTTCTGGGAACCGACTCTATTTAAGACTCAATTAGAGGTAGTTTTAACTACTTCTAATTGAGGGGTATTTGGGCCATATTAGAGGTGGTTTCAATGAACCGACTCTAAATATTTATTTCATTTTTTAATCAAATACCCTGCCCCAACTTGTACCCACCCACCTATTCCATTCCCACCCACACCTTCAGTTCCCTTCCCACCTGTGCCCTTCCCGCCAGGTACCCTTCCCCTCCAGTTCTCTTCCATTGGGCACGCCAGCCATCCAGTTCCCCCTTTTTCCATGTGTGACCACCCATCAGGTTCCCCTTGGGCCCTGCCCTATCCATAAGTTCCCCATTTGTACCCCCGATCCATGCAGCTTATCACCTAGCACCCCGCCACCCCGCACACTGGTAAAATGTTTTTGATGTGTTTCAAAACCCTCACCTCCACCATAAATCACAATGCCTATTCTACTAAGGTAAGCTATTTTTGCTAGTTTCTATACCAACATATATATATATATATATATTAGTTTGCTAATTCAAATAAATATTATTTGAGTAAATATTTAAATACATATAAATAAACCACATACATATATATTAATATGAATTAAATAATATATATTTTTATTATGTGTTTATGTATTTATATTAAAATAAATTTATATTATATTCAATTTATACATTTATATAACTATATATATTATATGTGTATTTACATACATTTCAATAAATATATTTTATAATTATATTTATGTTATATATATACACATATATTTATATATTTATAAATATATTTAGGTAAATTATTTATATACTTAAATACATATTTATATATATTATGTACATGTTTATTTATATAATATATTTATAATTATTTATTTAATATATTAATATAATGTATTTAAAAATATATTCATATAATGTATTTCAATATAAATATTTATTATTATGAACATTAATATATATTTATTTGTATAAATTGTATAATATTATATATAATTTATATTATATTTAAAAAATAAATGTGAAATAAAATTTATACAAATATTTATATTATATATCATTAATATTATATAAAATACAATTTATAGAAATATTATATATGAAAAAAACTTATACAAATATTTAATTAATGATATATGAAATATAATTTATAGAAATATTTATATAATGTATTTGAATACATAAATTTATTATTATTCACATTAATATATATGTATTTAAATAAATATAATTGTATAATATTATGTACATTAATATATATGTATTTCAATAAATGTAGTTATACGATATCGTGTACATTAATATATATTTATTTTTATAAATTTTATACAACATAATATTAATTATATATAATATAAAATCATAAAACTTATTATTTAAAAAATATTTATAATTATTATAATATAAATTATAAAACTACAAGCTTGATTTTTTATATGATTTATTTTTTAAATAAATTATATTTATGTATATATTTATATAATATGTTTGTGCTTTTATGTTATATATAATTAATATTATATGAAATAAAATTTATAGAAATATATATATATATATAATTATACAATTATATTTATGTATATATATAAATATAATTAACTAAAATTATATACAATCATATAATTGAAAATATTTAATATAAATAAATGATATATATTTAACAAATTAATTTATAATTAATATGTTATACTGATATATATATAATAATTATATAATATATATAAATTTATATATAATAAAATATTTATAATATAATATATATAATATAATATTTATAATATTTATATTTATATTTAGTATTATCTATATTATATTTATTGTTATACATAATATAATATAAATGTATAGTAGTTATGAAACCATAGGTAAATTATATATATTTGTATACTGTTGATGCTCCTTTTCGTCACAGAATCTAATGACTGAAAAAAGGGAAGTACCTTAACACAAAGTGATTAATCCTTTGAAGAAACATCAAAAAATTGAAAAAGGCATGAACAAGGATTGCTTTGAGCATGGGCCGCGCAAGTTCCAAGAGGGTCACGCAGGGTACGTGCGCGCCACATATTGGGCACACAGGTGACTTGCGCGCCCTAAGTTATTTTCGCCCAAGGTCTTCAAAGGCCTATAAATACCCATTGTGGCCCCCCATTTCGAAATAAAAAAATCCAGAAACTCAGATTTGAGCTCTCGGCTCCCTAGTCTCTTCTCAAAGCCTTACGAACACTTCTAAGGTAATTTCTTACCTATAATGTAAGGTCTAAAGATGGGGAACAAGGCCTAAGTGTTGAAACTTATCAACACCCGCGCGCCTAAGTGGCCAGCCCTTAAGGAAAATGGCCACACTTGCGCGCCGCCTTATTCCTTCAATAGAACTTGCGCGCCACTCATTTAAAATTATTTAGGGATAAAACTAAGGGCTTGAGTCAAGCTTCTCCCAAGTTTTACCCTAAGGGTTGACCGGTGCACAAGTACCCATGTGTCGCACAAGTATACCTGCGCGACCATGACTTGCGCGTCCATGCAGGACTTGCGCATCTACGTAGGACTTGCACACCTCTCTCTTTTTGGGTACCCCTCCTGCCTATTCACTTGCTTTCTTCAAATCCACCTCTCCTCTTAAAGATTTAGCCTTCATAATCCTCTTCAAATCCATTTATGGCATGATTCCTTGGTTGGCCTCCTTATCTGAAAGGAATTCCATGGAACATCTCTCAAAACCTAGTAATTTACATATCTTTATGTCATTAGGGTTAGAGATTTCATTCATTCAACCTCAAACTTTAAGATGAGAAGATCTTCAATTATGGGCATTCTTATTAAGAGTAAGCCCCAAGTTCCCTAATTATGGGCATCCTTCTTAGGAGTAAGCCCAAGTTCCCTAATTATGGGCATCCTTCTTAGGAGTAAGCCCAGTCATAAGTCCCTTTAACCTGGGCCTACTTCTCAGGAATAATCCCCAGTCTTAACTTCTTTTGATTTGGGCTTCCTTCTCAGGAATAAAACCCATTCACAATTCCCCTCCTAATTTGGGCCTCCTTCTTAGGAGTAAGCCCCAAGTTAGAGTATCCAAATCTACATAAAGCACATATAACTTTATGGACCTTGTTCCCAGACTTCTTCTCTAAAGTAAGTCCTGATCTTTATCTATTTGGGAAATCATACATATATAAGCCCCATATAATTCCTTGTGACCGCATCTTTCATGGAAAAAATTTACAGGTTTACTAATATCTCTTGTTTCTCACACCGAGCATGACTCACGTGAGCTTAGAGTATAAAAGTAACCACGACACATCTCTTTGGCCTATTAATTATTCATAAGCCCCACAATTTCCAACCGAACTACGTGGACTTTGATCTCTACCTTAAAAGTGGAGTACGTAGGAAGACTTTCTGAGGTTCAAGCCGATCACCCATTAATTATCATTCGTCCCATATGACGTTAAACTATATCTTAATTTCTGAACTACGTGGGTTCTGATTCCTTTTCTAACAAGGATACGTAGGTAGACCATCTGTGGGTACAATCCCAACTCTGAAATACCCCATGTCTTTCTGAATGACAATAAACTTCAAGTGCCCCACTGAGTGGATTTAAAACCAGTATGGTTATCATAATGACCTAGAGATCTTTATATAATGTATTGAAGGATACCATTGACTAATAATCTCTAGAAAATACAAATGATTCTCTATCGATGAAGAACCTCAAATACATATAAAAGATTCCTTAAATCTCATACATATTAAATCATTGATTGTCAGATCTTGAGGAAAGATCATTTTCATACTTGGTAGTGTAATAAGGATTCACAAGCATAACTTAAATCTATAAAGATAGTCCCCGAGTAGACAATAATTCCCCTAAAAAATGTATGATGAGTTCGTCCTCCCATCCTCTCAACCAATGCAAATTCTTAAGCATCATCGGTCCACAACTAATGAGCACCTAACTTTGAAAAGTAGGTCCAAATGGATATAGAATCATTGGATGTTTCCGGTTTTATGAATGAACCCATTAGAAACCGATTGAAATATTTTATCCTTAAAAAAAAAAGGTCATCCCCATTTCTAGAGAAAAAAAATGGTGAAACCGACGTGAATCCTTAACCATGTTAAAATGATGTTTTACTTATTTGTTAGGCCCCTATTTAAACTCAATGAGAGGGCCAACAAAAAAATCAATAACATTTGTGCTCATCCAAAATATGTAGTGGCCGAAATTATCTTGATTATGTCTGTTATATCAAACAGACACTCTTTTCCAAGATCTTCTATGTTACAAAAGTGGATTCTCTTAAATTCACACCTGTGAATGCCTCTGCTGTGAATACCTCTGCTGCTACTCCTGTTGGATCGTCGTCCGCTCTGAGGATGACATCACCTACTCAGCATCTTCAACACTGGGTATCAAATGCACTGGTTAAGGAATATCATCGACACGGTACCATTCCGACTTTGGAGGCCTCTCGACAAGCACTCCAAGTCAATAATTCACCCTGGTCATCCATACAACGATGACCAGTGATCAAGAAGCAGGCGGTGCCAACTACCGTCTCCAACCGTTTCGGGTCGTTATCCCCAGAACGAAACAACCATTCCCTACCATATTCTGAGGAGGTGAATGAGAAGGTCACTCAAGGCCTTAATTCAAGGAAACATGAGTCTTTCCCGAGGGATCCCACTAAAAATTACCACCATACTCGTGCGACAGTGCGCTCTCAACATGATGAGGGTGTCGTCTCCAGGCATTCAGCTCAGGTTCCTGAAACACGAGAAAGCAAGACGAACCACCAGAGGCAATGAATGGTCAACAGTGAGAAGGTTCTTATCTCTGCCATCTCTGGATAAGTACACCAACCTAACTTGGTGGCAAGCAATGAGCGGGCACACACACCCGTCCGTTTTAATTCCGCTATCCAGCAGACTCGTCTGGCAGCAACACGCCATTCCCACCAGGAAATTCCAGCGGAGTAATATAGACAAGAACATACACCTATTTATAAATCATCAGCTAGTCAGCATGCTCGTCTGACTACATACGATGAAGCCCGTCAACCCAATGTGTTGACAACTGGTAAACAGGCACATACACCTGCTTACACTCATAAATCCTACCAGCAGTCTCTTCTGCCAGTATTGAAGGAAGTTCATCGACCACGTTCGGTGGAGTGCAATCAGTAGGCACATACACCTGCTAGTATTGATCAATCCTACCAACATTCTCGTTTGGTAGCACCCTGAGAATTCAATTGGAAATCCCCAATGACAAACAGGAGGCAGACTCAACTCTCTACCCCCATTCATGAGTACTGTCAGAATTCACTAGCAGGAAAAGGAGTACAGGAGCAGGAACACACACCTACTCCAAGTACAGAATGGACATATATTCCCATTCTGGTAGCTGAAGTCACCAAGCACATTTTAACTATGGTGAAAGAGCAGAAGTAAATACCTACTCATATTCTGGATGCCTTCCAGGATATTATAACAGCTTCAGCAACATCACAAGGAAAGAAATGAAAATATATCCCTACCAGTGGAGTGACACATCAACAGTTCACTACAAAACATACACACACCTCTATTCTAGTCTAAGAGGGTTGTGTGTCATACTCCCCCATGTCATACGGACAACCAAGTTAGGCACATACACCTGGTTTGAGTGGAGATAATCAGCCTAACCTGATCCTTTCTCCCGAGCAGGCACATACACCTGCCCATAATAACCACTTTTTTCAACAAGTGGTTCCCAAAGTGAGTAAGAAGACATCTAAGAAAAAGACCCATCAAGAACAATCAATAAATAAAGGGAAAATCTGTAATAAGGCCTTTCTCGATGCTAGAGTTCTTGATGCACTCAGACAATTATCTGTTTCAACTCAAGATTATACTCTCTCAGTTACCAATAGTGGGAACATTAATTCTAAAGGTTTGCATTAGACACTTCCTCATGAAGGCTTGATTCATGACAGTTTGGTCGATCTTGAAGTATCATATTTAGATGAGAGTCACGATAACACTTTGTGTAGCTAGAATATCAAGGAGAAAAATGTTTCATCTTTTGCTGTAACCCACAAACGGTGGTCCTCCCCATGATGATGAATTTAGCTATGAAAGTCCTCTCTGCAGTAATAATTCGCATTTCTTGGAAAATGATCCAATGGACAATGTAGTGACGAGAAATCCCTCTTATCTTGAGGCACTTGAAAATGTGAATCCAGTCATGTCTGATGCTTTACCAATAGCAGGTGAAATAATTTCTCAATCAGAAGATAGCCTGGGGTGTAGGTCATTCTCCAAACCACCCCTGAGTCATGCATCTTCTAGTTTGATAAGTGAATTCTCTACTGATCTTTTTGAATCTGATGAAGCAACAAAGAAGCACCAGCTTTGGTCTAAACAGGTAGAATAATCTTCATCAAATTATAAGGAGGAAGTACTGAATATGAGAAAACAACTGGCGAATGGTGAAGTGCCAGTTATGTCAAGGCCTTTGGCTGACTCTCAGTATGACATTCCAGAGATGTTAACGGAATATTGTATTCAAGATATTCGTCTCAACACGTGGAAAACTCTTTATCAATTGAAAAATAAAATATTATCTTATAATGAATATGAAAATCATGTAAAGATAATAGAAGGGTTACAACACCAAATTGATTTGGCTTCTCTCTCAGTTTCTCGATATCTGAAGGCTGAAAAGCAATAGAGATCCCTTCATCGTTCATGCCTTGGCACACTAATAAGGTTTCGCTAGTTAATTGTCAATGCCCCATCTAGTATTCATATCAGGGGATGGGGTGTTCATGGATCACTTCATTTCATTGTACTCTCCAGTAAACAAAGACCACCGAAAGTGGTCTCATGCAATGTTATTGCCCACGGCCGGTCACAACCAATTGGATTTGTTTGTAATAAAAGGCTTGATCAAGAACAGAACTCAACTAGTTCTTCCCAGAATCAGGACTATAGAGAACAAGTTGTTGAATTACTTTTGCATCAGGAAAACGAGAACATCGAACAAGCTTCTCGTTTAGAGCGTGCACATCATCAAGTGACAGAAGTGTCAGAAATCATCCAACAGTCTTTTGAGCTGGGTGATAAGAGTGGATGCAGGTTAATGTATCCAGCCAATTTCTGGACTAAAGTCCATAAGATTAGGAGATATTTTAATAAGGTCTCAGATATAACAACTCAAGAACCACCCCAACTTGCCAAACTGGTTACTCTTTTAACCCAACCCTCATAATCAACAAATAGGATTTGAGGAGTTGAGCATGAACAGCAGGAACAACCCCAGTCTACTGGACTAGGGACTTTCAAATCCTCAATCTCTACCTCATAGAATGTCAGTCTTCTCTCAATTAGGGAAGAATACCCAAGAGGAACGAAGAAAAAAATTATCATGAGATTCCCTCCAAATTATGGTTCATCAAGAAGTTCCTGAGGGATCAAATCAACAAAAGGCAGTGTCTCAACAAGGACATAGAAGAAGACAATATCATAGAAATGATGATAAAAGAGATGAAATGCATTATGCATTAATTAATGTCATCAATGCCGTTGTTGCTAATTCCCCAGATGAGGCTCACTCAGAGGGATCAGATGAAGAGGTTCCTGCTCAAGAAGTTATACACACAGACACAAATGAAGAAGGTGTGCTTACAAGAAATCAAAGGCTTACCCAGAATCTGGGTATTCCTTAAAATAACCAACTTCCCCCTCTCCGAAAGGCATCAAAAAAAGGAAAAGGGAAGAATCAGGTTACATAACCTTCCTCTGGAGAAGGCCAATCACTCTCACTAGAGCAAATATTCGCACAACAAGAGGAAGAGATTAAGGAATTAAGGAGGTTGAATGTAGAACTACTTCAAAGTAGTCTTCCTCTTAAGCATGCATGAGTCAGTCAGCCAAAGGAATTTGTTGCGGCTACTGAGATGGATCAAGAGTATCCTCCTTTACCAGTACACCCTCAAAGGTCTAATCCTATGGGTTATACGCAACAACTGGCAATAATACCATCAGTGGAAGTCCTAGTCGCCACACCTATCCAAGCTCCAATTATTGCACCTGCACAGGTCCAAGCTCAACTGGATGTTACTCAAAAGTTAATGACTACCATTGAGTCATTAACAACTCGGTTGGAAGCTATGGAAGGAAAGTGTGAACCGGTTCAACCGGAGAAGAGATCTTACCCTGAATGTATAGACACAATTCCTCCCCCATCAATTTTGCAAGTACCACATTCCCAATATTTAATGGTTCGGGAGACCCAGATCAACACTTAACACATATTGTTTCTCGTTGCGATTATATGATTGGAACCCCTCAATAACAAGAAGTAGTTAAGATCAGGTGTTTTGTACAGTAATTACAAGGGCCTACTTTTGTCTAGTATACAAGCTTGCAATCCCGGTCAATTACTGGGTGGGAGGATCTTCGTCAACAATTCCTTCTTCAATTCAGCTCAAATTTTCCAAAGACAATAGTTTTTGATCTTAAAAATTGTAAGCAAAGGGAGAATGAAAGGTTTTCATATTTCATTTCTCACTAGAAGGGATTATCATATTCCCTGACTTTAGCACTCCCTCAAGAAGAGTTGTTTCCAATTTGTGTGGAAAATTTGTGTGCTGAATTACGCACGCCGTTGATCTCTGTGAAATACACAGGAGGGTTTCAATACCTTAGTTCAATTGCTCAAAATATTGAAGACTCTCTTATAAAGACTAAGGATAAATTTTGTGTAATTCCATCGGCTCCAGGAAGGAGAATGGGTAAAGCAGAGACCGCTACATTTATTCTTAAACAAGCACCTGTACCTGCTTCCACTTCAAGGCCTTCATCTTCTCGAAGGGCTCCACCTCCTGAGCATCAACAACAGAGGCCATTTTGCCAAGATGATCAAAGAGATCAAAGATGAAAATAAATTGAAGATTTAAAGAGAAAAGTTTACTCTTTTTAAAATGAACAGGTTATTGGTTACTTCATTTCGGCTATGGAAAATAATTTGGTTCAATTTACAAGGCCCAAAAGGCCGAACAAGGAAGGAGATGAGGACCATCCCAATTATTTTCCATTTCATCAGATGTTGGGGTATCCCATTCAGGATTGTTTTGTCTTCAAAGACCTCCTGTAAAAGATGTTGGACTTGGGACAAGTCAAACTGAAAGGTTCTTCATCTCAGGTAGCATGTGTTACTGATACAAATCTAGAAGAAGAAGGTGAGTGAAAAAAAGTCAAAAAAAAAAGTTCCGAAATATGATGATTGGATGGTAAGAAAAATGATCAAACGAACTCATGCCATTTTGTGAACGCAATTGAAGAAACCAATTGTGTCTTCTGCTATGAATGCCACCACAAAACCCTCTTCATCAGAGGAAAAAATCCTCAAAGAAAAAACATAATTCAAACAATGAGGAACAATCGAAAGAAGATACGATCCTATCAAAGCCCAGGTTGTCTTTGACTCTGGAAAATTTTATTCCATATACTTCAAAGCCTAAACAAGCACTGCCCCACCAAAAGGCACAACCTAAATGGGCTAATCAGGAAGAATATTCATCAGATGAAGAATTGATCTTTGGTTATGTTAAAATGATTCATTTAACAGATCCTTATGCCAGTCACAACATTGATCTTGATGAGCCTGAGTTCCCTATATCAAATAGAGGAAATAGAGGGAGTTCCAGGGGTCTGGGATACAGAGGAATACGTGGATATCCCAGAAACCACTATTCCAATTCTACCCCTGCTAGAACTATGTATGCCGCAGAAACTCATGGTAGAGCTCTTCAGCGGGCTCAATAAGAACAAGAAAATTCTTCCACGCAAGGCAGATTCAACCCTGGTACAGTTATTCTGGAGGATTGGTTAGAGGTTACACCTTCTTCCTATCAACAAGTAAATAGACCTATTCGGTCTAATCTTCCAAATCCAGGAGTATTTTCAACTCCTACCCCGATACAAGAAGAATCTACTTCTAAAGCATCAACCTCTAAGGAACTTGCGAAACCACATGTTCTTGTTGGAAAACGCAAACCTTTGGATCATAAATATGATGTTTTGAAACATTGGTACATGTACCGGCCAAGTTATCAATTCTGGATGCCTTGAATCTATCCAAGGATCTTTGGGAGGCACTCATTGAGGCTTTGTTAAGTCCTCAGGAGTTCGAAACTAAAATATTTATGGCTGAAGTCTATTATGTAGAGAATAATCTTGCAGAATTCCATGCAGTGATATCTTTTACAGATAAATATGAAGATGATGTCGTGCATGGACATATAAGACCTTTGTATTTATCTGTAAAGGTCAATGGTGTGGACATCCGAAGAGCTTTCATTGATAATGGTTCAGGATTTAACCGCATCCCCATTCGTACACTTCGTCGATTGGGCCTCACAGAATCTGATTTATCTCCTTCTACTCTAATGTTGCAAGGATATGATAAAAATGAACAAGAACCACTGGGCAAGTTTACACCCAGAACTTAGTTTTGAGACCTTGTATCCAATTCAGATTTCGTGGTTGTTGATCACGATACATCATTTTATGTTTTGCTTGGAAGACCATGGCTACATCAACATGCAGTTATCCCTTCATCGTACCATCAATGTCTCAAGTATTGTTTCGATGGTCAAATTGGGACATTGTACAGTGATAAAGCCCCCTTCAAAACATGTGAATCTCAATACATTGAGGCATAATTCTATCACATGAAGGGTAAAGAGAAATCCACACTAAGGGAGGTTACCAAGGTTAATGCTCCATATGGTTTGGAAAAGATTCCAGTAAACCCATTTACACATGTGAGTACAAATTATGTGTTGCCTATCAATCAAATTGGAAGGATAGACTCAGATTCGAATACTCTTATGGAAACTTCCATAATGTCAATTACAACAATCAATCCAGACAGCATGGGAGAAATTGGTGATTTACCAATCAGTGATGAAAGCTCAAATGGAGATGACTTCATTTCATCTGCTGAAATCCAGTAAGTCTATACTTCGCCAACCAGGACAGAAGAAGCTATAGAAATGTTATAGGTGAACAATGATGTAGATTCTCAATCCATCATCTACTCTTTATTACCCAAGGAAAACCCTTCATCATCAATAGGGTCAGAAATGGAAGCCTCTTCTTCAAGATGTTCAAATTTTAACATCTCTCTTGATCATGGAAATTCTGCTTCATCATCTACTATGCAAGTAGAAGCAGAAGTGATAACATGTGTTGAAGAAGAAGAGTAAGATCTCAGGTATGCTCCTCCAGCATTTGAAGGGGGTATCTCTACCACTGTGGATTAACTCAGAGAAATAAATCTGGGTACAAAAGAAGATCCACACCCCACATTAATTAGTGCGACCATAAATATTGAAGAGAAGGAAATGTATATTTCATTTTTAAATCAAAATTGAGATATATTTGCTTGGAACTATAAACAGATTCCGGGGCTTGATCTTGATTTTTATACTCATCATTTGGGTTTGCCAGAAGAACACACCCAACTTATGCTTCCAAAATTGAAGCTGAAGTGGATAAGCTTATCAAAGCTAACTTCATCAGAGAAGTTCAATATCCCAAGTTGTTGGATAATATTGTCCCTGTGAAAAATAAGAATGGACAAATTATAATTTTCATTGATTTTGGAGATCTTAATCGGCATTGTCCTAAGGATGATTTTCCAGTTCCGATTACAGAACTCTTAATTGATGCAACAACTGGCTATAAAGAACTTTCCTTCATGGATGGATATTATGGATATAATCAAATATTAATGGCTCTAGAAGATAAATAATCTATAGATTTCATAGCACCCCAGGGTGTATTTTTCTATCGGGTAATGCCCTTTGGCCTGAAGAATGTTGGCGCAACATATCAGCATGCCATGCACCATATCTGCAAACCCTTTTTAGGGAAATTTGTTGAATGTTATGTGGATGATTTTGTGGTAAAATACAAACAACGTTCTAATCAGTTGGTTGATTTAGAAGTCATATTCCACAAACTTCAACAACATAATTTGAAGATGAACCCCTTGAAATGTGCTTTTGGGGTAACCTCAAGAAAATTTCTCAGCTTTGTTGTACACCATCGTGGTAGCGAAGTCGATCTTGTGAAGACAAAGTCAATCCTTGGTATGTCACCTCCTCGTAATTTGAAAGAATTGAGAGGACTTCAAGGACACTTGGCCTATATTCGGCATTTCATCACCAATTTAGCTGGCAAAAGCTTACCCTTCACCAAATTGATGAAGAAGGGAGTCACTTACTAGTGGACTGAAGAATGTCAAGAGGCATTTGATATTATTAAGAAATACCTCTTGAGTACACCGGTATTAATGCCACATGTTTAAGGAAGACCACTTATCCTCTATGTGACAGCCTTAGAGCGATCATTGGGTGTCTTCCTTGACCAAAAGAATGATGCTGGGAATGAAAACAGCCTTTACTATCTCAATCAGACTATGCTTGAAGTAGAAACCCGATATTAATGTATTGAGAAGTTCTTCCTAGAATTAATCTTTGTAGTTCAGAAGTCGAGACACTACTTGCAACATCATGAGGTCCAATTGATATCTCGTAATAACCCACTCAAATTCAGCCTTAGTCGTCCAATGCTTACAGGACGTCTTGCAAGGTGGGCAGTTATTTTTCTGCAATTTGATATCTAGTATGTGTCTCAAAAGGAAATAAAGGGCCAAACTCTGGCTGATTTCCTTGCTGAACACCCTTCAACAGAAGATACTTCTTTAGTTATTGAAATTCCTGATGAATAAGTCTTTTCTATTCAAGATAATCTTAAAATATGGGAAATGTACCTTGATGGTGCTTCCATAAGTCCAAAAGGGAAGAAAATGGAAGATCCTAAATTCAAAAAAGTTGGGTTAAAATTGTGCTTATTTCCCCAGAAAAGGCAGTGCTACCTTATTCCTTCTCATTGTTAGAAGGCGGTACAAATAATGAAGCAGAATATCAAGCTCTCATCGCCGGATTAGAGTTGGCACTTCAAGAACAAGTGAATCACTTAAAGGTGAAAGGTAATTCAGACATGGTAATCAAACAAGTTAATGGGGATTATGCCATCAGAAAAGAAGAGTTAATCCCTTTGTATGATTATTTCAAAGAGTTAATAGAGGAATTTTCTTCAGAACCAACATTTTCTTATGTCCTGAGATTAAAAAATGCTCAAGCTGATGCACTGGCTAATATAGCCACAACTCTGGCAGATCCAAATCAGGATGAGACATCCATCAGTATTGACCACCTTCATACAATTTCACCTTATGTTCAAACTAGAACATAGGAAATAAATAAAATTAGTCCCATTCCTGAACCATATGGTCATACTACAGGATGGATGACACCTATCAGGGAATACCTTCAAAATAGAACACTTCCACCAGATAGAGCCAGGAAATAACAAATCCGGTGACGTGTGGTCAATTTTACTCTTTATGATAGCCCAGATCACCTAGAGAAAATTCTCTACCAAAGAGGTTTTGATGGAATTATCTTCATATGCATTGATGGTGAAGAGACAATGGATGTTATGAAAGAAGTGCATGCAGGAGTCTGTGGTGCCCACCAGTCTGGACATAGACTATCTGATCAAATTTAGAGGCTTGGATACTTTTGGTATTCAATGATACAAGATTGTGTTGATTTCAAAAAGAAGTGTCATTATTTCCAAGTACATTCCAACTTCATTCATCAACCCCCAGAGTTGATTCACACAGATAAATACTTGTGTCCATTTCCCACATGGGGAATGGATGTAGTAGGACCTTATCCTTCAGCTACAGCCAAGCAGTTTAAGTACATTCTTACTCCTACTGATTTCTTTTCCAAATGGGAAGAGGAAATACCTCTCAAAGAAGTTAGTTCTAAAACCATTGTAAGCTTCATCAAGTCTAACATCATTACCATATTTGGTGTCCCTCATACCATATTGACAGACAATGAAACCAACTTCTGCTCATCCGAGGTAAGGAAGTTGTATCAAGAATACAACATCAAATCCAACCATTCCTCTCGGTATCATGCAGTGGCCAATGGAAAAATAGAAGATTTCAATAATACTCTTTTAAACATACTGCAAAATATGGTGGATAAAGATAAAAAAACATGGCCTGATAAAATCTTTCATGCTTTATGGGCTTATCGAACCACCACCCGCACTGCAACGCGGTCAACTCCATATTCATTGGTATAGGGAACAAAAGCAGTCTTGCCTATTGAAGTTCAATTACCCTAACTCAGGGTATCCATTTGTGAGCAGTCATATATGGATGAACAATCTCAAAACTGATTGTATGAATTGGAACGATTAGATGAGAAAAGATTGTGCACCTTGCACAACTTGGAAGTATATCAGAATCGAATAGCACGAGCTTTCAACAAAAAAGTTCGTCTTCGTTCATTAATTCTGGGAGAATTGGTATTGGTTCTCAGAACTATAGTGATATCAGGAAATAAACCTCCCAAGCTTGATCCAAAGTGGGAAGGACCTTATTCAATACATAAGGTCTACTCTAATAGAGCTTATTATTTAATCTCAATTGATGTAGAACTCATCACGACTCCAACCGGTGCCAGATTTATGAAGAAGTATTTTGTATAAATAAAAATACATCCTATGGTCCATGCATATGACCTTATAATATTGGCACTTATGTCCAACATGATGTTAAACTATGTCATCCTAACTACATGATGCTAAACTGTATAGAAGTCCCTTACGCCCAGAAAGACGTTAAACTGCATAATCTATGGTCCATGCATATGACCTCAAACTGTTCATACCATTGTCCAACATGACATTAAAATGCACCATTGTCCAAAATGACGTTAAACTATGAAAAATTCCCTAATACATCCAACATGACATTAAACTGTGTCCTTTTTTGTCCTTAATGCATGACATTAAACTGCACAGTCCCCCTTTCGTCTAACATGACGTTAAAATGCATTGTCCCCATCGACTTAGCTACATGATGCTAAACTGTACATAACCCTTATTGTCCAACATGACGTTAAACTATGTCCCTATATTTGTCCTACATGATGTTAAACTGTATTTTGTCCCTGCTATATGACACTGAACTGTGCAGCACAAATATTCCTCACTGCAAGACTTTAAACTACATAGTCCTTTCATACGTCCTACATGACATTAAACTGTGCATCATTAAGGTTGTTTCTACCTCTTGTTTCTCACACCGAGTATGATTCACGTGATCTTAGAGTAAACTTCCACCATAACACCCTCTCTGGGCCACTAACCATGTGTAAGTACCGAAATCATTTTTTAGGTTGTTTTCCTCAAGAACAACTTGATCACCAATTCATTCCTTAATTGAACTACGCAGACTTTGATCCTTGCCTTCTAGGCTGGGTACATAGGCAACCTTATGAGGTTAAATCCCAAAATCAATCTCTTCACATCAGTTCACCTCCATCTCATATGATGTTGATATGTGAAGCAGCCCCATAACCAATACTGTTTACATTGGTTCACCATCGTCCTTGCTATATGACATTAAACTATTCACACTTTTTGTCCTGTACAACAATAAACTACAACATTATTTGACACCCTCACTTGAGATGGAATCATTATTTACATTGATCTCCGATCACGTTATATTCTAAAGACTACGTTCATACATGGAAATGACCAAACCTTTTATCTTGGGTCAAACCATCATTGTACTAAATTCCCCTTTCACCCTTCACTTGTACGAACCAAATCTGTACAAAGGGTATTTCAAGAACTACGTGTGGCTTGATTACCATCCTTATGGGATACGTAGGAACGTTCAATCATCCCTCGAATCCAGCCCCAAGTATTTGGGCCTAACCCCAAATTCCCCTTTAATTCCTTTGGCTGAAAAGTCCCCCTGTGAAAACATAAATGTGGTATGGAGACCCTAGTATTCATTCACATCAAGTTTATAAAACACATTGTGTACTCCTTATAATGGTCCGAGCTCTATGACCCTAAACTAAGATCTCTTACAATCTCATCCCACATGATGTTAAACTGTATTTCAAGAACTACGTATGGCTTGATTCTCATCCTTATGGGATACATAGTGAAGTCCAACACCTTAATATAGGACTCATCCATAACATGATTATGGTTATCATTGTCCTGTGTATCTTCTACATGCATTATAAAATGACCATTTTAATGTATCATAATCCTAACCTTAAATACTTCCAGATCTCCATAACCCTTTTCTTGACTTCTGGTCACAAAATGTTTGACACCTGAGAGTTATTTTTCCTGACTATGCAGCATGGGCCCTTAGGCGGCCTTACATAAATAGTCTACATAACAGACCTATCAGCCAAAAGATGATATTATTTTACTATACAGCCAATGCCCTTAGGTGGCCCTGCATAATTCAACCCCCTAACGGGTTTGTCAAATATTGGTAACTTCATTCTTGGGAGAAAAATATCTTTTTTTCCTTATTTGTCTTAATGACAATATGTAGGGATCCGCAAAAAATGTCAATCCTTAACATATCTATCCCATACTCTTTTTCAGGATCTAAAAGTATTAAAGTCTATGGTTTATATTTCTCTTCCCTACGTTTGGGTCAGAACTTCGCAAGAGTGACATTCATCCAATTCTTTGATAACCTTGATTGGAAATTTCATCTCCATATTCAAGTCCTCTTTCCATACAATATACTTCGTGTTTTGGAAAATTTGAATCTCCATAAACATCCACTGGCTTTTTAGCAGTAGAAAAGTAAATTTCTGAGAGTTCTTTTGCTTGACTATGCAGCACATGCCCTTAGTCGGCCTTGCATAAGTAGTCTACATAATAGACCTACCAGCCAAAAGATGATATTATTTGACTATACAGCCAATTCCCTTAAGTGGTCCTACATAATTCAACCCCCTAACAGGTTTGTTAAATAGTGGTAACTTTATTCTTGGGAAATACTTCTTCTAATGCCTTTTAGCCCTTTTTCACATCATTCCTCAGATTCAAAATTTCTTAAGTCATAGTTTACATATTTTCATCCATACTTTAATATGGTAATATGTTTTTAGATAAATTATCAAGGAATTGAGTCAATTTTAATCCATTTGGTCAAAGATATTTTGACCTTAAACATTAGAATTTTTATGTCCGGCGTGCATGACTTTAAATGGCCCACAAAAGACAAGGGAACTCTGAAAAAAAGTCATGTCCCAGCTCACTAAACATATACTTTGTATGATTTAGGTAATATTGATCAATTAAAAAGATTCAAAGTTTGTAGGGTTATATATAATAATCCTAGAAAAAATTAAACTATGCTTACTAGGCCCATTGGCTTAGGTAAAAAGTTTAAAGAAGGTAGTGAAAGAGAATGCATGCACAAATTATTGAAGATGAAAGTGTCTTTCATTGATACACAAGAATTAGAAAGACGTCCACAGACTAGAGTCTCTTCTCTTTTCCAAGAATTTCAAAAGGCTGTCAACATAAATCTTCATTTGATTTATAGCATCTTGAGCTTCATCAGCAGCCACTTGAAGCTCATTCACTCGACCGACATCACTCTTTTCAGTTTGATGGAGTGCTTTCTTGGCATCTCTAATGGATTTAATACCATTCCTTTGAACTCCTTACAATGAATTATTAAGCTGGTCAAGTTCCCCTGTAACAACATCTAACTGTTGCTGAAGGTGAATCTGCTGGACGACTTTCTCTTTGATCATATGCTTTAGCTCCATTAACTTGGCAACATGATCAGCCTCAGCTCGGGATATTACAACCTCAAATTCATTGATATTGGCTGACAACCTGACCCTGGTCAAATCTTGATGGTACTTATGCTCTTTCTCCCTTCTTAAGATGTCTTGTTTTACTACGGAATGGATCTCTTGATATCCAAAACCGCCAAGTGACAACATAACAAACAGGGATGAAAGTTGGGGGATATTCGATGACAGCTCTTCTAGAGGCACTTTAGATATGATTTTCCAAATGTTCTGCCATGCCTTGCGTCATGAAAATTGGAGCACCTTTTGTACTTCCAGGTTGGACTCATCATCACTGTCACATGGGGGAATATAATCTGGGATTAATGCACTTAGAGAAGTGCCCTGTTCTACTCCTCCCCCCTAACCCTTGTTGTTTCACTTTCTATTCCCGCTGGGGTGGAGGCCTCACCTCCAGATCTATCCACTGAAATTGACAGCCCTGCATAGTAAATTGAATGTTTTTGGTTAATTTCAAAGGATAACAAAAGTTGATTGGCAACCATCCACAAATATTGTTATCTCTTACCCAACGGTAGATCAGTAATAGGAGAAGCCTCCGCCCCATCTTTCCTAGTTTCAACAGGATCTTCAGGACGAGTTTGAGGAAGCTCTACCGGGTTCAACTCCAATTGAGCCAGTGTATCTGCAATAGTAGAGTTATATGTACTCCCTTCAGGCATTGACGGCTCAGCAGCTTGTTCAGATGGAACTGCACATTTTAACCAATCATGGTCAGAGATGTAATAAGAAGTTATTTTAACAGGACAAAGGATAGCACTCACGTCTAAAATATTCTAAATCACATGGTAATTTAACATGATCTAAAAAATCTTCAAAAGATGCACCAAGTTCCATCATTTCATCCAATGTTATCTCAGATTCCTGGTTAGTCTCACCAGTGGGAGAATTCAATACATTTTCTTGGCGACCGTCATGCTGCGGCCTCTGATCCAAGATAGCGTCTTCAGATAAAATTGCAGCATCAGTTTCAATGGCCGCCAAAATATCTAGTGCAGGGTTGAACCTAAAGTATCACAGAATGGAAGTCAGTCGATGTTTCATTTAACATGTTATGAAGCATTGTTAATTTACCAAAATCAGACTCTTCTCTCCTTGAAACAAAAGTAAGAGGGATACTGGGAACAGACGCTGGCTCTTCTCTAAGAGAAGCCAAGTCAGCCTGAACTTTTTATTATTCACCAACACCTTCTGTCATCCTCAAAGGAGGGTTAGTCCTCTCCCTTAGAGGTGAAATTGAAGAAGCCCCTGCAATCCTAAGAAGTATGAGAAATCTTTTCATGGGTTAAAACTCATAATTATCTGAAGGACTTACCACTACTGATGAAACGTTTAGCTGTGGACTTCCTCCTTCATTGCCTTTTCTTCTTTGGCTTCTTAGGATTTTTGACATCATCATCTCCAAATACAGAAATTGGAATGTTAAAATCCATGTCTAACTCCTCCTCCATGGCTTGCTGTCCTGGAGATATCTCTCTCGGCTCATGAGGAGATTCATTAGCCCCAATGGCAGTACCACCAGAGCTATACAATGGTGAAAGAACCTTAGCAGTTTCTTTATTTGCAAGCTATAGGATGAAGAAATTAATTTCTTTGAGTAACAAAGCTTTGACTGAAATTAAATTGAAAAGCAAATAAGGAAAGAAACTTACATATTCAGAAGCCACGTAATCGTGCCACTCCTCATATCCAGAACCACTATTCCGCTTCGGTGGCGCCACGATCTATCATTTCCTTCATTCGTTTGGTGACAGGAATGGAGTCATCGATGGCATATATTAGCATATCTAGCTCTATGATGTAAGCCCAAACTTCATTGGGTTTATCCTTGTAACAGATATCTGTAGAAGCCCGAAGATTCCATATTCCATGGATTTTTAGCCCCTCGCACATATCCTTCCAGGCAGTATCAGCATCGCAATATAAACTTTTCCATGTTTGGACAACCTCTGGTTGTAGATATTCAACATGTGTACCAGAAGGCTGCGATGAGGGTCCTACAATCTTGGACTTCAGCTTCTTCCCATCTCCTGCAACTACAGATAAAGGATAAGAAAATAAGACTTTTTGCTTTATAAAGTAATGATTATTAAATTTACCCAATGAATTAACTCACTAGGAGTTGATGGAGTTGGTCTATTGATTCTGACAGGAGGATTATATCTGGCATGAGGACACTTTGCCACATGTTCTGCCTCATCATCCCCATCTTGGGAAACTGACGAATTAGCTCCAAGTGGGGAAACATCACCTTATCAATGAAGGGTTTCTTTCTCTACAGTTATTTTCTTTTCCCCCACCTGATAAACCGGATGATTCAACACCCCTTCAGGGTATGATGCTATCCAGTTCTCGGCATACCATGTAGTTAAGTTACTAGCCACTTTATGAACTTTTAGATCAAACACTATCCTTGTCTTCTCCATAGATGTCAACAACCATAGTTTTCGGGAAACCATCAGATACTGCTCTGACCTAACATGCACAGGAGGGGATACAACATCCTGCTACAGACACTGGAATTGGCGTGCAAATCGGTATCGAGCATAGTCCTCACATATAATCTCTCTGTCAATCCAGGTGGCCAGTACACCATCTCTACAAGACAGCATGTACGACCTCAATTCCAGATCAGCGGTTCCATCATCAACAAACCGCCCGGTTGGCGGGTTTCCATAAGGAAAGAAATTAAATTCCTTGAACATGCTCAGCCTCACCTTCACATCATAAGGGTTAAGGGCTAATGGAGCAATTCCAGAATATGCCTACACTGATGGCCTGAAAGAGATTCCAGGAACCTATACTCCATTCTGTAAAACATATGTCTTGAAATGAGTGGAGATCCATCCCCACAAAACTTGGAATGGTCCCACTAATCTCAAAGGAGACTTACCCATAAAGACATGGAGTAAGCTCCTGTGAATCTTCACCAAAATGGGGGTGGCCAACCCAACCATTCTCCTCTCATCCAACTTGGCTACAACAACGAAGGTCCCTGGCCTGACACCTCCCTTCGAATCCCTCATTGGTAGAAGATGAACACTGAGCCACAAGGTAAAGAATCCCACCAGATAGGTCTTTTTTGGGATTCTCTAATTTACTTCATATCCCCACTTCTCAAATCCTCCTGCTTCCAAGGTCGGCCAGAACGTTCCAAAAGCACCCCTTTTCTATATTCTGGGGCAGGTAGTAGGGAGAGTACAGGTGGGCCCCTTCTATTTTGAACCCTTCTCTTCCTTCTTGGTAAGAAACATATTCATCCACTCCTCTGGATGAATATTCTTTCTATAATGAGTTAAGGAGGTCTTTGAACTCTTGATCTTGTGGAAGATTTTCAATAACTCCTGAGCCAAAGCCGGTGTTTTCTCAGAATCATTCCAAGTCGCCTTTGGGGGGATTAATTCATCATACATGTCACCCAAAATTGGTTCCCTTGAGATCTTATAGACATCCCACAAACTGATGCCTACTTCTCCATGATTTAGATGGAAGGAATTGGTTTCTGGGCTCCAGAGCTGATTAGCTCCGACACAAACTCAGCATTTCTGTAGACATATGTCTGCCCAGCCTAATGGGATTCATATATCGCAACTTCTTTAAAATCCTTGACAAACTCTACACAGGTTTGTCTCACCTAGTATTCCCACATCCAATATGGCTTCACACCTCCTCCAGGACGGAAGTCCCAACTCTTCTTCCAGCCTTTGGATTGATCCATCTGAGAATTTTGGAAGATTGAAGGATAACAATGTGGTTGAAGATCAGGCTTATGAGGTTTCAGATCTGGCACACAAGGGCTATGATGCATCATATAGGCCTTATCCACTGTTCCAGTATTTACAAATGCTCCTCCACATGAGATATTTTCTGAATCAAAGTTGGTATAATTCTGAAACCAAGAATTTGGGAGATAATTCTTTGCCTCTAAAATTTTGACGTCTTACAGATGACCATGCCCATACAGAGGAAATTAAATTCTCTGTGGAAAGTAATGATGATACTTCTTCAAGTTCCTAGCCAAATCTGGAAGAGTGCTATTGCAGATATCATAGTAATCATGTCCTAAAATGTTCATCATATCATCAATCCGCTTGCTCTCCAGTTCATCAACAATTCCGATTCTTTTAGGAGCCATTGAATCTGCACAAAGGCCGAATAATTAACTCTTATGTAAGTTATTTTTTCATAAAATTTGTGAAGAAAAACTGAAAAAATGGCTAAGGTATTAAAGAGCACAAGTATAATTTTGGCGTGCAAGTATAGTTGTGTTGCGCATGTTTTGGGCACGCAGGTATCACCGCGCAAGTCCAAATACCTCTACAGAAGCACGACACAAAGAAACCAGTAGAAAACAAGTAACTTGCGTGATGAAGGAAACTTGCACGGCGAGAGATAAAAAGTATAAAATCTGGGTGCTTTGTGTGAGAATGAGGTGCATATTTATTGGCAAGGCCGCACCCCTGCATGCCGAGGCCTGCGCAGCTCACACCTGCGCGACACCAGATGCGCGCTGATATCTGCGCACTCAAAACTTGTGCACTTCCATTCCTTGGTCTTCTTCTTTACCTCAGATTCACATCCTCATTCCTTTCAGATGCAACTCTAAGGGGGGACTTTTTTTGACGCTCCTTTCCGTCATAGAATCTAATGACTGAAAAAAGGGAAGTACCATTATACAAAGTGATTCATCCTTTGAAGAAACATCAAAAATTGTCAAAGGCATGAACAGGGATTGCTTTGAACATGGGCCGCACAAGTTCCAAGAGGGTCGTGCAGGGTACTTGCGCACCACATATTGGGTGCGCAGGTGACTTGTGAACCGTTATTTATTTTCTCCCAAGGTCTTAAAAGGCCTATAAATATCCCTTGTGGGCCCCAATTTCGAAATAAAAAAAATCAAGAAACTCAGATTTGAGCTCCCGACGCCCTAGTATCTTCTCAAATCCTTCTGAACACTTATAAGGTAATTTCTTACCTAGAATGGAAGGTCTAAAGAGGGGGAACAAGGCATAAGTGTTGAAACTTACCAACACCTGCGTGCCTAAGTGGCAAGCCTTTAAAGAAAATGGACACACTTGTGCGCTGCCTTATTCCTTCAATAGAACTTGCACGCCACTCATTTAAAAATCTTTCGGGATAACACTAAGGGCTTGAGTCAAGATTCTCCCAAGTATTACCCTAAGGGTTGACCGGTGTGCAAGTACCCATGTGTCGCACAAGTATACCTGTGCGACCATGACTTGCGCATCCACGTAGGACTTGAACGCCTCTCTCTTTTTGGGTGCCCCTCCTACCTATTCACTTGATTTCTTCAAATCCACCTCTCCTCTTCAAGATTTAGCCTTCATAATCCTCTTCAAATCCATTTATGGCATGATTCCTTGGTTGGACTCCTTATCTGAAAGGAATTCCGTGGAATATCTCTCAAAACCTAGTGATTTACATATCTTTATGTCATTAGGGTTAGAGATTTCATTCATTCAACCTCATAAATTAAGATGAGAAGATCTTAAATTATGGGCATCCTTATTAAGAGTAAGCCCCAAGTTCCCTAATTATGGAAATCCTTCTTAGGAGTAAGCCCAAGTTCCCTAATTATGGGAATCCTTCTTAGGAGTAAGCCCCAGTCATAAGTCCCTTTAACCTAGGCCTCCTTATTAGGAATAAACCCTAATCTTAACTTATTTTGATTTGGGATTCCTTCTCAGGAATAAAACCCGAGACAAGTCCCCTCCTAATTTGGGCCTCCTTCTCAGGAGTAATCCCCAAGTTAGAGTATCCAAATCTCCATAGGGCACATATAACATTATGGATCTTGTTCCTGGACTTCTTCTCTAAAGTAAGTCCTGATCTTTATCTATTTGGGAAATCGTACATATATAATCTCCATATCATTCCTTGTGACCACATCCTTCATGGCACAAATTGTCAGGTTTTCTAATATCTCTTGTTTCTCACACCGAACATGACTCACGTGAGCTTATAATGTAAAAGTAACCATGAAACATCTCTTTGAGCCGTTAATCATACATAAGCCCCACAATTTCCAACCAAACTACATGGACTTTGATCTCTACCTTAAAAGTGGAGTACTTAGGAAGCCTTTCTGAGGTTCAAACCCATCACCCATTAATTATCATCCGTCCCATATAACGTTAAACTATATCTTAATTCCCTAACTACGTGGGTTTTTATTCCTTTTCTAACAAGGATACATAGGTAGCCCATCTGTGGGTACGATCCCAACTCTGAAATACCCCATGTCCTTCTGAATGACAATAAACTTCAAGTGCCCCTCTTAGTGGATTTACAAAAAGTATGGTTATCATAATGACCAAGAGATCTTTATATAATGTATTGAAGAATACCATTGACTAAGAATATCTAACAAATACAGATGATTATCTATTGATGAATAACCTCAAATACATATAAAAGATTATCTAAATCTCATACATATTAAATCATTGATTGTCAGATCTTAAGGAAAGCTCATTTTCATACATGGTAGTGTAATAAGGATTCACGAACATAACTTAAATATATAAAGAGAGTCCCAGAGTAGACAATAATTCCCCTCAAAAAGGTGTGATGAGTCTGACCTCCCATGCTCTCGACTAATAAAAATTCTTAAGCCTCATCAGTCCACAACTAATGAGCACCTACCTTTGGAAAGTAGGTCTAAATGGATATAGAATCATTGGATGTTTCCGGTTCTACGAATAAACCCATTAGAAACCGATTGGAATGTTTGAACCTTAAACAAATAAGGTCATCCCCATTTCCAGAGGAAACATATACATATATTTATAATTACATTTATATTATGTATACCAATATTCATATATGTATACATTTTTGTTTATATGTATAAGTATTTATTTAAAGTATTTATATAATGTCTTTATATATATATGTTAATGATTTTATATAACGTGCTTATGTAATATATATATATATATATATATATATGTACACACACACATGCGCACCAAAACATATATATTTTAAAATTTGAATTTATATTATATTTATTTTCAAAAATAAATAAAAATTTAGAGGATGTTAAAACCCACTTCTAATCAAAGGGATTAACTGTGGCTCATGAACCCCCTATAATAACATAAATTAAAGGGGGTTCAAAACCCCCTCTAATATCTTAAATTATAAGGGGTTCAAAACCCCCTCTAATCTATGGGATTAGCGACAGTTTATAAGCCCCATCTAATTTAAGATATTAGAGTGGGTTGGGAACCCCCATTATTTCCACAAAAAAATTCCCATGTTATATAAATATAGACTCTAATATACAAATAAATATTATATATATATAATGCCTCTAAAATCCAACTAAACATATAGGGCCAATAATTATTAAATTAGTTGTGGTTTTGACATCACTTCCTCTAAAATAAAACCATATATAACAAATAAAAAATGATAAAAAATTTAGAGGGGGTTGTGAAGAATTCCCTCTAAAATTATTTTATAGGGGGTTGTTCAAAACCCCTTATAAAAAAACCACCATTAATCTGATGTTATTTATAGTGACCATCACCCAACTACTCTGTGGAAAAGGCTAACTTCCAATGAAAACACCTGATTTGTTGGTGTTTGGTTGAGCCCGATGACACATGACACCGACTCTAGACAATCCAATACTACTTGAGGAACTGGATTGACACATAACCTTAGGGACCTCTAGACTAGAACTCGTAGAGCGCGCTAAGCCTGCACACATCCTCAGCCTACTATGCTGGGAAAATCTACTGCTTGACAGGTGGAGGTGCTACTACGTACCCTCCTGGAGGAGGAGGCTCGTGGGATGAACCTTAATCTGAGGCATCATCACTCATTGGATCATTGTCACAATCCTAAAATGGTATCTAAACTGGTTTTCATTTCATAGGCATCTTGAAATTTAATCAAGACGTACCATAGTCAAATGAGCATATATATATATATATATAAAATAGGGATTTGACTTAAGAAGGATATTCAAAGACTCAATCCTATATAATTAATGTACTATTGATCCCCACAACCAATATCTCAGTATGCCAAGTTGACAAGTAGGTAGTCAAGGTCCTAGTAAATGGATACATTGGCTGCCCGCACCATCACTATATTCCCTAGCCTGAGAGCCGCACTCGATACATGTTGAAATTGTTTCCCTAATCCCAATGAAATTATTACTCCAAACACTATCTCAAGTATCAAACCACCTATGATACCAATCTTTCATGACCCAATCCAAGCTGGGGCTCGAGGAAAAACTACTCGAAGCGCACTTCCATAGGCCAGGGGTCGGTGCCCTATACTGAAGGCATAACTAACATGAGTAGGCCTTTTCCTAAGTACCTACACACACAAAAAACCATATTGATGGAAAATTACAGAGGGAGTAAAAGTAAAAGAAGTAGAAATTCTAGGGAACAACCATGCATGCAAAACCTCTAAACAGAACAAGAGTAAGGTAGTGTAAACAGAAAAGTTATGGGAATAAATAAACACCCAACCATAAATATACCCTCATCTAAAAAAATGGAATGTAAAATATAGAGAGATCCAAACTCCTCATTTCTAAGATATGAACCCCATATGAAGTATAAAGTACTAGGTATCCCTAAGATCCTATGAAGTCTTGACCAATCTTTCCATCACCTGCATAAGACACAACACGTGAAAAAAAATACCATGTAAGGGTGAGTATACACATACCCAGTAAGACATCCTAAAAGCTAAATGGTGAGAAGTAAAATATATAATAGGAATAGAAAAAAAATTGATAGTAAAAAGGATGCAGCTCATCCCAATAAAGAGAAAGTGTAACCTCAAAAAAACACAGGGGGCTCAACACATTGAGTAGATGAACTATAAGTTGAGTCTTTTCCACCCATATAAAGAGAGTAAACTCATCCAACTAAAAGAAGATAAACATAGAATGTAAGTGGAATTCCCCACACATATTCATATCTCATTGAAAGAGAGTAACCAAATACAAAGGTATAGATATAGATGTGTATATATATATATATGATCAATGAAGGAAGGCCAAAAAAGAGAGAAAGGGGATCTATATATCATAGCTTAGCCTAGGAAGAAGAGTCTCCAACAGTTCCAAAAGTACATAAATGATTCCCAACATCTCACATGTCTACATAAAAGTAATCATGTAAAGTACCGTGCGTCTTGACTATGTTTCAAAACAAAGGGTTACAAATTGAAAGTAGAGGACCCATGCCCTAGTACGTCAGGGGAGTTCCACTATGTAAGAAGCCTATGGTGATCCTACCTGATCACTAACATTATCAGGGGTTGCCTTAAATAGGATCTACTCCCAAAAAATTTCAAAGCATATCTCAAAATCCACAATGGAGGGAACTATCACATTCTACACATAAAAATAGTCAAGATAGGTAACTCACAGGCCAAAATTTGAGTTCCAAAAAAATGAGATATGAAACATTGAAGTTTCCTAAAAAAAAACTAGGTAGTACACAATGTGTGAGGGGACCCACATGACATGTGCTCATACACCATCACCTCTCCATGTCCCTAGACATAACATGACTCTCAATCCATGTATAAGTACATGCCATGTAGGTGGACTACACGACATGTCCAAACTATCCTAGATCATGCTGTGTATTTCTGGGAGTGTCCATGTTCTTAACCCCTTGTCCATGTACATCAGTACAAGGCCATGTTCCTAGCCACTTATTCCCATAAGGGTTATCATGCATGTGCTCTTCCACATGAATCGTCCATCTGGGGACAAGGTACATGGTGTGTATGAGGACTACACACCGTGACATATTTATAATATTCTTAAACCCTAGCCTTCACAGCTAGAGGGCTACTCACCATGTGTTCATTGGCGTAAACGATGCATATTAAAGTTTCTAATATAATCTTAGGTCCAATATTCATGTGATATATCTATCCTTATACATTCATATTCATATTTTCCCCAAAATCGATGGATCTAGTCACCATTCATCATTTTCGTCCATACGGTGGCCAAAAACATGATCCTGGCATTCATCAGAGGTCTGTCACCCATCCTAAACACCGTTGATCCTTCCATCATTGATGATTTGTCTACTGAACATCCAACGGATAATACAAAACTCACAACCATCATAGATCTATGCTTGATTCATCAATAAATCCCTCGCTGGTGAATTCACTTCAATTTTGGGGGCCTAATCAGGCTCAATATCACCCGACAATGTTGAACTGGGACCATGGGGTCAAACTGGTGAAGAAGGTGAAGAAATTAAAGGGGAAAGGCACACCAAAAATTATTTACGAATATTTTCCAAGTATTCTTGGCCAATATCAATAACAGGGATAATTATGGTTAGTAAAAAATTGAATTAATCAATTTAATGGTTACATGGGTGCAGGTAATGGTCTAGTAGTTGATGTATATCATAAACGAGATTATTATGATCACTGAATTTAATAAAAAGGTTATAAACCAAAAATTGATTAGTCCTAACTAGAAATTAGACCATTCATTTTCGAAGCACATGGTCACCAATGATTTAAGGAATTCTTTTCATCCCTTGCATCCCAATTTGTTTCAATCTAGAGATTCATCACCATCTGATGTGATTTACCAATGTAAGGAGGAATGAGAATCTTTGTAATCTTCATAGGGTTTATACGGATGACCCTGAAAGATTATCCATGGAATTATTCTTATAGACAGGTAAAATGAATGAATTAATGAATTAATCCACTGAATGTACCACCAATGGTTGAGATGTCTGAACTCCCTGTGCTGACCTATTTTAGGTTGTGCCTAGGGTAAAAGTTGTGTTCTGAGATGAACAATGGTTTCCAATTTTTGATCTGATCTTACTTTAAGATTTATCCCATTTTATTTAAGAAATTGCATGTGAGTAATATAAAATATATTTAATATTTTTATAAAAATAATTCTGAGTACACCAGGCCTCATAATCGCACACCATCACAGAGCTTAGCTGTGGAAATATATATAGAAATATTTCAAAGTCTTACAAGGTAAACAATAGGTCTCTACAAAAATTCAAAAGCATGTTTCTTTATTGGGTATGGAAATTAATACTCTAGGTATTAACATTAGGAAAATTTATAATAAAAAAATGATTATAAGATAAAATTTTCTCTTCAATTAGAATATCAGAACAAAGTATAAGATGGATTTTAGAGAAGAGAATCAACCGACCATATCCAAGTTGATCTAGATAAATGTTCTGAAATTTATGATTTTTTTAGAAAGCTCAAGAAGTAATAAAATTATAAAAGGTACAATATGGATAAAATAAGTTCTAGAATACTCAAGGACTATGGAATATTAGAGTATAGTTCCATAAGGATAATTTTCTAAAGATACAGTCAAAAAAAGGGAAGAACTACAAGATAAGTTGAAAAGACTTATTTGGATCAAATGATTGATTCAATGGTTCACGATTTATCTTCATTAATTTATTCATAAATATATAGAATAAAATGAGATCCCTGAAGAAGAAGTGATTCTTAATAATTTCAGAAAGTGTGAGCTAGTTATGAAATATGAAATAGATTAGTCACATGCAAAAAAACATAGTAGTTAATATAAATATCATAGGAGAGGAACTCACTATATAAATAATTTATTTTTCAGTTGAAGGTGTATGTAGATGATAGAAAATGTTACAAGGGTTAATTATTTGTGAAAGGGTTTCAATATAAAGAAGGGATATGTTTCTTTAAAATATTTTATCTTGTTTTCATATATACAACCACCTAGACAATGTAAAGTTTGGTAACTTACCAAAGTGTGTATCTAGAAAAAATAGATGTAAAGATGATGTCCATTTATGGAAATATAGAGTTATAATTCTATATGAATCATTCAAAGGGTTTAATTGAAAATTGTAATGAGGGTCTGGTGTGAGAGATGAAGTAGATACTTTATGGTTTAAATCAAGCACCATGGATGTGAAACTAGAAGTTATATGGATTTCTGGATTAGAAGGGGTTTATTTGGAGAAAATCAAACCATTTTTGTTACTAGAATGTGTTCAAGGATGATAGTTTCATCATCCTTATCTTGTATATGCATGATATTCTCTTGGTGGATCCATATATGAAATAGATTCAGGAGGTGAAAATTTATTTGTTTAAAAAGTTTAGGATGAAGGATATTAGGGAATCCCATAATATTTTAGGTATATAGATAAAAATAGACATAAAGACCATATCTTTGGTTTTGTATCAAAGGGAGTACATTTGAATGATCCTAGATATCTATTTAATGATTGGATGTAATCCTGTGTCTACCCCATTATCTAGAAACTTCAATCTATCTAAATATAAAGAACCAAAAATAGAAGATGAGTCTAAGTACATGGTGAAAATTTTATTTGAATCAATGGTTTGAAGATTGATGTATTCCATGGTATGTGAAAGGATGGACATTTAACATATAGTGGTAGTTGTTATCTACTTTATGGAGAATTTAGGAAAATAGCATTAGGAAGCAATGAAGTGGATTATATGATATCTGAAACGTTAAAAATATATAGAATTGTGTTTCATAATGGATGATACATTATATGGATATGTTGATGTAGATTTTGGTGGGGATATTTTTGTATGCAAGAGGACCAAATTCTTCGTGTTTATCTTTAAAGGAAAAACAATAATTTGGATATTAAGGTTGTAGTTAGTAGTTTCACTATCCAGAATAGAATAAAATTATGTTTTTTTCATAGGATAAGGGATAGAATTAATATGGATGAAACATTTATTAGAGGAACTCAAAAGAAGTTATAAAAGTGGGTTGTTATTCTGTGATAGTCATTGCATAATTAATTAGGCAAAAAATCCAATGTTTCACTCATAGACAAAGCACATCAATCTTAAGTATCACTTTATCTAGAATTTATTGAAAGCTAGGGTTCTGGAACTATGCGAGATTGGATAAATTTAGAATCCAGATGAAATATTTACCAACGTCTTAGTATGGAAATTCCAAGGAAACACTATGCCTTAGTGGGACTTGGGTGACTATAAGGTGAAGTATAGATATATTTTTTGTTGTTTCAAAAGTTTGGATGTTTGAAATTTTCCTAAATGTTAGTGTTTTACTTGAATCATTTAATATAGTGTTCAAGTGGGATATTTTTAGTAAATGTGAAGTCTCTTTCATGTTTCACATATCTATTTCTAGAATGAGTGACTCAAGAATTCATATTATGGACCATGAGGGAGGCTTGTGGAAGTATAATTCTATTGGAGGTACACTAGTTTATAAGGGGACATTCCAAAACTGGGTGGTAAAGTGGGAGTGTTTAGATGATGGAGTGTGAAAGATTTGAATCATGTAATAATAACTTTACTATGGTTATATAAGGTGAGAATAAGGGTTTTATAAATATATGTGTTGATTATTATAGGGTTATATGATAATGTCTTACACTATTCACAAAAAGATAGCGATTGAGGTAGTATATTTTACATGAAATTAGATGTGACCATGTTTAATGGTGGGATCCCCATAAATATCATAAGGTAGTGGAATTGGTCGATAAGTTGGGCCCCATGATAAATAGATGAGGTGGGGCCACTTGTAACTATCTATGTGAGTGGTATAATATTGACTAATTTTTTCTATTCTAATTTTAACCTTTTTCTTCTTTTGTTAGTATAAATTAAGAATTATTTTTCTACCTTGGATATGGTAATAAATTATGAACCATGAAAATCTATTATTACCATTTTTATTTTAGCTCTTTGTTTCCTCATTTTTATTTTTTCTAGGAGTTGTGTGTTTTTTAAGTGTGAGAAATTCAGTGTAGTGGCTGGGTTGAATTTTTCTTCTTAGTTTTGGAATATCATTTCATGGGATCTTGTGATTATGGGAGTTCCATACTTTGTTCCAAACTTAATGTTTCAGTGGGTTTATTCTAGATTAGTTGTTCTATAGATCCTCATATTTTCTAACTATAATTTCTCTTGTACTAGGTTATGTGTTTGAATTAAAAGGCTAATTATTAATTTTAAAAATTTGGTTTTAAAATTATTTTTTAATTAAAGTCTTTCTTATGTAAATAATCCTTGGGTTGAGGGAATTTAGGTCAGACTAGTCATTAGCCTAAGGCTTATGCCTTATTTAGGAAAACATGGGTTGGATATCAGTCAACCCAAACTTACTCTTATGGGTATTATTGATTTTATATTATTAAAATACTTAGCATGAAATGGTTTCATTTACATTATGCATGAGATGCATTTTTATGTGTATAATTATATTTTTATTTTTAATATAGGTTTGTAACATAGACTACGAGTTATGTAAATAGTTACACACCGACATGATTTGAAAATATTGATTTCAAAGAAGTAATAAGATTACAAAATAAATCATTAGAGTCATGAATAAATGTAGAGGGAATATATAAGATAATATGGTGAGATGAAATACTCTTTAAAATCCAATTATTTATATTCCATCCAAAGGAGAAACTTTTCAAGACCTCGATCATCCAAATAGATGGGTTATTTCTAAAATCGGGTGACCCTGGATTACCGAGTGTATGAAGAGAAAGTAATGAGGTGACCCTAAGAATTATGTGCCTCATTTTTAGTGTTTTTTTCAAGATAAAATTATCTTGGAAAACCTATGTGTGAGTATACCAAAGGAATGATGCTAAGTTTATCCATATTATGGATTGTACAAAGAGTTATTATACTCACATTCAAGTGCATATCAGATATTATTGACATGATTTACTACCTAGAAAGCTAAAGTGATGAGGTCCAAACTAAATTTAGTCATTTATTAGTGAAACAAGTATCTTGTTATATTAATGCATATGATGAATTTAAAAGGGGTCATCATTTTAGTGAGAAAACATGTAATAAAATTCTTTATTAAATGAAATTAAAACATGATATTCCTCTAACAAAATATTGTATTTAAAAAAAATAGCATCATCATGATCATCAAAAAAATTAATTTTGAGATAAATCATAGAGAAATAAGAATCTAAATTTTAGAAACTCATTAAACTGGTATAAAATTTAAGAATTATTCTTATGTAGTTATAAAATCTAAGTGTTAACTGAATCACCTTCCTAAGTAACTTGATGTGGATTTTTTTGCAAAAAGTTATTCTATATTCTTAAGAGAATTATAAAATAATTCACAAAGGGTTTTAAAAGTCATTAGATTAAAAATGAAAAAATGAACTATATTTTCCACTCATATACTAAATATGATTATGGGTGATAATGACTTGGAGAGACTAAATGATTCCTTTAAGGATTATTCTGGTTATGGAATTCATTTTTGAGATATTCATTGGAATTATTTCAATAATGTGAATGAATTCAAGAAATTATTACCCTATTTTCTCAATGTTTTGAGGATAAATGAGCATGGGATGTGATGTCTAGGATTTGGTGTTTCATTGATATTACAAGTGAGTAAAATTTTATACTAGTAGATCAAAAATTTGTTTAAATGTAAAATAATGTTTCTTCATAATATCCAATCAATGTCAATGAAACCTAAAGGCATTGTTAGGAAAGAAGGTCATTTTTTCCATGGGATAAAATTAACATAGATGCCTAAAGTGGTTTTAGAAACTCCTTTGAATGTACATATCAGTTATTAATGTTGTAGAAATTAATTATTTCATTTTGAAACATCTGTGATAGCAAATGTTTACTTAAAAAATGTATTAAGTATACCCAAGTTCATCATCATGAAAAGAATTGATGAATATTTCAGTTTGCAGTCAATTGATAAAGTAAAGTGTTACTAGATCATGGAATAAATGAAAAGGAATATATCAATACTAAATATATTTTAGTAAAGTATGTGTATAGTTTTCTCATTTATCTTATATTATAATTGAAATTTTTTATTAACAAAGATATGTTATAAAAAAATACACATGATTTATGATTTATCAGATTCTATAACCGCCAGAAAAGATAATAAGTATAAAAGATATTTTTTCTGGGATAAGAGTCTATCTAAGATGTTTAATAAAATATGAGGGATTTTATCACACCATTAGTGAAATATTTTAAATAATAATCTTATTTTAATGAAACTGTTCAAAGCTCATATAATACCATATAGGATATTGATATTATTGTTTGTTTTTCGAATATTACCACTAAAGGAATTGAAATTTTTTTCTAACATAGAAGGTTTTGTGTATCTTATCATGATATTATAAAAATAATATAGTGTTTGAGAGGTTTATGAGAGAATTTATGTACTTTTATAAGTTAAATATTAAAAAATAAAAAAATATTCAAGTTAAAATAAAATTTGAATATCAATTTATATCCTAGATGGTTTTAGGGTATGAAGATAAAATATTAATGTAAAAAGTTAAATTGTTTACCAAATTATTTCAAAGATATATTTTATAGAAAGTATCTAATAATTATGACAATAAACATAGAGAGAATTTTAAGTAGGCAACAACAGTTATTAACATCATTACATTTAATGTAGTGAAGTTAAACAGTTTCAATACTATGTTCGAAGAGCTTAACATTAGGAATATGAGTACTTCACCATTATTCAAACTAGATTTCATATAAATGTTACTCTATAAAGAGTTTATTGGGGGTGTTTTATCAAATGATCATATAGATACATTGTAATAATTACATTGAGATATAATAAGTTTAATAAAACCATAAAAGTGGGTTGATACAACAATATATCATATATCACATGATAATACAAGCTCTTATGTATATATTTTTTTAAGATTATTTATGATTTTATGAAGATAAAAAGTATCATATTATAAAAATTAGAATATACACTATATTATTCTTTCATGTTGGTTTTATATTGATTCACACCTATCATGGGGTGTGGAAAAACAATTTTTATATTCCCAAAGTGTAGTCTAGTGATTAACCATAGGAAGTCTCTGGAAGAGGAGGGAACTAAAAACAATTTGTCACATTTTAATGAGTGTAAAAATGTTGTGTTTTTAGAATAAATCAATCATAAAATAATTTAAAGGAAATTTGAAATTCAAATGATTGAATACTATGATATAATAAGGGTGATTAGGCCAGAGTTGGTTTCCAAATTGTAATGTTATCCTTGTTAAATTTAATTCCATCCTCTTCTTATAAGTTGATTAAAGTGAGATTCCACAATCATTTCCTCTCACTTCCTTGGTAAAACTATGATGATGAGAGAAAAACATACCAAGACCTTAGTTTGGTCTACTCTCCTTCCATGTGAAAAATTGTTGCAATTAATATCCTCAATTAACTTTTAAAATAACTGACTGGGTCTTGTTTATCCTAAAAAATAAAGAACATCCACTTCCCCTTTTACACATACTGACAATTGTCAAGTACTTCACCACTAATCTCTAGTGTATTCCATCATATATACACCAAAAATCAATGGAGGGAGATAATGATTATTTACAAAAGAAAAAATCAATAACAGAATTAAAATTTAAGAATGATCACACTTGATAATAAAATCTACTATATGAAATTGAAAACAACTTTGAAGAAGAAAGAAATTTCATTGAATTATGTCCAAGAACTCAAGCATTACAAAATAGAAAACCAACCCTTCTCCAATCACTCAAAATGTTTACACCACTATTTTAAGGGTAATAGAGATGAATAAAGAAGAAGAATGAATTATAAATCTATGTAAAATAAAAGAAATAAATTAGAGAAATCTGAAAAGTTCTCCTTCTTGGTGTCCCAGAAGGAATGGTATGGAATTAGATTCTTTGAGAGGGGGGAGCTCCCCTCCTTTTATAGGCAGAATTTCTCCCCTAAATATAAAACATTGTTGCCCCAATAAATGACTTACTAATTCATTTATCACTTAATGAATGTTGTTCATAAATATCGTGGAGGTCTCTCCTAAAAATGTCAGTGTATTTGGACCTGTATTATGAGAGTTATGCCCATTTTACTCTGACAATTTATTCTGTCCATCCAGACTCTCTAAATTTCAAACCTATGGATTAGAATTATGTAATGACCATTAAAATGGTCAATTCACGTGTCAGATCCTTCATAAAAGATGTTCCAAAATGTCTTACTCGTCTAACCACTGCATTTCACATCAATTGGGCCCACCATGAATGAGTTAGGGACCTCACACAAAAAATCTACAGATCTATAAATAGTTTTAGGGTCAAAGTTGTGAGCTTATTCTGAGCTTCCATATGGTCGATTCATATTTTTGTCAATAAGGATAAAATGGATCCCTGGATGCGTGACATCCTGAAAAGAAAGAATTTTATAATTTGGATTAATATATAAAATGTTATGGCCAAAATACAGAAATAATTTAAAACTGCTAAAAATATGACATTGACCATTTTTATGATTAAGCTCAAAATACACCCAATATCATAATTATGGAAATTTATCTTAAAGTAACACTTTTGTGGGATTTAAAACAAATAAACTCAATTTAAATTTATTGAAAATATTTTCTCTATCAACTCCCCCACACTTAGCACTTGGCCACCTCGACAAGTAAACATCAAAATTATTTCAAATCAAATCCAAAACACATAACCATGAGATCTACCAAATCCATAACAAGAAATAAAAATATATCATGCCTCATCAAAAAAAAAATTATTTCAATTTCACCATTTTGATAATTTAATATATTTACACTTCATTTCTTATCCTATGAACACAAAACACCTACCTCACCTAAATTTTCTCTTATATCACAATTGTAAATGTTCAACAAGTATTTTCTTATCCAAAATCATTCAAGAGACACCATAGGCTTGATAAATTCCTATATCTCCACCCGATGTGCATCAAGGACACATGTTTCTCATTAGGAATTTTTAGGGTTGTTCTATGGCTTCCAGTTGTTAGGATTTAGATGTCAAAAATCCTGCGGCAAAAAAATGAGGGATTAGCTCTTTTTAATGAAAAATTACAAGATTCTCATTTTCACTCAAGAATAGTCTCCTTATCTTCCCCTTTGTAGAAAATTAGCTCCATAATCATGAAAAATCAAGGGAATTTCATGCCATTTATCATTTCACAAGAAAAATTTTCTTCTCAAACATAGTTTTTCTTGAATGTTCTAGATAAGCACAACTTTCTTTCTACTTTGGAAGCTCTAGAAAGGCATAACTTCTTTAATCATGAAATCTCAAGAAAGGAACAACTTTAACCAAAATGAACTATTTAATAGAAACATAATCTCTTAAAAATTTAATTTTTCACCGAAAGTATCACCAAATGAGGTAGTACTCCAAAAAACATCTTCCCCCACACTTAAGTTCAACTAGATCATGAAATTTCACTTCAAGAGTAGGTTGGATAAGAAAAATTGGCTTGTAATGTGGCTAACCTAATAGGTTGTTCATGATTTCTAAAGGATAAAAGTATTATTTTACAAGTTAGGCCATAATAAAAAGGATTATTTTAAAAAGGGGGCTTAAAACCAAATAAATTCCTCAATAATTTAAAACAAAATTACCTCAAACCCTCATGTTTTGACAGGAATAAATCAAATTCTAGTTAAAGAAATCATGTTTTGGTTCCCTCAAAAAATGAGGTGAATGTAAATAATATGAAAAAATGGTTGAGAAGACTCATAATAAAATGATTTCAAAAATAAATATATTGAGATGTGGCATGGTATTTAAGAATTAGAGTACTTTTCATGAAATTTCAAAAGATTTGAACTTGAAACAAAGTTATTCCAACATTCATTTATGCCCAGTTTCATGGAATAGATTGGTTCACTCATTGACATGGGTTTCAAAAATGAAAATGATAATCATTTCAGCTCAAAAGTTTTGAAAACACACTAAATTTTAAAAATAAACACACAAATATTTTAAAAACAAAAAACAATTTTTTTTATAAAAATAGTAAACCAAAAAACAAATGAAAATACTAAACTACAAAGGTTCCCTCCCTCGCACTTAAATGTTACAATGTCTATAGTTCATTCCAATGGATTTAACATGGAATAATATTTGAAAATGAATCACAAAAAGAAAAATATGTAAAGGAGAGGTACAGAATAATGGATTTTATTGATAAAAAGGTTGGAGGAGTGTGATATTCTCCACGGGATCTGATGGTTGGGTCCCATGAAATTTCTTCAAACTATTCCCATTAATAGTGAATGAATCCTAATCTCCATCCTTCATAATCTGTAGAGAAAAAAATTATATACAAGAGTGACTATAAATGGACCTTCCCATATGGAGCGAAGTTTACCTAGTATCATCTCAAGTCTTGAGTTGAATAACAACACTTTTTCTCTAAGATATAAGTCTTTAGGTTGGATCTTCTTGTCATGGTCCACTCTTGTTCTTTCTTTTTAAATGCTTTAATTTCAAAATTATTCCCATCTAATTTTATCCAACTCTTAAAACTTCAATCTTCTTTTATTCCCATCACTTTCAAGGTCCAAATTCATCTTCTTCATAGCCAAATATGCCTTATTCTCTAATTCCACAGGTAGGTGGTAGCTTTTCCCAAAAATCAGCCTATATGGACTCATTCCAATCTAGGTTTTTTAGTCAATATTGTAATCCCATAAGGTATCTTTCAACATTTGTCTCCAATACTTATTGTTTGGATTAACATTATTTTAAAAAATTCCTTTGTTTTTCATATTGGAAACTTCAACATTACCATTATTCTGTGGATAATAGGGAGTTAATGTTTTATGATGCACCCCATACTTCTTTATCAAAGTATCCATTATCCAATTTCATAAGTGAGTCCCCTGATCATTGATGACGCCTCTAGGCACTCCAAAACTAAAAAATATGTTAGCCCTGAAAAAATCACACAACTTTAGAATAGTCAGTTCTGGTGGCTTTTGATTCCAATCATTTAGAAACATAATCAACTGCAAGAAAGATATAATAATTTCCAAATGACATTAGAAAATGACCCATAAAATCTATCCCCCAGAGTTCAAAAATGTCACTAAAATTCTGTGTCTTTTGATACATTTCTTGTCTCTTTGAAATATTTCTTGAGAACTGAAATTTTTCACACATTTTTCAAAATTCATGAGCATCTTTAAAAGTGGTGGGACAATAAGTTCCAGATTAAAAAACCTTACTTTCCATCATTTGAGATCCAAAGTGGCCTCTAAAAGCAAAAGTGTGATAAAAATAAAAGATATATTTAAATTCACTTTTGGGTAAACATCTTCTTATTACTTTATCATTGAAAATATTCTAAAGAAATGGATCATCCCAAATGTAATATCTAGATTCAGATTTTAGTTTTTGAATTTGGTGTGAATTGAAATGAGAGTGGACCAGATATGTTACGAAATAATTGGCCATGTAAGAATACCAAGTCACTTCTCCTTTAATCAAGTACAAATTCCCTCTTAGAATTTGATCATTCAGTGGATCTTTTTCTGGAATTTCAATTTATGCAGTGTTTGGAAGTCTAATAAAGTGATTGGCAACTTGGTTCTCAAATCCCTTCTTGTACTTGATTTCTATATTTAACTCTTACAGAAGTATCATCCATATCACTAGCCTCAGTTTAACATCATATTTCTTCATTATGTAACTAAGAGATGCATGATTTGAAAACATAGTGATTTTAGTTCTAATTAGATATGATCTAAATCTTTCTAAAGAAAAAAAAACTGCTAAGAAATCTTTTTCTGTGGTTGTGTAATTGAATTGGTCTGCATATAAAGTTCTCTAGCCATATGAAATGACCAGTGGCCTACCCTCAATTCACTGATAATGGACTGCTACAGCTTCTAGGTTAGAAGCATCACAAAGTTTCTCAAATGGTTCTTCCTAATTTTGTGGTTGCATCACAGGTGGTGAAATCAATCTATTCTTCAACTCATCAAAGTATTTCCTACATGAACCATTGAAATCAAAATTAATATCTTTCCAAAGTAATCTAGTGAGAGGGAGATAAATCTTACTGAAATCATTGATAAACCTCTTGTAGAATCCTGCATGTCCTAAAAATGATCAAACATATTTCATATAAGTACGGTAAGGAAAATAATTTAACACTTCAATTTTTGATTTATCCATTTCAATGGATTTATGGAAATTCCATGCCCAAGTAAAATTCATCTATTATCCCTAAAATCAAACTTTTCAAAATTCAAAACATGATTTTTTTTCCATGAAGGTTTTCAAAACTTTTTCCAGATTTTTCAAACAATGATCAAAAGAATATCCAAAAACTATGAAACCATCTAAAAAAACATCCAAGAAATTTTCAATGTGATCAGAAAATATAATTACCATGTACCTCTGAAATATACCTGGAGCATTATATAATCCAAATGGAATCCTTTTATATGAAAAAGTATCAAAGGGACATGTAAATGTCATCTTCTCTTAATCATCAGGAGCAATGGGTACCAATAAGTAACATGAAAATCCATCCAAAAATCAATAATGAGTTATCCCTACCAATATCTCTAACATCTAGCCAATGAAGGGGTTGGGAATTGATATTTCTGAGTGACCTAGTTTAATTTATTCAAATCAATGCACACCCAAAAGATATTCTGAATTTTCATAGGGATTAATTCATTCTTTTCATTACTCACTGTGGTCATGCCAATTTTTTAGGAAATAACATGAATGGGGCCAAACCACTGTGAATATGAAATGGGATATATAATCCCATATTCAAAGAGATTCTCGATCTCCTTCTTCACAACCTCCATTAAGGTGGGATTCAACCTCTTTTGGGGCTGTCTGACAGGTTTGGAATCTACCTCCAGAAAAAGTATATGTGAGAATATTTTTGGGTTTATTTCTGGGATATCACCTAATATACACCCTATTTCTTTGCAATTCTCTCTAAAAAGTTCAATCAAATTTTTTTCATGGTTTTTAGACAGATTAATTTCAATTATCACTAGTAATTTCTCTCCCTCCATAAGGTACACATATTTCAAATCATTGGGGAGTGGTTTTAATTCCAATTGAAGGGGATGCTCAAGGGATGAAATTAAACTAAAATTCCCCACTTCCAAAGGTTGAAACTCCTGTACACAAGAAACCATATCATATTCCTCATCAATCAAAAAATCATAAATGAAATTATATTTTACCTCTTCTTCCCATATAAAATAAGAATCTCCATTGTTTTGGGAATTCACATGTTCATTAATGAAAAAATTATCTCCTAAGAATAATAATTCTTGGAACATACCTGATTGTTCAATGGGTTCAATGCCAAAATAATGGGAGGGAGAAAAGAGGGAGTGATCATCTGATGGGTGCCTCATGGATTCAAAAATGTTGAAGTGGACAGTGCATTCTCCAACTCCTTGGTGAGTGTACCTTCATGGACATTGATGATCATTTTGGATGTCTTTAGAAAAGGTATCCCCAAAATTATGGGTGAGTGTAATAGGATCCTATCTTCTTCCATATTTAACACATAGAAGTCAGTTGGGAATAAGAGATCTTTGAATTTCACCAAGACATCCTCTAGAACTCCATCTGGGAAAATTGTGGATTCGTTTTCAAATTGGACCACCACTCTTATGGGATTTAAGTATACCATATGAAAATAATTATATACTAAGTGAGGCAATATATTAATTGAATCAAATAGATCACACAAATAATTAGAGAAATTTAATGAACCAATGGTGCATGGAATAGAAAACATCCCTAGATCTTGACATTTTGTTGTCCTTTACGATGTGATTAGGGCTAAGACACTTTTCTCCAAGTTGATTATTTGATTCCCATGAAGTCTTATCTTTTTGGTGAAAAGATATTTCAATTTTTTTTCATACCTTATAATTTTTTTGATAGATTCAAGTAGGGGGATATTGATTTTAACTTTTTAAAAAGTGTCCAGAATTTATTTTTGGAGTGTTTCTTCATGAAATTTATATGATTAAATCATAATTGAGGGAAATTGTGGGGGTAATAATTTATTATCCCTTTTTTACCTTTTCATTAGAGTTTCTTTTACTCCTTCCTCAGTATATTCTTCTCCTTATCCTCTTCCTTTTTTTCTTTTTGGCATATTTTTACAAGTTTTTTAGAATTTTCAACATAATTCTCCCTTAGAAACTGCGGTATTGTTTCAGGTTCAAGGTTGGATGGAGGTGGGGGTTATTTTTCACTTCTTGTTATGACTACATTGACATTATCTTTAATATTTGGCACTGTCTGGGAGGGAATCTTCCCTGTATTCTTGGTTAGAATTTACAAAACATTTTTAACTAGGTGGATAAGTATTTCACATTTTATTTAAGCCCCTCAACATATGAATGTAGCTTTTGGTTTCAATTGATGGTTGTGCACTGGTGGATGGTTGCTCATATTTCTTTATTTGGAATGGTATTAACTGAAAGGGTTTTTGTTGCTGAAAGGGTTGTTTATAGGACTGTTGGAATGGAGGTTTTTTTTGGTATTACTGTTGAAATGAAGGTTTATCCTAGGTCTATTGGAAGCTATATCCTCATTGGTTTTGTTGCTAACATGGTGGATTTGGTTGTAATTGCCTTTGCTGATAGGCAGCAGGACAACATTCAGTTCCCTACACTTTTGGACACTGGTTAGTGTAATTATAATTAGAAGATCATAAAACACACACCTGATTCCATTCTTGTTGTTCCTTCACTTGGTTCATAGCCATTTGTCTCACTAACCTTGTGATTTTTCCCATTTTGATTTTGATTAATACTGTTGAATTAGATGGTCTCACCTCATGTATTCCACTTATTATTGACCCTATTGTTCTAAATTTTTGTATGTTTTGAGCAATCTTCTCAATTAGTACTCTGATATCTGCAGGTGACTTGTCAATCAGGGATCCCCAGATGATGCATCTATAAGATTTCAATCATTATACAGAATTCCATGGTAGAAGAAAAAAAGGAATTGGTGTTCCTCAATTTCTTGATGCGAGCAGCTGGAACATAGATTCTTGAAAAGTTCCCAGTACTCATAGAGGGGTTCTCCAGTTGATTGTCATATGATGTAAATATCTTTCTTGATGGTAGTTCTCCTAGATGTGGGAAATAATATTTGCATGAAACATATTTTTAAGTCTTCCAAATCACTAATATTCCCTAGTTATAGATTTTACAACCATTATTTAGCTGCTCTTTCGAGTGAGAAGGGGAATGAAATCCACTGAAATTGGTCTTTGGGTGCTCCTCTAGGGTTGGAGCTTGAGCAGATGAAGCTGAATTCTAGGATATTCTGATTTAGATATTCTCCTAAAATACCATGAAACTTTTGAAGCATGGGAATAATATTAACACATAATTCAAAATCATTTGGTGTACTAGGTTCAATGAGTTGGTTATTTTGAATGGAAAATTGAGGTGTACATAGATCACACAAGGTTGGGTTGGGATTTTTAGCCATGATTTTAGGATCAAAGTGAACACTAAGAGTTTCACTTGAATATGAGAGATCTATTTCCTCAAATATTTTGGGTATGTTTCTTTATCTTAGTTGGGATAACGTTCTTTAAATTTCTATATCAAATTCAATTAATGGTTACTTTGAGTTGTGGGTCATTCAATTTTGATTTTTTTTGTTGCACTGCCTCCATAGAACGACACCAAGTTTGACGCATGCTTATTGTGGGGAATGGAAAAAAAATTTTTATATTCCCTAAGTATATTCTAGTGATTAAACCTTGGAATTATCTCAAATAGGAGTGAACACAAAAAAGTTTTTCAATTTTAAACAAGGGTGAAAATTTAGTGTTTTTACAATAATTAAATAATAAAATGATTGAAAGGAAATTTAAAATTCAGATGATTTAAAATTATGATATAAGAAGTCTGATTAGGTTGGTTCGTATTTCCCAATTGTAATGCTATCCTTTTTCAATTTAATTAAAACCTCTTCTTTTGAGTTGATTAAAGTGAGATTCCATAATCATTTCCTCTCACATCCTTGGTAAAATTATGATGGAGAGAGAAAACCATACCAAGATCTCATTTTAGTCTACTCTCCTTAAATGTGAAAAAGAGTTAGAAAGAATATCACCAATTAACTGGGTAAATAACCAATATGGTCTTGTTTATCCTAAACAGTCAAGAACACCCACTACCCCTTTTACACGTACTGACTATCGTTGAGTACTTCACCCCTAATCCCTGGTATATTCTATCATATATAAACCAGAAATCAATTGAGGGAGATAATGATTATTTACCAAAGAAAAAATCAACAATGTAATTAAAATTTAAGAATGATCACGCTTGATAATAAAATCCACTATATGAAATTGAAAAAAACTTTGAATAATAAAGAAATTTCATTCAATTATGTCCAAGAACTAAGCATTAAAAAATAGAAAACCAACCCTTCACCAACTACTCAAAATGTTTACCCCGCCATGGTAAGGGTAATCAAGATGAATGGGTAAAAGTAAGGCATTAAAAATCTATTGAAAATAAAAGAAATAAATGATAGAAAGTCGAAAGGTTCTCCTTCTTGGTGTCTCGGAAAAATGGGATTGAATGAGATTCTTTGAGAGGGAGGTGTTCCCCTCCCTTTATACGCATAATTTCCCCCCAAAACTTGAAACATTGTATCCCCAATAAATGATCTATTAACGCATTTCACCATTCATAAATGTTTTTCATAAATACATTGGTGGTTTCCCCACAAAATTTCATCACATTTGGACATGTATTCCCAGAGTTATGCCCGCTTTACTTGGACAATTTATTAGGTCCAGTCAGACTCTAAATTGCAAAACTCCAGATTAGAATGCCTTAATGACCATTACAAAATCCAATTCACATGTCTTAGACTTCATAAAATATTTTCTAAAACGTATTTTTCATCCACCCACCAACTTTTATAGCAATTGGTCCCATCATGAACGAGGTAGGGATCCCACACCAAAAATCAATAGATCAGTAAATAGTTTTCAGGGTCAAACTTGTGAGCTTCTTTTGAGCTTCCACATAGTTGATTCAGATTTTTTTCAAGAAGGATGAAATAAATCCATTGCTATGTAGAATCATAAAAATAAATAATTTCACATTTTGGATTAATATAGGAATTGTTATAGCCAAAATACTAAAATAATTTAAAACTCTTAAAAATATTATATGAGCCATTTTTACGATTAAGCTCAAAATACAATGAATATCATAAATGTGTAAATTTATCTTAAAATAACACTTTGGTGGGATTTAAAACAATTAAATTCAACTTGAATTTATTGAAAATATTTTCTCTACCATATATTCTCATGAAGTGAAATGATAATTAACCTCTCAAAGTATATCTTTCAATTATTTCTAACTGATGTTCATCATAGAGTATTATTGGTTTTGATAAAATAGTAAGTTTAACATGAGTATGATTCTTGTATCAAGATATAGAATGTGATCATGAGGTACAAAATACTCTTTTTGAATTGGATGAACCATAAATTATACTACATAGAGTGTTATACACCATGTATTTGGTATAATAGAGGTGTGTGGTTCATATTTGTATTTATCAAATATTTAAGTTTTGTAATATACATATAATGATAATATCTTTACTTTGATACCTTTTTTATAAAAGCCTTAGTCTTATCTAATAAGATTTTGGTCAAGTATATTTTTTATTATTTGTTTTTTGGAGGTCAACCAAGATGAGATTTATCCTCTTGTATGACAATTATAACATATGGCTCCACGATTGAGATAGACCAAGTGTATGAATATACCCAGATAATACATATGATGTGCTTATCTATCGAGTGAGGGGAATTTTATGTGATCATATATTAAGGTTAACAACATGTGATTTATTCATCAACTTGTTTAGTTTATACTCATAAAATCAAGAACGTATGAGTAGATATAAAGAATTGACATACTCAATGTCCCATGGTTACTTTGTGTCTTGAAAAAATGGATCATATGAAAATTAATGCATTAATATGATGTAGTTGGTGGGAATAATTATATATATACATGTATTTGATATAGATATGATAAATCCATTTGTAGCTTGTGTAGAACTGATGCTTTTCTAAAGGTCTATCTTTTCTCAAATTTTGGAATTCAAATTTATTTTAAATTCCAAAAAGGCATGTGTGGGCACACTTTGTGGTTGGAAAAATAGGGATTGAGTTTTAACTTAAATATATTCTATTAAAGTGTTTTGTAGTTAATACAAAAGGGGTTTTGGATATATATTCACAAGGTATTTCATATGATGTGATACATGGTGAAGTTGATAATAAATTCTGAAGTGTTTTATAGATATCCAAAAGGATTTTTGGATATGATATCACTAGTTATTGAATATGATACAATATGTGGTGAAACACCACTAAATATATGAGGCATTAGGGTAAGTGGCTGATTTAAGGAGATATTACCTAAAGACTATGCACATATGATGTGTTATGATCTATATCATGGGTAATATATAGTAACCTAATATGTTATAATATAAAAAATAAAACATGTTTTATGCCTTAGGGGTATATCATTTAATATGATATAATGATATCATATATCATTGCCTTAACCTATATTGAAGTATGAAAAGGCATATTATAGGAATTTTTAATCATATAATATGATTCATATATACCCTATGATTGATCATGGAATCTGAACATTAATTGTTAACATTTGAATCTTTCCCGCATAAGATATCATTGATTAAACTAAATATTTCATAATATAGAAAATTGAGAGAATTATTTGGATAAAGGATATAAAGAGTTTTAACTAAATGAATTTACTCATAATGTATGTGTTGATTCACACATACTTGGGGAGCATCCTCGATTAATTTTTAAGGATCCTTAACCATGGAGATGGTGTAACCAAGATTGACTAGGTCTTTTTCCAATTATCCTTAACCGAGAGATCTCTTATCCTTCCTCATTTACCAAGTGATGAACTAGAATTTCATGAAGTGAAGTAGTATCCCTCATGAGTGTTAAGAAATTCATTCGGCCCAAGGATACACCATGGAGTGGGGATTCCTTCACCCAACTCTAAGGAATATTCTTCAAACCATTATGATAAAGGCTTTTGTAGATGCTCATAAATGGAAGGTATGTTTTGTTATTTATTTTATAATTTCATGGTTTTAGTTTTAAGAATGGTAGATCTTGTTATGAGGTTTCTAATTTTTTCAGCTATATTCATTAAGTGTTAATAAATACTTAGAAACCTAACACCTTTTCCACTATATATTAATCCTAGTGATATGATCATATTTCTATCTTTGATAGTGTGATTTAGTGCATATAAATATATAAATCTTCTGATTACACTAAAGACTCTCTAACATTATGAATAATTAAAAATTTATTGAATAATATGAAATAAATTATAAAAAAAATACACAATTAATTTTGGTTATCCTCCAAAACTCTTTTGGATAAGTTATAAAATAATTTTCTTAGTTTTTCAAAATCACTTTGTAACAGAAAAATCCCTGTTCACATGGAATTTTGTGAAACTCCATGGGAATTTTTATCATTGAAAATGATTTTGGATTCCTAATTAATAACCATAGGCTTAAAGTGACTTATAACAATGTTCTTGTTTCACTCAAGATATAAAGGAATATAGATGTTCTTTATTAAACATATCTTTCTCTATACAATCATCCTCTAAATGTATCACAAAAATCATACATAATCATACAATATAATTTATACAATACATATAGTAAAACCACGAGGCATTAAACATGTTAATATATTATAACAAAACTCATAAATTCTAAATTCTTTGAGTAATGACTGATTAAGACTAATGAATACATCACATGTCATTCATTAAATAAATATATTACATTTCATTCATTTAATAAGAATAGTAAATCTCCTTCCAATCAACTAGATATGTTCATACACTTACACAATCTTTTTTCATTGGGAGTCCAATTATCATAACAGTCATATAAGAGGTCAAATCTCATTTTGATTAATAGAAACCCACTACATTATCAAAAATATACCCAACCACCCATTGTTGAGATCAACACCAGGGATGAAATAATAAATATATCAATGTTTTAATATTCACATAGAAGATATATTGATAACCTCATGTTATGTTTATTACTATGAAACATTCACCAAATCATACCAATGGATCTATGCATGAAATTCTATGCAGTATATCCAAGTGATACAATTCAAAAAACTAGTCATTCTTATGTCTCATGAGTAAACTATGTATTTTCAAATGAGTTTATTCTCATGATAATCTGAACATATCATCACTACTAATGTCTTTTATGAAAATAATTAAGCAAATATAACTTAGAGATTTATCTATAATGGGTTAATTATAAGTCAATTCTTATGATTTATGCACGACAATTGAATGAATAGTAATGTAGAAATTCCGTTACATAAAATAATAAATTTATATATACTTAAACTCTTTTATTAAAATTGTGACACCTTCCACGTTATTGTGAAGTTCACTTTATATTATTTTGAGCTTCAATGGTTTTAGTAATTTCTAGGCTTTGAAATTTAATTTTTTTATAGTTTTAAGGGTGGTAAAATTAGCCATCACAGTTTGGTGAACCATGTGAAAAATATGTGTTTGAGTCTATAATTGGAAATTGTTGTTTGGTATGGTTAGTGAAAGGTTAATCAATCCATGTGGGGTCCATAGGGAAACCTATTATAGTCATTTTTGGTGTTGAATTTGTGACACATGGTTTCAAGATGGTTTGGAAGACCGTTCAAGTTAACTATGAAATTTTCATAAAAACTTAAAATCTTTGAATTTCAAAAATTTCTATTATTAATTTGAAAATCATAAATCACTTATTCCCCCACCCCCTACATTGATTTCATGACACCCTCAACTGACCCACCCGATTGAGCATGACCTCTCCTCCTACGACCTCATCCTCCAAGATAATTCATCATGATTTCTTCATAATTTAGGATTAGAACTATAAGGTAGTGATTATTATTCCCTATTTTATACCTTTACTCTTGTTTTCTTCTTTCCCCATCACCATTCACCTTATTTTCCGAACCCTAAGTAGGGTTTAGATTCTAATTTAGTTCTGGTTCTTTCTTTTAGGGTTTGTGATGTATTCTTCAAGGTCTTTTCATTACATATTCAATAATTTAGACAATCTACAGTTGTTCCGGTTATGTTTTCCTATGTCCAAACCTTTTAATTTTAGAACCATTGATTTAATAGGTTTTTAATTCATTTATTAATTTTATAATGAAAGAATTAAATATTTTAATGCATTATTTGAGAGGAAAATAATGTTTTACTTGATTTTCACCTCAATGTAGATGGTTATTAAATTTCAAAGAACATTAAAAATATGATTTCATTATCTTTTCACACCATGTGTTTGAGCATTTTTCCAAATGTATCTTCAAAAATTATTTTGAAATTTAAAATGATGTTTTTGGAATTTAAATTATTTTATTTAAATATCTTACTTAAAATTTCAAGTGTTACTTGAAATAACTATAATTTTTTAATTAGTTCAAGAATTTATTTAAATAATATTTTGGTTTAAAAATGATTTAACCCCATTTGATTAATTTCATAAATTTAAGTGTGGTGTTGTAGAGTCTTGGATATTTTTAATGAGAGTGGGTTAATTTATAAATGAATTTACAAGGGTGATTATAAAGTGCAGTGTTTCAAAATAAACTTTGAAATTTGTAAAGTGAGTTAAACTTAAAATTAGGGTTTAATTTTTAAAGTATTGATTGAAACTTTTAAATGGGTTTCTCATTACTTGTTATACACCTTATTTCCCCTTATTTTTTTACACCCACTGATGGTTGGTTATTATATTACAATTTCTATATGATGTGAATTAGGGCTGTTTATTTGTGAGGGAATTAAAAGGTGAGAGAGAGTTATTGTTATGAATTACCGATTGATCCTATTTTAGTTTACTTTCTTACATCCACTTTATTGTTGTTAATGGGAATTCTAGGACACTAAATAAAGTCTTGTATGAGTGAAAAATATATTTTATCTTGTGTCTAGCTAGAGTGATATTGGGTTGTTGAGTGTGCTTGGAGGGTTCCCCCTAAAAGATTTATGATCCTAGGATGGTATTGGGCTCTGCTAGTTCAATGAGACTACCAGGATGGATTGGTTCTTGTAGTTAGACCTAAGGTTCTTGTTTCTAGTTTATAATTGTATTAAATGAGTTCCTACGTTAGTAACCATAGAAACTTATACTTTTATTAATGGTCTGTGTATGGGGTTTATATCTTGTGCTTGATTGATTTCCCTCTTACTTGAATTGGTTATGACACCCTTATCTTTTTCACTATCATTATATACTTCTTGACTTGTGGTGACAATTTTTTAGTTCTACCTATCCTTAGTGTTTGGTTTTCTCACTTTAAAATGGGTTTTAAATTGTTTTCAGAGATTAATTAAATTAAAGGCTTTCATGTTGATTTTTAAAATGAATTTGAAAATGGGTGCTTTGGTTTTAAAAATGGATTCATTTGATAGAAATATTTTAAAGTGATTGTTTTAATTTAATGAAAATAAAAAGAGAATTTTGAAAAATGGATCTGGACTTGATATTGGTTTTTTAAAAATTTAGTTTTGAAAAACCAATTTCATAGTCATATTTAAAACTATGTTGAAATGGGTCTTTAATTAATAGTTTTTCATGTAGAAAGGAAAGTTATGGCCTAATGATCTTGTTTATGATCACATATGTTATATTTTAGTTTCTATAAATTTGTTCAACTATTTAAAACTCTTATAAAATATATTTATTTGAGTTATGAAGGTTATTTATTTATTTATATCTATTATGAATTCCAGATTTCATAATCCAAATAGGCATTTACTGATTTCATTTATGGTTATTGGTGGATTCACTATATATGTGGTGGTTGGAGTTGAATAATGGGTAGTTTTTTATATAAGACATTGGAGGGTGAATTGAGGGTTTATTTTTTTACCTTATTGATCTGTAGTTTTGTTTAAATTTATTATCTCTTTGCTTCTTTTATGCTTATTTTATTTGGTGTGGAAATCTAAAATCCAAATGGGACATGTCATATTTTACAATAAAATTCCTTTTGTGATTTTACTCTAATTTAAGGGATAAATCATTCCTACTATTTGATTATTATGCTATGTAACTTTTATCCAACCCATGGGGATTAAGAATGTACTATGGGTCAGTGGAGATCCATTTTGGGTGTGGATTCAAGTGGAAACTCAGGTCAATTCATTATAAATGTTATTAGATCCTAGGTTATTTAGAGGGATCCTTGGTTTCTTAAAATCCCTTATATTATTTTGGGTGTCACGGTAGTGTGGTGATAAGATGGTTTTAAAGACTTAGGAGGTTGTTTGTGAGTGAGTGCATGATCACCACCCATCACGACAATGCTTGAGTCACCATTGGTAGTTGTGATTTTAATTTTGAGTTATAAATTTTATTTAATTACCACTGATGATATGATAAGCTCCATTGGAATGGTGTGAGTTTCCTTGGGTTTTTGGTTAGATTTTTATATGAAAAATGAAAATGGGTTTGTGACATGAGGTTAGTTTCATGATCTAATAATTTGTAATTTTTTTAAAATATTGATAATAAAAATGTGTTAGGAATAGTTACTTAGTTGGACCATAGTCTATCAAACCATGTGGGAGAGTAAAGAAGGGTTCTACACACTATTTTGGTTTGATATTTAGCCATAATTTGAGTGATTCCCCATGATGGTAGTAAATTTAGGGGGGGGGGTAGGGATGGGGCTTGTGGTATGTTGACATGCAGATGGGATTTTTGATGTGCCTCCTTTTGATGTAGTTGTGTGGAAATTGGTTTTGGGTGAAATTGGGGGTTTTCATGGTAAATTCTTATGATTTTGAAATTAGCCTTAGGTATTGGTAGTGAAATGGAATTGGTTTTCTTGTAAAGTCTTTGAAATTTTTTAATTTCATTTTTAAATTTAATAAGTTTATTTATTTATAAAATTGGTTATTTTTTATGTTCAAGGGGTTTTGACTCACTTGGGGTGTGTTTTAAAAAAATTATAATTTTAATTTAATAAAAATGAAGTCATGAATTATTTTTAAATGTTTTAAAAAGAGGAAAAGTTATTTGAAATGGGAGTGGATTTTATATTTATGTTTTGAATTAAGAAATTTGGGATTTAAACTCATTTTAAATTGTAAGGTTGGTTTTAAAATGGTTATTGGGGACTTATTTTCAAGAGGTCATGTTTTGAAAAGAAACATTTTTGGGTTTTGTCTCATTATTGGTGTTGGGACTGTTTGGTGTGATTTTTTTTCATAAACATGGCTAGGATAGGTTCATATTTTGTTTTATATAAAGTATTCCTCCTTGAAGGATCTTGAGTAAAAGTTGGGTGTTCATCTATAGGATTAGTTATTTTCTTGTTCTTGGATCTTTCTTAGTCTCCAAGTGGAGTAGAAAGTGTTGTTTCCCTTTCATTGGTGTAGTAGTTTGTTAGCTACTGGTTTTGTTTAGGGGACTAAACTAAGTGATTATTGGCCATACTGTTGGGAGAGTTAATGAAATACGATCTCTTTGGGGTTTTAGGGTAATGGATCATTTTAGGACTTTTGTTTTTTAGATGTAGAACTAGTAATGCTTTGGGAATTTTACCATAGTACATTTGGGAATCCGGTGGTTGGTTCTTTTTATAGATAATAGTTTTTGTTGTTTTGGTGTATCCATTGTGATTTTTATGGGTTTATGATGGTTTGTTTCATTGAGATTTAAGGTACTTACTAACTGGGAATGAAGAAAGGCCTTGAGTTATTGTTCAGATAATTAGGGTGGGTGACTCACTAGTTGAGATTATGCACTTTCTAGTTTTTGTCTTGGATATTTATAGATCCATCATGGGATGGTGATACAGTTTGGGACCCAAGTTTATCTCAATTTAACATGGCCCGATATTAGAACTCATGTCTTTCTTTGAGGTTGCTTGTGGAATGATCCTTGTTCATATGGGTTGGTAGCATTGGTCGTTTGAGTATGAGTTTATTTTTATGGTTTTTAGGATGTTTGGAGGATGTGTATTCCTATCCCACCCCCTTTCCTACATTTCACCCCTAAGTAACCCCCCACTCACATGTGAACTACCCCCAACCTCCTCTTATATGAAAATTCTTCATGATTTCTTTATGATTTAGGATCAAAACTCTATGGTAGGGACCCATCTCCCCTATTTTCTCCCTTCTCTATTATTTGATTACTTCCCCATCACGACACCCCTTCTTGGTCAAACCCTAAATAGGGTTTTGGCTCAGATTTGGTTTCTTTCCTTGTTCTTAGGGTTGGTTATATATTCTCCTAGCTCTATTAATTATGTATTCAAAGTTTCAGGCCATCTTCTATTTATTCTAGGTAGGCCTTACCATGTATGAACCTTTTAATTTTAGAACATTTGATTTCTTGGGTTTCAATTAATGTAGTAAATTTGTAATGATGACATTAAAAACTTTAATGAATTATTTGAAAAAAAAAGTTTTACTTGATTTTCATATCAATATTTAAGGTTTCTAAATATTGAAACATTTTAGAAATATGATTTCATTAAATTTTCACCCCACGATTTTTAATAATTACTCAGAAGGATATTAGAAAACATTAATGAAAATTAAAAATATATTTTGGGAATTTAAATTATTTTATTTAAATGTTTTACTTATCATTCCAATTGATACCGAAAATTATAATAATTATTAAATTATTTCAAGAGTTTTTTAAAATAAAATACATGTTTTAAATTTTTTTTAACACTATTTGGGTTAAGGAATAAATTTAAGGGTGATTTTTTAGAACCTTGGATGATTTTAATGCAATTGAGTCTATTTTTAAATGAATTTAAAATGGTGTGTCTAAAGTTCATTGTTTCTAGAATGGTTTTATAAATGAATTTTGAAATATGTAAAGTGACTTAGCCCTCTGTGATGTCCCGACTCAAATCCCATTCGATTGGACTTGTTCCTTACAAGACCCCAATCGTGCCTCCCCATATGCCAGAGACTATTGACTAACAGTGGGGGTCTAGGGTGTTCTTGTGGGGAGACTATACCCTCATATTAGAGTGTGAAGTAACAAATAAATAACCAAATAACATCCACATATTCACATTAGAGTACACGAAATAAATAAAATTATATAATAATTATAAATGAATGAATAAGGAGTACATACTCAAACTATCGTACTGGCATATGAGGAAGATCACCCACTGATCCAATCACATTTAAAAAATAAAATTAATAAATAAAAAAGTCTAGAAAAGATGACATTTCCCAAAATTCTAGGCGTCACCTCTAATCTCCGAGTCATACTCATTTTTCTCTAGATCAATCAAATGATACATCACCTTAGCATAACCATTACCTATAACTAAGTGGAAGTCAACTTGGGTAATCCAGTGCAATGGAATATCATGTAGGTTTTGAATACATAACTCAGTACGTAACCAACAATGCACCCCCATATGTACTATAAATACATTAATATATTCATGTGGAATGGTTAATCAAGAATAGTAAATAAAATATTGGAAAAATAAATAAATAAATAAACCACCATTGATCCTCAGTTCTGTGAACTTGATCGACCAAACCTTCTTAAGATAATTTTGGGTTGTCTCTAATCATGTCAAGATATCATTCCATCCATAGAAAACCCAAGTCCGATTCCCAGGAGCATATCTTAGGAAATATAGTAATGCATATTTCAATGACCAAATGTATAATTATGAAAGGGCCAATAACTAGATCCTAGGTTTCCTAGGTATCTATATAAATTCTAGGTATAATGAATGGATCAAATTTAATTCCTAGGTGTCCTAAGAAATCAATAAATCAAAAACATCATCTGTATCACTAGTCGAACTGGACAGATCCTAGGGATCCTGAGCATCCAAATTAGATACATGTATATCTTATGGTTAAATTAGCCAGATCCTAGGGATGAACTAGGAATCTTATGGTAATCATTATAATAACAGCCCCAAATCTTGAATGGATAGATCCTAGACATTCTAGGTATACTAGAGACCCTTGGCATCCAAGGTGTCCCATATAGATCTGAGGTTGAATCCCGACATCAAGGTCATTATTCACATGGATCAACATCCAAATCCAAGGAAACACATACATGAACACACACACACACACAAACACATATATATCTCATAATATCATATAAGGATCAAAATACATTTCCCAGAAAGCACCTTTGGGCATCCATTATGATGTCATTTCATCAGTTGTATCACACCGATATCACTTGAGTCTCAAAACATGGATCCTAGGAAGCACTTATGGGAATCTAAAACGTCACCATCACATCACATAAGACCTATAGGTTGGGTCCTAGGAAGCATATCTAAGCATACCAAGCAGCATCAAATAAAATAAGTGAATGAATAAATAAAATATAAGGGTTATTTGAATGACTAAACCCATCACCACCATCCTTATACCCGTAAGATCACATAATTGGTGTAGGTTATAAGGTTACACCCACTACTATTTCTACCCACACCCATACACACCCATTCAGGGCCAGTCTATCATTGGAGTACCTATTAGGGTCCCCTTGGTCATGTAAAAGGAGATTCACCCTACTAGAGGTCCTCAATCTCATGAAATTCGCTCAGGCATAGCCCATATCATGAAGGATTCCATACTCTTCGATAGATCCATAAAAACAACATGACCTCAAGGAAATCAAGGGATAAAAACTATAGGTAAAAACATAATGATATGTCTTATGTTATGACTTATCCCACAGTTCATTGTGTCTATAACTAAGGTTATAAGGAATCTCATTAAACTAAAATGTATTATAAAGAAAAAATACTAATGCACCAGTCTCTTACACAAAGAGGAATCCAATGATCTATGCACTAAGCTCCCTTAAGTGCCTACTAGGCTCTCTCCACTCAATCCATACTAAAACTCCTTCTTGAGAGTGAGCCATGATCTATAGGAAAGGGCCATTATGCCTTATCTAATGTAATCCATTTGATCAAAACCACCAAGGGGTTTAAATACCAAGTCTTTACTATTAGTTCAAGCCACAACCATCATCATCAAAGGCATTGATCTAGTTCACTAGGTCCATAGTGGCCAAAATACTATGTTCCTTTTATTCCTAGGGAATTATTCAAGGATAAAAATTTAATTTAAATTTAAATACTTAAATTAAATTATTAAATTTAATAAATTAAAGGGTCTATCACCTTAGTGGAGAGATTTCATGTACAAATATAGATAACATCACACATATTTAAATGAGGTTAGTACTAAGACCACCTACCTTATTTAAAAGACAATTCCCTTTTTAATGTCTCAGTCTTCTAGCTTCTCCTTAGCTCCCCTAGACCCACCCATGCCTGAATGGGAACTTACCAACTCATCCAGCCACCACCAACCCACATAAGGCCCTAATGCATGCTTAACAATACACTAAAATTAATTAACACATTTATAATTAATTAAACAACTTAATTTAAACTAGGTACATCTTCCTAAAACTCACCAAAAAGACTCATTGCTTTATAAACCTTACCAAAAATCCATGGGAGTTATAAAATGCATCCCTAACATCATCCCAGGTGAAATACCTATCATGAATCACAAATTTTATAATAATTTAATTTTAATTTTAATTAAAAACCTATGTAAAATAAAAGAGGTGATAAAACTTCAACAAATCCCTAAAAACCTGTGTGTAGACAACGTTACAAGATGCGCTCAAGCCAGGATATATAAAATAAACATCAAATTTGGCCCATCCCACCATGATTCAGTGTAATCAGAATCAAAAACCTAAATAGGGAAACTCAAAATCAATAAGAAATGATAAGAAGAGTGGAGGCTGATAGAGGGTGAGTCTTACCTCATACAACTAAAAAATTGTTCCAAATCCACCCCAAAATGAAGGGGAATATAGTGGGAGGAAAGGGGTTAGACCCCCTATTTAAATGCAAGAAAAAATATAGAGGAGGGTATTTCCTCTATTAAACTCAGAAAGGGAAAGGGGATGTGGATCTCCCCCTAAAATACCTCCACTAGTTAGATGGTGGTCTGCTACAACAAACCAAGCTATGGGGTTACCCACTGGCTAGCTGGTGGCTGTAGTTACATATTTGGGAGCCCTAAAAGCCATCCAATTCTCTCCTAAAACTCCAAACTACCCCCCAAGATTCATTCCATGAACAAAAATACCCATTTAAGGTGTTCAAAACATTATAATTCTATATCAAACTCCAGTTTAAAATATAGTCTTCCCACTAATAAAAAAATTTAAAATTCCTTCAAATTTAAAAACCCGCCCATAACGATGAGGTATTAAAATATCCCCACCATATAATTTCCCATCCATGATAAGTATCATTGAACATTATACCATTGGTCCCAACCTACCAGGACAAAAATTCATGAATAACTCATCACATCATTCTCTCAATACCAACCAAGATCCAGTAGCCTAATTCTAAAACCATGGAGGTCCATTTACAATATGATTATCCACTAATCATGAACACCAATAATATTTATCCACTACTCACAATCTATTTACTATATCATGTTCCAATAGTCATGACCACGAATAAAACATCAAGATAGAGACTATCTGTAACTTTATACCTGAATAAGACATCACATCATCACCCGATCCATTATTAGACCGCTAGTTATCGCCACTATATGTTGTGAATAATTATGGAAAATTTCAATCCACAATGCTTCCCACTATCAAAATTTTAAACTGAGACACTATTTCAGCATTCTAACAACACACTCATCATAGTTCTTCAAAAACTGCACCTCAACACATATGAGAGCATCAATAAAATGCCGATATTAACTATCACTTCCCATTTTCAAGCCAAAAGTTATGTGCCTACATCATCTAAGAATAACAAGAGCATGAAAAAATTTATTATAAACCCCTATCCAAATATCGAGACATACCCATCATACCCAGAATGGTGAACCTGATGTGGTTTCTAAACCCCCACATCTAATTACATGAAAAAAGGTCGTGGGTCCTCCTTTGGTCGACCAGTCTCAAGACGCCCAACTTCATTTTCTAAAACACTTCCAAATTACCTAATAATGAAAACTTTATCCCCATAGGCATTATGTGATCATTAAAATATTCCCACTAATGTCCACACTAGACTTTCAGTGGAACCCCAAGGTTGAATTATCAATATTCCAAAACAACTTTTCATGCTCTACCATACCATGAAAACCAACATACCTTTGGACCTATCATGCCCATATCATCACAATTCATCCCGGGCTTGAGGTTAATGCTCAATTTCAATCCAAAATTATATCTAAAATCAATCCTAACATTCACTAATTAATCAAGATAAATTCGGATTCATTTTCTCATTGGAACCAAAATGAAAAAATGAACATCCAATGATTAGTCTCATGCACCCTTTATTACCCTCACATGAGGGTCATATCACCAAGATTTATATCATATAGCCCACCATATGATTTTTCCATCACACCATTAGATCATAATCCCTCCATAAACTATATCCCACGTATCACCAAATGCAATTGTTGGTCATTTCCAAACCGCTCATACCTGAGTTTCATCATAAAAAACCATTCCATTAGATGTTCTTTTCTTATAGAAACACATCCATAACATTCACCGAAATTCAATCCATAATGTGAGTCACCACCCCCAACCAACCACTAGTGCACTCCCCACAATATGGATTTACTTATATTACTCCTTGAGTGTAACCTCATCAGGATCATAAAAAATCAGACACATGATGCTACTCCCAAATGATTCCCACCAAATTCCATGGCTGTTGGGATAATGGTGAATTAAAAAATCTCTTTTAGTCATCATATCACTCAATATCTCTCAATGATTAAAAATTCATCACACACCATGCTTAATGAAAAAAAACTACATCTATTTCATTCAATCATAATAGGAATACACTACCATACCACCCATTCAATGAGCCATAATGAAGAATACTATGATTCACAAATAATTTTACCAATATGAACATGATCCAATATATTTAAATTCTATCTAACCAGGGTTCCCTAGGAACCTCTTCAAAATTGGGAACTTCACTTGTTCCATGGTGTAAGATCCTGACATTTCCTAGAGATTTATCAAGCCTATTTTTCTAGAAATACTTTTAATTGATTTGAGTATTTCTTGTTTGGGTTTTACTATGGGGTGTTTTAGGGTGAAATTGGAGAATTTTGGAATAAAAAGGTGCAATGGACAATTGGTGCATGCTTTTTCCAAACCATGAACCCAGCCTAGAAAATTGAGTGAACTTAGGTAGAGGGGATTCACATGGCTGGAATAGGGTTAGTCAAACTACTTCCCCTCTTATAATTAACCATACGACACCCCTGGGTGTGGTGCACAGTGAGGGAAAACTGTGCTCCTCATATAGGAAACTGTACGCATGGAATTCTAAACCCTAAAAAATTAGATTAAAAACTTATGAAACCCCCAAACATCACCCTAACTCAACCCAATTAGAACCCAAATGTTTTCTATAATTTTTGTAAGTTCCCATATGGATTAAAATCCATTTTTTACCTCCATTATCGAAGATTCAAATCTTGGATTGAAGATATACACCTCTCCTAGCAAGAAATTACCATTCTGTATAGTTTCCTCCCTCTCTCCCATCTTTTTATCATCCCTTTAAATGATGTTTTACTTTGTCGGTGATGGATCTAGATCTAGGATTTTGTGTATCTAATCTGTTTGATCTTGGATCTTGGTTTTGATTTAGATCTCATTCTTCTTCATGATAGTGGTTTCTCTGCTTAATTTGGGGGGTTTGGTTGGAGAGTGTTTGTCACCAATTTTGAGGTAGGTGGTCTAAATTCAATTCACATAGCCTTGAATTACAATTGTGTGCATGTTGTAAAATTTCAATTGGCATGTTTGATAATTTAATATTGAATTGAATAAATTAATTGATTAATTAATTTATGGGTTTTATAATTGGATTAATTAATTGGTGAATTAATTAATGAGATATTGGGATTATGTATTTGGATTAATTAATTGGTGAATTAATTAATGGGATATTGGTATTGTGGATTTTTATTAATTAATTTGTGAATTAATTAATGGGATATTAGGATTTTGGAATTGGATTAATTAATTGGTTAAATAAAAAATGAAATGTTGTGATTGTGGAATTAAATGGAAATTAGGATTATGTATTTGGGTTAATTAATGTTATTATGAATTAATTGAAAATTAAAATTATGAGATGGTTGATTTAAACATTAATTGGATAATGGGATATATGTATTAGACCATATATAAAGTAATGAACCATGATTTTTTTTGTTAGTTGAAATGGTATATCATGATGTGAAATGTGTTAAAAATGTTAATGTTTATTAACCTTGATTGATGTGATATATGTAATATATGTTTGATATATATATATATATATATATATGAGTTTGGGATAGATAATGAGGCTCTAAATACCCATATGAGATAAAATAGTGTAGGATAGGGACTAAGGATCCACATAACAATGCGACATTGAAGTGTGGGATAAGAACTGAGGCTCCAAATACCCATATGAGATAGCGAGAGTGGAACAAGGACTGAGGCTCAAAATATTGACGTGACATTGAGTCATGGGATAGGGGAGGAGGCTCCAAATACCCACAGGGTGTTATAAATGACGTTCTATGCCCATGAGTAGGAATTTTACTATGGTTCCAATTTGACGTGATGTGATGTAAAATGAAATGATAAATGATGACCATGGTATTGTGATATGGTCCAAACCCTATAATAGGACAAAGCATATATTGAGGGTTCGAGTGTCCTCGATAACCCGATGGTTTATTTGGTTAATTAAAGAATAATGAAATGTGATAACTATCTACTTTATGAATTGTAATTTATTATTTATACAATTGGATCCAATGTTATTGACTGGATATTGTTTTAGACACCATTGGGGGTGTCATGTTGAGTTGTATTCACACCTTACTTAGGCTACCTGATTGGTACCCAAATAGACTATATGTTTGAAGGAAATGATAAGGGCAAGAGACTTATGTCAGATAGCTGAGCCAGGATGGAAGATGGATGTGGGAACCAATATTGGTGTCAGGACCTACTTAGAGTTTCCAGTGTCTTATTTTTTTTATTTTTCGTTTGACACTTGGAACATACATATCATGACATATCTATTGTTTTGGTTTGGATATTATATTCTAGTTCTATTCATAATATGATATTGGTTTTATCTAGTTATTGGTTTTATCATTGGGATATTTCTTAATTATTTATGTTGCTATGCTATTTTGATAAAGAGAGTATAGTCTCTCTATGATTGATATTAGACCCTAATTGATAGCTTCTGATGTATAGAGAGGTGTGATGGAGGTAATGTGACCGACCGAATCGGGACACCGGTGTATAATACCCAGATCGAGATGTTACAGAGTGGTATTAGAGTGGTTTTATTTTATTTTTTATTTTGTATTACTATTTGGGAATGGTCGAAAGTAGGATAATATGATTCAAGTATTGGTTAATAGATTGTTAATGGGAGTAGATAACCCATGTAAGGGGGTAAAATATAAGTACCTAAGGTAGGATTTTTGTTATTGATGTTTACTGTTTTGCTTAGATGATATTTCACATTGGGTTACACCCTTGTTGTTTGATGTGATTATTTTTTGAGTTTTTCTAATATTTGAATCTTGGCCCATAATGGCATGAGAGATGAGTATGCATGTATAATTTTAATAACTCAGGAATTATTGTGACATGCATAATTTTAGGCATGCCCAAAAAATTATGTTTTGGGTAATTTGTTGGGATGGAACTATTTTTCCTTACCTATGAAACTGAACTCAAAATGGTGTCTGATCTATAATTGAAAATTGAGAAATGATGCAAGATGTGAATAAATGGGTTTCTAATGATACTCGAATATGATAACGTGTTTACCCTTTCTTAACCATGAACTAGATGTAGGATGGTTGGGGGTAGTGATAGTCCTCAGTTTTGACCATGTTGCAGGGTTGGGGGAATGACTTGTTATGAATTTATAAGAATCCTTCTAGCTATTTTAATGTTGTGTTGTGTTTCTTGAGATGTGTTTTTGTAATTATAGAGGTATTCATCTATGAAAACATTTTATTATAGGAAAAAAATGAGGAAATGTATGGAAACGATCCTCTATTAGTAGAACCTGAGGCACCGATAGTGCCTGGTGAAGGAGAGAGAGAGCTGTTCCATTGGAAAATTTCCTACTTTATACAATTTTTGGAGAAATACCTAGAGGGGGTTGTGAAGAGTATGTCTAGACTAACACAAGAGTTTTAGTTGTATCACCCTATGAATTTCATCAGAGAGGGTAGAAATGAGGTAGCTGAGTTCTGGATTGAGTCTATGCAAAATATACTTGACCATTTAAATACTCCTACTTAGAAGAGGTTTAAGTTGACTGCTTATATTTTATAAGGATCAACGATGTTTTGGTTGGAGGTTTAGGCTTGGATAGTGTAGGAAGATTGTATGGCAAGGAAATAATTTTTGAAGAGGTTACTAGAGAACTTTTATCCAGAGACACTGAGATTAAAGAGGGAAACTGAGTTCATGAAGTTGACTCAAGGGAGTATTTTCATGATGGAATATACTAGCCTATTTACTAACTTTTAGTGCTTTGATCTAGAGATGTAAGGGGATGAGATAACTACAAAAATGAGTTTATAGGATGGAATTAAATGTGATATTAAGTCCCAAGTTAATAACTTTCAGATGATTTTTTTCTTAAGTGGTAGATTAGGCTTTTATATTTGAGGAGAACCTGAAGGAGGAATCCAATAGATGATAGGTGGTTTCTATTGGATGATCAGAAGGTATTCCTTCTAAGAGTAGGAAGAATCACTATGATAATGTTGATTAAAGAAGTGGAAAGAAGGGTGGTTATGGAGAAGGATCAATTACTCAATATCTTACCTGAGTGATTTTCCACCAGTGTGGTAGGACAGACCACTTTTGTTGACATTATCCCCAACCACTGGTAGAGTTCCATGCTTGCAGAAATATGAAACATCTATCGAGGTTCTATAGGAACCCATGACATATGGGGAAGGATGGAGTATTTTGAAATAACTAGAGTGTAGTAAGGGGATCTTATACAGTGTATCATTATGAAAGTTATAGTTCTACTGGCCATGGTGGTAGAGGTAGTAAATGTGGAGCTTCTGGTAAACAGCACCCATATCCATAGAGTGATGCAGCTTAGGGGAATCTGACTAAATCATAGGTAATATGGGAAGGATAGTTACATGAATTTAATCCTACACTTGTGGATAGCGAGGCTGTACCATGGACAGTTAGAGGTACTATTACTGTAGCTTATATGCTTACTTTTACCTTATTTGATAATTATGCCTCCCATTCTCTTATAACTTTCTAACATTTGAATGGTTTGAGCCTAGTGGTGGATATTTTTAGAAGGGTTATTATGATAGATACACCTTTAGGAGTACGACAAAGATACATATTTTTCTATAAAGGGTGTTCTCTCGAGATTAGGAAGTATCATTTCCTTTGGGATCTTTACATTCTAGATATGTTAGGTTTTCACCTAATTTTTAGTATAGACTAGTTAAAAAAATACTAATCCCATATTGATTGATACTGAAGGAGAGTAACTTCTGTGTCTCATGAGGGTAGCAATTATGGTCACTATGGAGAGTGGGATATCAAAGAAGCCCGTTCAGGTCCAATTCATCAGCAATTGAGGGATCTCACCACCCAAGTTCCTAGTCTTTTTCTAGATGATGGGGGGTATAAATCACGACGCCTTTACACTTGTAGTGGAAATATTTCATGATGTGTTTCCTAAAGGCTTCTTAGGGCTTCCACTTGAGAGATATGTGGGTTTTATAATCATGATCATGCTGGGGGATGATCCAAATTCTTTTCCACCATAAAGAGTGAAACCAACAGAACTTCAAGAGATTAATACTCAACTAGAATAGTTGATGGATACATGGTTTATCCATCTAAGTATGTTGCCTTGGGGTTTTCTAGTTTTGTTTTATAAGAAGGATGATGTTACTTTATGATTATGTGTTGATTATCGGATGTTGAACCAAATGACAGTGAAGAACCAATGTCCTCTTCGATGTATCGATGATCTATTTGACCAGTTGAGGGGAGCTTGTTTCTTATCTAAGATTGAATTGGGATCAACATAACATCAACTCATAGATCAACCTTATTATATACCAAGAAATAATTTTATAAGAAGGTATGTACTATATGAGCTCTTCATGATTCTGTTCAGGTTGACTAATACACCAACAATGTTTATGGACTTGATGAATATAATATTCCACCTTTACTTGGACCAGTTTGTGTTAGTGTTTGTGTGTGACATATTGGTGTACTCTAAGACTCATGATGATCCTGACCAACATCTTGACATAATCATAAGTACATTGAGAGGGAGAAAACTAAACACTAAGATAACTAAGTGTAAATTTTTTTATTTATCAGGTACACTACTTGGGTCACATAATCTTAGAGGAAGGTGTGTTAGTGGACCCATAGAATGTTTAGGTAGTGGTTTCTTGGGAGAAGCCTATGAAGGTTTTTTATATCTTTATATTTTATGGGTTGAAAGGTTACTACCATAGATTCATCCCAGAGTTTTCCCGCTTGGCAGCACCACTTTAAAGATTGAAAAAAGGGATAAAGTTCGAATGGATGGAAGCATGTGATAATGCCTTCCAAGATTTTAAGAAGCACTTGACAACGCCACAAATATTGATCCTACCCGATCTAGGTGAGGAGTATACAATGTTTTATGATTCTTATCGAATTTGATTAGAGTAGTGTTGATGTAGGGAAATTGAGTTGTGGATAATGGGTCTCAACAATTGAGTCCACATGAATAGAATTACCCTATACATGAACTCAATCTATCAGTAGTTGTTTAGGATTTGAATTGTTGGTGGAATTATCTTTTGTGTGATGATTGTACAGTGTATACCGATCACAAGATCTTAAAGTATATCTTTTTTGATTTGATATTTGAATATCCAGTAGTAGAGGTGGGTTTAGTATATGTATTCATTTGACTTTGATCTAGAATATATGACCGGGAAGGTAAACAGTGCTACAAATTCTTTAAGTAGGAAAAATCAGAATTAAGATGTTCAGAAGTCTAGTTTTGAGTAGTAGATGATGAATTTACTGGATGAGCTACATGTTTTAGTTCAAGATATCCTGGAGCAGACAAATCTCATATCAATTTTAGTGGATTATAGAATATTTAGTTAGATTAAGGAAAGACATTATGAGGATCCAGAATGTTTAAACTTAAGGGAAATCCTTGAAAGTAGAGATTCAACTTTAGATTGGGTCACAAATGAGGATGAGATCATCTATGTTAGGAATTGGGTTATTGTTCCTATGATTATGTGATATGAGATGATGTGTAAATTTCATGTCTTGAAGTGGTTGGTTCATCCAAGTTTGACCAAAATATACCATGACTTACAAAGACAGTTTTGGAGGCTAGGCAAGAAAAATTAGATAATAGGGTTCATGACACGATTCTACACCTATCAATAGGTGAAGGATAGGCATCAATGTCCTGGTAGTTTACGACATCCATTTTCCATTATGTAATGGATGTGGGACAAGGATAACATGTATGTTTTGGTGGGTCTTCTAAGGATGCATCAAAAGAATGATTCTGTTTGGGTGGTTGTGGACCGATTGAAAAATGTATCCCATTTCGTGTCCATATAGGGGACTTTCTCTGTAGATCGGTTGGGAGACATGTATGTTTGAGAGATAGTCCATCTGCAAGGGGTTCCAAAGATTATTATTTCAGACTATGACTCGTGCTCTACTCTATGCTTATGGTAGGGATTACAAAAGGTGCTTAGTACATAGATTTTATGGAGTATGGATTTCCACCCACAAATAGATGGGTAGTCAGAGCATACTATAAAAGTTTTGGAGGATATGATATGATCATGCATTATTGACTTCGGTGGTTCTTGGGCGAAGAACTAATCATTATAGAGTTTGAATAAATTTTTTTTAGGAAAATATTAAGATGGAACCATATGAATCTCTTTAAGGCAGGCCATGAAGATCACTATTATGTTGGATGGAGGTTGGTGATTCAAACCTATTGGGGATGAGTCATGTACATAAGACATCAGATTAGGTTCAGTTGATTCAAAATCATATGTCTTTGGCTCAGAGTAGGAATAATTCATATACTAATAGATAAATATACCCCGTAGAGTTTTCATATGGTGACTGTGTGTTCCTTCAAGTGTCGCCTAGATAATGTCATTGTAGGATTCAAAGGTCGGGCAAGTTCACCCAAGGTTTGTCAGACGATTTGAGTTTGTGGAGAGAATCATGCCAATGACATAATGATTAGATCTCCCAAGATGTTTTTCATGTGTCACAAATTTGGCAGTACTAAACTAACCCTTCACATATGATCGATGTGAATGACATTGAGCTTGAGACCAATGCATCCTTTGAGGTGCATCTGATACATGTGTTGGATTGTAATGAGAAAGTATTGTAGGGAAAAGCCAGGCTGATAGTTTATATATTTTTGAAACATGGGTGTATTAAGGGGGAAACTTGGGAGAGAGAATTAGATATACAGAATTAGTGTCCCAATCTTTTTACCTCAGAATCTTAGAGATTCTTGGGAGTAAAGCTCGATGATGAGATATTATAAGGTGGAGAGATTGTAAGATCTTGAACATTTTTAGAGATGTCTTGAGTTTATTTTTTAGGTACTCTTTTTCATTTTTTTGAGTATATCTTTTTTTTGGGTTTTATCTTGGAGATTTTTTGGGTGAAATTGGATAATTTTGGTGGAAATATGGGAAGCACATGGTTGGCGCATGGTTTTTCCAAACAGTTAACCCAACCTAGCAAACCATGCAATCTCAAGAAGAGGGGATTTGCACAATTGGTGCATTGTTAGTCAAACCATGTGACCTCTTATAAGTAACCTTGCAATACCCCTGTGTGAGGCACATAGTTAGGGAACATAGTTAGTGAAAACTATGCACCCCATATAAAAAACCATGCACGTAAAATATTAAACCACTGAAAATATGATTAAAAATTATTGAAACCCCTATAGTTCACTCTTACTCAACCTAATTCGACCCTAAAAATTTCTCTCATTTTTTGATATTCTTGGATGAATTACAAGGCCTTCCAATTTATATTCTTGATGATTCAAATCCTAGATTGAATATTTTTACCTCTCCCGGTTAGGGATTCTTATTACGTATGTTTTCCTCCCTTTCACCCATCATTATCTCATCTTTTGAAAGGATGTTTTCCTTTTTTGGTGATGGTTATAGATCTAGGTTTTGTTATATATAATATGTTTACTCTTGGATCTTGATTTTGATCTATATATCATTCTTTATCGTGATTGTGGTTATTCTGCTTTAATTGGGTTTTTCTGTTGGGAAGCATTTTTCACCAATTTTGAGGTAGGTGGACTAAATTAAATTCCAATAGTTTTTAATTCTAGTTTCATGAGTTTGTTTTGAAATTTTAATTGGTAAATTTGATATTGGAATTATGAATTGAATAAATTAATTGATTAATTATTTTATGGCTTGTGGAATTAGATTAATTAATTGGCGACTTAATTAATGGGATATTGGGATTTTGGATTTGGATTAATTAATTGGGGAATTAATTAATGGGATATTGGGATTATAGATTGAGACTAATTAATTGGTGAATTAATTAATTGGATATTGGTATTAGGGAATTGTATTAATTAAATGGTTAATTAACTAATTAAATGTTGTGATTGTGGAAATGAATTGAAATTAGGATTGTGTATTTGGGTTAATTAATGTGATTATGAATTAATTGATAATTGGAATTATGAGATGGTTGATTTGACCATTAATGGGGAAATGGGTTATATTAATTGGACCATGATTTTTTTAGTTGAAATGGTATATCAAGATGTGAAATGTGATAAGAGGGTTAATGTTGATTAACCTTTATTGATGTGATATGTGTGATATATGTTTGGTTGATTGATATATGAGTGTGGGATAGAGACTCAGGCTCCAAACACCCATATGAGATAAATGAGTGTGGGATAGGGACCGAGGCTCCAAATACTCATGTGACCTTAAAGAGTGGGAGGAGGACTAAGGCTCAAAATACCCATATGAGTTAGAAAGAGTGGAATAGGGACTGAGGCTCTAAATACCCAATGTGAAATTAAGGTCTGGGATAAGGATGGAGGCTCCAAATACCAACATGGTGTTATACACGACATTCTATGCCCATGAGTTGGCATTTGAATACGGTTCCAATTGGCCGTGATGTGATGTGAAATGAAATGATAAATGATGACCATGGTATTGTGATATGGTTGAAACTCCAGCATGGGACAAAATAGGTATGGTGGGTTCAGGTGTCATTGAGAACCCATAGGTTTATGTAGTTGATTAAAGAATAATGAAATGTGATAACTATATACTTTATGTATTGTAATTTATTATTTATACAACTACATACAATGTTATTGAATGGATATTGTTTTGGACACTATTGGTGGTCTCCTACTATGTTGTACTCACACCTTACTCAGGCTGCTTGATCAATACCCAAATAGAATATATGTTTGGAGGATAGGATAAGGGAAAGAGCCTTTTGTTATATGAGTGATTTGAGTTGAATCATGGAAGAGGGATCTAGACTTGTTGTCATGGTCTGTTTGGAGTTGTCAATGTCTTATTTTTTGGTTTCTCATTCGACACTTGTAATGTAGTTGGGATGAAATATCTACTATTTTTGTTGGGATATTATATTCGTGTTTTATTCATCATGTGATAATAGTTTTATCTAGTTTTTGGTTAAATCATTTGGTTGTTGTTTAATTATTTCTGCTGTTGTACTACTTTAATAAATGGGGTATAGTCTCTCAATGATAGATATTAGACCCTCGCTGTTAGTCAGAATCCTCTGGCGTACAAGGAGGTGTGCCTAAGGTCATGTGACTGAACTTCTTGGGGAACCAGTGTGTGTCACTTGGGTAGAGACGTTACACATGGTCTATCTCATGATTAACTACTACATAGGCTTATTCCCAAAACCACAGGTTTCCATACATGGTCAAAAAAAGCACTTAGAAACTATTCGACACCATAATAAAACCAAAATCATTAACCCACACTTGCATCGTGCTTCTAAAGTGAATCATGAAACATTAGGGTTGGACATTCGAATGATCCTTCCCTACACTATTTTAAATTTACCCTATTCTAATGGTTCTAAAAAATATTTACTAGAAGACTATGGGGATAGTATTATAGAAACTATTTCTTTTAAACTATTGGTATAGATCCCCGAAATTTCCATTTAACAAATGGTTATATCAAATCATTGTTATATATTATATACTGATAGTTTGTTAAACTTTTGGTATAACCTTCCATCACCAAGTAAGCCATCAACCCTTCCCATTTTGGTCCATAACATTCAAAAAACTATGAAACTTGCACCCACACCCTAAAAAACTTACAACTAATATAGAAAAACTGATAAACCCATTAATTCATTGAACTAGTCACAATATACATTTAAAACAATACATATATGGTATATTTTACATTTGATCAGTTGATAACTACAAAAAAATCATTACACATATATGAAATCATGTTCAATCATCAAACATCATTTTTCATAAATATCAATAAACATTTAGGGGAACAATATCTCTCTCATGACCACTACTATCACCACCATCATCACCAACATACTCATCACCATCAACATCACTACCCCTATCACCATAACAATCACCATCAACACCATCATCACCATCAGTATTTGCATCACCATCTCCATCACCATCACCAAGAAAGTGATCATTATAACCACCACCAAGACTAACATCACTATAATCCATTATATCATATAAAAAATGCATCATCTAAATGCATGAATTAAAAATTATAGCAATATCTAGTGAAATTAATGGAAATAACACTACCATAACATTCATAAATTTCTTATCTGAATTTTGACTTTGTTCACACTCCTTCATGGAAATTTATTATCCTATTATGCATCTATATGAGCCTCTATTGCCTTTAAACAAGCTATTTCTAACTTGATGCTACCATAAGTGTGAGAGGAGCATGAAGTGGTCTAATATCTTGTAGTGACAATACTCTTAACTAGTTGAAAACATACACTTCATTGGTGATCAACTCATAATATTTGTTGAAAATTATTATCTTCCACAAATTTATCATCTACATGCTCATATAGGACCTCTAACGCACATTTTGTTGAATATTAATGAAATATTTTGTTACAAAATATATATTGAAATTTTAAAGAAACAAAAGAAAACATACAATATTTTGTTGTGTTTGTTCATTTACAACACTTCCATATTTCTTATTTTTTCTGGAGGAATTTTTTTTTCTCAAGGCACATGACCTTCAATGTTCAATAATTCCTTCTTCAATGAAATTAAATATAGAAAATCATTATTAAAAAATACCATATTTTTGAACAAAATAAACTTATTTTAATTAATATTTAACTAACAATAACAAAAAACAATTGATCTAAATATTCTAGAGATGTATTATATTATCCCCAAATGATAAAAACTAGAATCAATCAAACCAAAATGAATAAATTTTATTTTTTTAGTTAAGTGATATTCACATTAGTTTTTTTATTAATGTATTGGGTAAAGTTCATTTTGTTTTGGTTTGACTAAGTTTGGATGAATTTAGTTTGAGTAATAATTATTTAGGTTAATTTATAACTTATAAATCCAATTTACATTTTTTTGGTTTAGTTATGAGTTAACCTTATTAATTTGGTTCAATTTAGGTCAGTATGGTTAGTTTATTTTGATAAAGTTAAGTTCATATTAATTTTTTCTAGATTATTATTGTTTGTTTTATTTAAATTTTAGTCATTTTGGTTTCATTCAATTCGTGTTTCATTTATATTTTAATTCAACACAACATATTATTTAGATTGATTGCATAATTTTTTTATAATTTAGTTCATTTAAGATTTTATTTGATTTATTTTGGTTCAATTTAATTTTATTTATGTCTGGTTGGTTTAGGTTTATTAGGGTAATTTTATCCCATTTTGGATCAATTTTGTTTTATTACATCTAATTTGGATTGAGATGTATGAATAATATTGTTTATTAATACTTCATTTCATTATTTTCCCACTGTTTTATTTATTTTTTATAGTTGAAAAGTATATATGTACATATTAAATGAATTAATTAACATGTTTATATGTTTATATTATTTGAAATTATATCCATATTAATAAAGTTTAGAGTTTACATTTTAATAAAGGTTAGATTTATAACTATTTATATGTTAATATTATGTGAATATATTTTCAATTTTACATGTTAATATTAATTCATACTTTTTTATACTATATAAACTAATACATTGAATGATTATATCGAACTGTTTGTGCATGGTTTAAAAATTAAACTATTAAAAAGTATTTTTGAAATCAGTTTCAAAGTAAAAAAAATATATTTTAAATGAGTTTTAAAAATTATTTAAAAGTAATTTTAAAAACTATTTAAAATTAGTTTTAAAAAGTATATAAAATATTTTTACAAGCAATTTTTAGTATTTTTTAACATTTTTTTAAAAATAGTTTGAGAATTGTTTTACAAAACTATTAAAAATTAGTTTTAAAAATTATTTAAAATTTTCTTTTAAAAATTCTAATATATAGAATTGATATAATGGTATCACCTTTAATAAATGGTAAATAATTTTAAGAAGGTAACATTGTGTTTGGGAGAAATTGGGATTAATAAATGTTTAAATAATATGATGACATGTATTTAAAATAGAATTATTGGAGTTTTTTTATAAATTGGGTGATAATTGTTTGTTGTGTGATTTAGTTATAATTTCTATGATGTTTGAGGTTGTTGTGTTGTGTTGAAATTTAGAGGGATTCTATTGAATAATGGTAAATTGTTTTATGATTCAAAGATGATAATGTGAATTAAAATTGAAGTGGAACTCTAGGTTTTCTATTTATAAAAATAAAAAGTAAAAATTTCTTGAAACATATATACTATAAAATTTATTGTTTTTGATGTCTTACTGGTATAGTTTCCCTAGAAGTTTGGGTAAGGTGGTGAGTTTGTGGGGTATTTTCTTGGATTCTTCAATTTCCATGTGGTATCATGGAATTCACATGAGTTGGGGTGTTGTGTAGCTACTAGATTGAATGGATAATGGTTTTGTATTGTTTTTTAGGTTTTCTTAGGAATGGGATTGTTACAAATATAAAATTTATGAGTTAAAAACACACTATTCATAGAACCCTTCCCATTTATTATTTTACAATCCATTTTCATTTCTATCTATACCTAATTAAACTCAAGTGTCCATGAAAAATACCTATTTACTATCATGTTATGAAATTTACATCCCGCCCAAGCATAAAGATAATTTGTAGAATCCTTGTTATTTACTTATTTTTCACGATTACTAAAAAATAATATAAAATAATGAAAAAAATTATTAATTCAAATCATCATCATTTTCAATTAAAAAACTAAAATTTTAATAATTCTGTAAACACATCACTCTTCTAATGAGAAATCATTTTATGATACTATGTTTTTGGAAACACATTCAATATAGGTATAAATTCTAAATATATTCCATATTTATCAACCCAACCACTATAGAACTATGCTTTATATATTCTCTATAGTTCACCAAATTCCATTAGTCATGCAGTCCTCATAGACACACCATTTGGAAAATTATATTGAATCTTATGCCAAAATATTAATTCATATAAATACAATAATAACATAAAATTAAATCTAATGAATTTTCTTATTCATATTTTACCCAAATTTTTCCCTTTATTTCATTTTCAAGGTCTCTCTAGGAGACTGGCTTCACATTAATGATGTTACACTATTTGGAAAGAATCACCATAAAAATCCTATATTTTATCCTAATTTTTTCAATCATATGATTATTTTAATTTCACTCAAACATCACCCATGTGTGGTAGTTCCACACTATACACATTCATGTAAAACAATTCTACCTTATAGTGGAATATCCAGCTATAAAAAAATAAAAGAAAAATATTTAATCAATATATCTTATATTTAAAAATATATTATGGTTATAAAATTTATTAGGGTTCAAAACATATAACTGATCCATGATAATCAGTGGGTACTACTGGATACCTAGGTTATGAAAGATCAATGAGCTGTTTAGTACCAGTGGGGTACAATGTTTGCTCATGATGATCAATATAATTAGAGGGTTAAGAATGTGTGAAAGTAAAAGTTGAAGGAGGATGAACATAAAAAATGAAGAGAGAAAATTAACAGGAAATAGTGTCAATATATTTTATTTTGGAAAAGGATAATATGGATAGGGAGTGGGATCCATAATTAAATATCCTTTGTTCCTTTAAGGGAATGGTGGGATAAGAAATTTTACTACATGTTATATTTGATGAAGGGTTTTGGAGTAATCGGGTATGAAGAGTACTATGAGTGTCTCTAGTACCACCCCATCAAATTTCAAGCTGGGAATCAGTACTACTAGGCTAGTCATAGAATAGTTATCTGGTATATGATTATTCTTGATTAAAATTTAAAAAATCATTAATGACCTGTAATTATATGTTATTGATATATATATGAAATATTATGCTCACAACAGGCACTAGATGAAGAATAACCATCTCTCTCAAGTAATGATCATTATCAAGATTTCACTTCCTTAACATCTCATTATTTATTAAATTTTCTACATTGGAAAATAAATATGCATTTATTTAGACATTAATAACTAATTTTTAATACAAATAAGAAAGAAGAGGTGACATGACTTAATTAAGAGATACTGATTGTCAATGAAAACAAATGATTTATAATGACATAACATAATAATATTATATTTAGTGGTAAGAATATCAAAACATATAAGGCATGTCATAGAAAAATAAACACATTCTAATTAGCATGTTAAACATGGGTATGATATGGTTTTCATATTCTATTTTTAATTCCACCCAATTTTATTTTTATAAGGCCATTTGGATTATTTTAGTCCTTCGATTAGGTCATTTTTCCATTTTTTGGGTTATATAATTTGGTTCATATTTTTGGTTAGGTCATTTGGCCATTTTTTTAGGTTAGGTAATTTTGATATTTTTGGGTTAGGTCATTCATTTGATTATTTTTGTTTTTTATTATAATTAGTTTAATATATTTTGGTTAAATTCATCTTTTTTTTTTCTAATTGGACTGTTTCAGTTTTTTTGATTTTTCAGATTCTAATATTGTTCATTTCAATATTAAAAAATGAAAGTCAAATAAAACTAAAACCACATTATATTGAAAATTCACATGAAGCTAATTTTGGATAAAAAATGAAACTAATATTAAATTAATTTGAACATGACCAACCTAAAAAAACCCATTTGAGAAAAACCAAAATAATTAAGAACACATATGGTTGATTCTATATATTAACCACCAAAAATTTAGGTTCACAATCAACTAAAACAGTTAGACTATTTGACTTACCATAGTAATAAATCGATCAAGGAAAATAAGGTAATAGATGAGGTTAATTTCTTCCCCACCATATTAAAAAACATGTCATGAGATTACTTCAATAATGATGCCAAATTTAGGTCTCAGTTGATCTTTCACATAAAAAACACATTTTTCCAAAAATTTAAAAATATATGTATCATCAATAGAAAGGATACGAGTCATGTTAATAACTCTAAATCCATAGTTATCAATAAATATTCCTTTTGTATTCATTGAATAAAACCAATGTCATATCATCATAGGGACTCGACCATGGGAGTAATAATAAAATACTAGTATTTTTTAAGCAAATCCATAATAAGAATAATTTTCAAATCAACGCCTACTATATGATTCACTGGAATAATAGTTTTTCATTATAGTTAAAATAACACCATTATGTTTTGTTCACATTTTCACTTCTCGATCAGTGATGATAAATTTATACCCATTGATCACAATTTATTTTTATTCATCAACTGCATAATTAGGACCATAGGAAAAATATCTCATTTCTTCGGAGGTATTTTCAAAAAGTAAAGTAAATACCTAAAATATAAATGAATATTAAAATTAAATTAATATATATATTGTTTATTTTATTGTAGTGATACTTCTACCTTCGATTTTAACCAAGAAAAATACTCTTTGCTATGAAAAGCATCCCTCCTTATCAAAGGTAATAAATGATGATTTCTATTTCTATTTTTTATTTTCCCTATATGAAAATATAGAAACATCTTAACACATATGTACAATTATATGGGATGAGATAACATATACATGTCTAATTTACTTACCTAATGTAGTCATCAAACAAATCACAATTAAAAAGGATTGTAAAATGTTCCATGTCATGCTCTTTAAGTCTTAAAGTAGTCAATGTATATGATCTAAGAATTCTACCTATTTGGAGAAGTGATGAAAAAAAGGTTCAATTTTATAATATTTATCTTCTTCATTTCTCATTGGCCAGTTACATATCGTGGTAACATAAGAAAAATAAAATAAATATAAATCCATACATTCTTGAGCCATATAACCTTTAATAATGGAACATCCAGGATGATTCCAATTCTATATGTAATACTTCAATGTGTACATATTTATTTTAGTTGTATACATCCAATGAAAACCAAGAGGTCCTCAAAGAAGTATGTCAATTGGAAGATGGGAAATTAGATGCAACATGCTTGTGAAAATGATGGAGGAATTTTTTTCTCTAACCCACATAAAATTATTGGTTCCTCTTCCTATATTTTTTTCAAGAAAGACTTGGAAATTTTTTGAGCATAAATATCTCTATAAAAATGAAAAAATAAAATCACTACCACCCTCACATTATTGAAAAGTATATGGAATATTTCTATTAGAATAAACTCATGAAGAAGGCTGTGATAATAATGAGGTTTCAGAGATTTCAACTTCAATTGTATTTTATTAAACCATTTTGATATGTTGCTTAAATATCCATTAGAAACCATAATAGTCTCTAGTAATTTTAGAAATTGATTTTTTGCTAAAGGTTTCATCAAATAAAAAACATACAGAGATTTATATATATTTTTATTCCTTCTCATATAATACAATTCTCATATGATACCCCAATTCATCAAGTCACACAGATACCATACAATATATTTTTTTCACCTAGACATTTAAATTAATTGAAAAAAATTCACATATTTTTTTTCCAACATGCACTATGTCTAAACAATGATGTAATAAATTGATTTTCAAATAAAAAAATCAAATAAGATACTTTTCTTCTTATAATTGTATTTGGATATAGTGAAAACATTCTTCCAATTTCAATATTTCATCTAACCATTCCCAAATGAAAATTTATTTCTTGAAATTAATTAAACACATCGGTTATAAATATAAACTAAGGTGCCTTTTTGGTCTCAATGGAATTATCAAACATTGATGATTATTCCTATATAGATGATCCATTGGAAAGAATCATTGATGTACCATAAAAATGAAACTACGATAGTATTTAAGTCCTCTAGATAATGTATTATTCATAAAAATAGGATATGAAATTTTACCCTTCACACTCCAACCAGACATTGTTTCGTGTGTGGGAAAAGCCTTTATCATCCACATAGGAATAAAATTCATATGAAATATGTTTTTCAAATAAACATTATATGTGTTTACACCCACATTCTAAATATTCTTCAACTCTTTTATTAAAATTTTCCAGTATAAATATATATCATTGTTTGGATTAGAAGGTATAAATATGAGTATACTAAAGAAAGTGAATTTTTTTTCATACTCATCCACAGAGGATGGTTATAAATGTGAATGAAAACTACCCATGTGCTGTGTGAATTAAGCATATGACCAAATAGATTAAAATCTTCACATGATAGACTTGACCCCACATTATAGAACTTATCTTATAAATCAAAAAACCAGTCATCAAATTTACACAATTATAATCTATCTATAGGATGAATGAACTCATTATTATCCTTATTTCTCATAGTATCATTCCATCACACATATTTTTATATTTCATCATACATGAAATAATTTTCAAGTCTAGAAATCAATGGAATTTTTCACATTACTTTATATGGAAACAAATATGGAATTCCATCATAATTAGGATTCCATCAAGATGCATCACATTTTATAAAATCATTTAGGATAACTATTTCCTCCCAGAATAAGATGAAATCATTTGGGAAAGAATGATTTTTTTAGAATATCAAATTTGGTCAATTAAATTCCATGCCATATAGTGGTTCAAGGGAAAATATTCATCATATTGAGGTGATTCCTTAAAAAAGGTAAGAATATAATTAATTTTATTATTATAAAATACATACATGGTTTTCCAATAAAATAAACATATTAAAAATTACATCCTTTTTATTTTACTATATTGTCGATTTACCAGATTCATTGAAGCATCCATCAATTTTTCACCCTATCAACATCAACATTTTCATTACATACATTATGTATAATAATATCATTGTTGTTGGACTCACCTGTTTTGATAATCCCAAATCATGTTTACATACTGATCATGATATATTAAGTCATTTGATAATTATTTTTAATCTGTCTTTATATTATTTATCCTAAAAAATTTATATTTTTAGTCTCATGACTTTATTGCATCATCTTACAGTTTACATTTATCTAAGTATAAGTTCACTATTAAATGCTACTGGTAAGAGCTTTCTGTTCAATGTTACCATTATAGGTCACTGTCACTCTGGGTCATTGTTGCTAAAAGCTCACTATTGAAGATCTACTGTCACTGTTATAAGCTACCGGTATAAGGTCACTGCTGAGACAAGGCTTCTGTTAGAAGTCTACTTTCAGACTCTTTCTTAAGTCTTATGTTGAGAGCTTCACAGTTCAATTCTACCATTGGACATGTCTACCGTTAGTAGAAGGCTACCACTAGAAAACTCCTACTGTAGATATAGTCTATTGTTGTTCAGAGTATACTATTAGTAGAAGTTTGCTGATAGACAAACTCCACCATTTATGAAGTTACCTATTGAGATAGTCTACCACTAGAAAGGTCACTGTTGAAGTAGTCTGATGTTACAGAGCTACCATTAGAAGCCTACTGTTTAAGTCTACCGCTGATCAAGCTTACCGATAAAGTCTACAGTTGAAGAGCCTACCGATGAAGTCCACAGTTGAAGAGACTACCATTGAATTATATCGTGTGACATGCATCTGCTACCAGTCTAATGATAACCTATTCTTTATTTTACCAATTTTATTAATACCATCATAACGTTCATGTATGTACAAATTAATGCACCTGACATTATTTAATGATATTTGCAGGCATATTAGGAGACAGTACGAGGTACGATGAAGACCACACGTGGTTGAAACATTTCTTCTGTCGGCCCTTGCTGAACCAAATGAGAAAAAGGTGAGCTGGAAAAGTGTATATATATATGAGTAGAGATAGACAACAAAAGAATTTTTTTTGAGTATATTGAATATACACACATAAGAGAGAAACATACTGTACCTGAAAGAAGAAGAAATAAGAAGAGCACTCGATCACCCATTTTTTGAAGATCATAGAGCTTCAAGAAGATCTATTGGAAGAACTTTTTCAAGCTGTGGTGGTGTGCTACAAAGAGAATCAGACCCAAGAAGCTGATCATATCTACATCGTGAAGTCAGAACCTGGATGTTGCGACTCTCTATTTTGGAGGCGACTTGCAGAAAAGGACTAAAAGTTCATTTCCTTCATTTCAAGGAGTGCAGAGCTGATATGCCAACACACAAATAATTCAAAACTTATTCCTACTATCTTTAGCTCTACCGTGTTTAAGTATTTTACATTTGTGAGCAGTGTGTCTGCCTTACACATAATGAATCTTGTGCTGGAACTGAGGGATACAAAAAATCCTCATATCAAACTATCGTTTCATTTGTTTCCCACGCATAACTGTGGAAGAAGACTAGTGTGGCTTGGTAGTTTATTTTTCCCACGTATAACTATGGTAGAGGTTTCCAAACTTGGATATTTTGAAAACTATTGTAAATCCTAATAGAGGCTGTGTATCATTCTTAAATATAACTGCTTGGTGGAAGGTGATCACCAAGTGGAGAGGATTAGGTCTTGGCTTAAGACTGAACCTATTGTTTAAATTGTTGTGTTCATCTTTCAATTACTCTGTTTTACATTTATCCGCTGCTTATATTTTCAAAGACAGAAATTTGTTTTTACATTCACTCTGATAGTTAGTTCTGGTTAGTGTGTATATGTGATTCTTTTAGTAAAATTGTTTCAAAAGTTGAATTAGTTCTCATACTGATTCAACTGAGGAGTAATAAACCTATGAGAAACCTGTTGAACAATAAATCACTTATATCTATACTTCCTTAATTAACTGGGCTGTTTTAATTTGGTTGATTTTAATCCTAATAGTTTTTAACAAAAATTTTAATTGGAACTCAATTCACCCCCCTCTTGAGTATCCACTCCGACCAACATTTCTAATCATAGGGTTTCCTTATTCATACCATCAAACCTTTTTTTTGCTTTTCAATTTCTTTTCAAATGTGATTTTAGTTTTCTCTTAAAGATCTCAAAATTTCTGTTATAGGTAAATTATCAGTTCTTTAAACTTTTAATTTTCTATGGATAACCGAGTTGAGGGTGCGACTACTAACAGACCACCTTTCTTTAATGGTAATAATTATGGTCAGTGGAAATTGAAAATGAAAATGTATCTTGAAATCTTAGGAACTCAAATCTGGGACAAAATTGGAGAACAACATGTATTACCTACTACTGCTAGGGACAAATGGTCTCAAGTAACTAAAACTACTTATAATAATAATTTTAAAGAAATGAATTCCTTATACTATGCTTTGGGTGATGAATAATTCAATAGAATATCTGCCTGTAAGACTGCTTATGAAATTTGGGATACTTTGGCTGTTTCTCATGAAGGAACAACCAATATTAAAGAAATGAGATTAAATACATATACTATTAAATATGATAATTTGAAGATGAATCCTGATGAATCTATCTCTGAAATGTATCTCAGGTTCAATGAGATAGTAAACACCAAGAATGTGCTTGGGAAACCAGTGGACAACAAAGACCAAATCATGAGGCTGCTTAGATGTCTACCTGACAGATGGAGAGACACTTCTGTATCAATATGAGAATCATGTGACATCATCCAACTACCTATAAAGGAGATCATTGGAAAACTGATGATGTATGAAGAAGAAATTAAGGTGAATAAAGAAATAGAAGAAGAACCAAGAAAGAAGTCAGGAGAATTCAAGAATTCTACGTAAAAAGAAAAGACAAAGAAATAATTCAAGTACCTGTAGACAGTTGCACAAGTGAAGAGTCAAACTCAGATAGTGATGAAGAGATGGCACAAATTTCCAGAAGATTCAAAAGATTCTACCAAAAGAAGAAATTCTCTAGGAAGTCAAAATTCAAAGGAAAATATGATCATAAAGGACAATGGAAGAAATATATTAAGTGGAATGAGAACACAAGTGAAATAGTATGATATGAATGTAAACGAAATGGTCATGTGAAAGCAGACTGACCCAAGTTGAAATTCAAGAGAAAATATGATAATAAGGGCAAAAGTTATAAAAAAGCTTTAAAAGCAATCTGGAGTGCTTCAAAAGATAGTTCAAGTGAATTTGATGCTTCAGAATCTGAACAAAACAAACATGCCAATCTATGTTTTATGACCGAGACATCTGAGGTAACAATTAATTCCCCTGTGCATAATACTTATTATAACAATGACTCTCATAATGATGAAGATATGACTAACAAATAATTATTTGAGTATTAAGAAATTCTTTAGGATACTTTTAGTGAACTCAAGGACAAATATAAGTCATAAAAAAGACAACATGCCTTAAATTCAAATTACAAATATAATCTGGATATAGAGAAAGAGAAATTTACTAAACTGCTAAAGCAAAAGATAGAGTTAAAATTATCTAATGAACAATTAATAAAGGAACTTGAGAAGTTCACTGCTGGTAGGGATACCTTGAAACAGTTTCTAGGAAAACATATTGCTCCTAAATATAAAACTGGTCTAGGATATCAGCCCGGATAGAGACAAATTAGCAAAACCAAATTTGTTCCAAAATCTGGATAGTTCACTACTAGTTCTAGAACATATTTTGAGAAAAAATTTTCTAAAGGACCTAACAAAGTATTTATGTCTCAAAATACGTTTGTTGATTTTAGAAAACCTATAAAGAAAATATGGGTTCCCAAAGTATTACTGGCTAACCTTTCTGGACCCAAGAATATTTGGGTACCAAAATTATCCCACGTTTAATCTATTTTGCAGGGAAGTTGTTTAAATAGTTCATGTAATACTTTATGGTACTTGGACAGTGGATGTTCAAGACATATGACAAGAGACTATTCTGGCTTCAAGAGTCTAATTAAAGTTTATGGTGGGCATGTCACCTTTGGTGACAATGCAAAATGAAAAATCATTAGGTTAGGCCAGATTGGTAACCCTGATACAATATTAATTTCTAAATTACTTTTTGTTAATGGATTAAAGTACAATTTACTTATCATATCTCAGTTATGTGATGATGGATTTAATGTTAAATATGAAAATGATGCATGTAATGTTTTTAATTCAAAAAATTATTAAGTTTTCACTGCATGTAGAAATGAGAATGTATATGCTGTTGATTTAAATTCCTTAGCCAAACCAAATGTTTCCTGCTTAAATGCTTTTCATGAAGAGTCTTTGTTGTGGCACAGAAGGTTAAGACACTGCAATTTGTACTCACATAGGAAGCTATCTAAGAAAATTTTAGTTAAAGACTTACCTAAATTAGAATTCCCACTTGATAAAGTGTGTAATCCCTGCCAAAAGGGAAAACAACACAAAGTTTCTTTCAAACCAATGAAATAAGTTTCAACTTCTCAACCAGTTGAGTTGGTTCACATGAATTTGTTTATACCATCATGAGTTTCAAGTTTAAATGGGAAGCACTATGTTTATGTTCTTGTAGATGACTTTTCTAGGTATAATTGGGTATACTTTCTATCTCACAAAAGTAAAGCTTGTTCATATTTTGTCAAATATTCCAAGTCTGTAGAAAATATTAGTGGACTTAGAATTAAGACCTTGAGAAGTGATCGTGGCCGTGAGTTTGGGAATCATGATTTTGAATCTTACTACTCACACAATGGCTATAGTCACAATTTCTCTAGCCCTAGGACACCTCAACAAAATGGAGTTGTAGAAAGAAGAAATAGGACCCTTCAATAAATTGCAAGGACTATGATTGATGAGTATGACTTACCTATTTATTTTTGGGCTGAAGCTGTAAATACATCTTTTTATATTATCAATAGAGTTTTAATTATACCTGTTCTAAAAAAGAACCCTTATGAGCTTTGGAATAATAGGAAGCCTAAGGTTAATTACTTTAGAGTTTTTGGTTGCAAAGTCTTTATTCTTAATACTAAAGATAATCTTGACAAATTTTCTCCCAAAAGTGATGAAGGAATTTTCCTAGGTTACTCTATTTCAAGTAAAGCCTTAGAATTTTCAATAAGAAAACCAAATGTGTGGAAGAATCAGTTCATGTCAAATTCGATGAGACTGGTCTACATGAGCCTAAAAACTCTTTTGAACATCTTGAGGAAGATTTTTCAAATCTAAACCTTAATGATAAGGATAGTGAATCCCCTGTAAAAGTATCCAGTTACGGGAATTTTCCAGAATCTGCACCTGCCAATTTTGAACCAATACAAAACAATGTGGAATCTAGTTCAATCCTTCCTAGAGGAATTAATACTCTTAAGAATCATCCTCTAGATGCTGTTGTAGGCGATTTAAATAGAGGAACACAAACTAGAGATTATCTAAGAAACCAGGTTGAACATCAAGTTTTTCTTTCACAGCTTGAACCCAAGAATATTAATGATGCTATCAATGATGAATTTTGGGTAATGGCTATGCAAGAAGAACTAAATCAGTTAGAAAGAAACAAATTCTGGGAATTAGTGGAAAGAACTAAGGAAAGATTGACAATAGGCACTAAATGGGTGTTTAGAAACAAAGTCAATGAGTCTGGTAATATAGTTAGAAATAAGGCCAGGTTAGTTGCACAGGGATACAACCAAGAGGAAGGAATAGACTATGAGGAGACCTTTTCACCTGTATCCAAATTAGAAGCCATTTGGATATTACTTTCCTATGCAGCTCATCTAAATTTTAAACTCTATCAAATGGATGTTAAACGTTCTTTTATAAATGGGTATATAGTTGAGGATGTGTTTGTTGAACAACCCCCTAGTTTTACAAATCCCCATTTTTCAAATCATGTTTTTAAACTCTCTAAAGATTTATATGGCTTAAAACAAGCTCCAAGAGCATGGTATGATAGGCTCAGCTCTTTTCTTATTTCAAAAGGTTTTACCAAAGGGATAGCTGATCCTACTCTTTTCATTAAATGGATTTATAAAGATGTTTTGATAGTACAAATTTATGTGGATGATATTATTTTTTGATCTTCTAAAAATTTGTTATGTATTGATTTTTCAAAAATGATGCAAAATGAGTTTGAAATGAGTTTAATGGGAGAACTCAAAATTTTCCTTGGATTTAAGATCTTTCAAAATAAAAATGGAATTGTTTTGAATCAAAGTAAATATATTAAGGATATTTTAAAACATTTTTCTTTGGATGGTATTAAATTTAGTGACACACCTATGAGTACCACTTGTAAGTTGGATGCTGATGAAGCTGGAGAAACTGTGGATCAAACCAACTACATAGGTATGATAGGAGGTTTACTCTATCTTACAGCTAGCAGACTTGACATCATGTTTAGTGTATGTATGTGTGCTCACTTTCAAGCCAATACAAAGGAGTCTCATTTAAATACTGTTAAAAATATATTTAAATATCTCAAACATACTCCTAAATTAGGATTATTTTATCCAAAAGGAAAATCATTTGATTTGTCGAGTTATTCTGATGATACTTCTTCCGGTTGCAAGTTAGATAAAAAGAGTACCTCTAGGAAACGTCACATTTTAGGCAAGTCACTAGTATCTCGGTGTAGTAAGAAGTAGAATTCCGTTGCATTATCCACTTCCGAAGCTGAATACATAGCTGCTGGTAGTTGTTGTGCTCAAATTCTGTGGATTAAACACACTTTACAAGACTATGGATATCAATTCAAACATGTCTCTATAAATTGTGACAATACAAGTGCTATTAACATTTCCAAAAATTTAGTATCTAATTCTAGGACAAAGCATATTGATGTGAGACATCACTTTTTGAGGGATCAATATCAAAAGGGTGATATCACTATTGAATTCATTTGCACTGAACATCAATTGGATGATATATTCACAATGACTTTGAATTCTGAGAGGTTAAATTACATAAAAAATGAGTTAGGTATGATTAACTTTAGTATAGGAAACCTCACCATTGGACCTCACTGTTAGACCTCACCGTTGGACCTCATTGTTAGACCTCATCGTTGAACCTCACTAGTGTACCTCATTGGTGTACCTCATTGGTGTACCTCACTGTTGGGTACCTCGCAGTTTGATTTTATTTTATGAGGGAATCCGAACCGTTTTTATCCCTATTCATTATTTCTGTTTTATTTTGTTTTAATCCCTAAATGATAAAACTAAAGGCTATAAACATATCTCAATAAACCTTCCTCTCTCAATATCTAACCTTACTCTCGAAATCCCTAAACCCTAACTCTTCATTTGAACCCTCGAACCTCCTTCAACCTCCATGGCCAGAACCAAGTGACCCCCGACTGTTAATGAGGATGCACCAAGGCCAAAGAGAACTCGAGCTGAGTCCAATGGCACCAGTAGTACCCCAAAAGGACCTATCAACCCGCATATGACAAAGAGAGAAATTGTAGCTGAGAAGGAGATAAGTGAAGAATGGCTGCTGTCGAGGAAGTCCTTAGTGGTGGAAGCACTAGATGCCTAAGGATGGACCGAATGATTTTCCAATAACTAGTGACCATACTACCCAAATCTTGTGAAGGAATTCTATTAATATCTAAAGTTCTAAGAGGAAGATGATGTGCATAGGCTGGTATCTCGAGTTAATGGAAAAGAAGTCAGTTTTTTGTCTGCCGAGTGGGCTGGCTTTTTGATAGTTTCACATGAAGGAGTGTATGCATACTATTCTGGAGTGACTCCTCTAGACAGTGATATTTTTTAATATGAAAAAACTCTGGAAGAGCTGACAAAGAATGGAAAATCAAGAAAGATCATTGCATCTGAGATGAATGGAGAAGACAAACTATTGTTTAAGTTCATTCAACATGTGATTAGTCCCAGGAGAGGGGATTTTGCGGTGTTGAAGTACCAGGACATATTATTGATGTACTTAATGAATCATGGAGAGAAGATCAACCTATGTAGGTTACTAATGAAACAATTGGAGGATATGACTAAGGCAATCTCAATGTCCAATGCCCTATTCCATGCCAATCTAATCTCAGTAATGCTAAAGGTAAAGGGTGTGGATAGAAATAAAGAAGAGATGATAGTGGATAAGAATAGTGTTTGTATCTCCAAGGTTATTTTCAAATTCATGAAAATTAGCTGGAATCCATGGAAGAAGGCATGGGTGAATGATGAAGGAAAAGTTTATGAAAAGTTTGACCCTACCACTCACCCATATAGGACAAAGACAAGATAGATCCAAGCCTGAAGCCTGATGAGCCAGAACTGACTTATTTAGATGAGGAGGAGAAAGTTAATGGAGCTGTGGACCCTGAAAGAGAGAACACCCCCATTGATGATGGGGGTGATCCTGATTTGCCTGACAGTCCTGTAAAGATAGTGTCTTTCAGAGCAGCTAGCCCTCCAAAAGAACTGCCAAGAAGAGAGACTGTTCTGAGGGACAGTGATACTGAGACCACTGAAGAAGAAGAATTATCTCATAATATAGTGAGAGACACCTATGAAGTGGATCAGGCTACTGAGTCAGATCATTCTTTTCATAAAGCAAAGGAGGATGGTGATAAAGATGAAGGAGAGGAGCTTAGTTTGAGTCCCCTGATAGGTAATACAGACAATACAATGTCTGTCCAATAAGTAGGAGTGGCACCTACTGCCATTGAAATAGAAGTCGTTAATGACTCTGTGGAAGCTGTGACTCACCCCACTGGTGAACCAACTGAGCAGACAAATGTTGCATCTGCTAGAGTTGAAGCGCAGGTTGTGGAGTTACCTAGAGCAGAACAAGTATAGTAGAATACTCAGGAGAGATATCCAAGTGAGCGGGAGAATTTTGGTTATGTATATGTTCTTTATGACATTGAATAATGGTCAAAAGACCCTAGATACCTGGTACTTGGGCTGGATTATGATGATGCAGATTGTGATATGTCAAGAAAAAGACATCTTGTACCTGCAGTTTTAGAATCTATCGCAGTACCTTTAGTGGTTCCCATTATTGAGAACCTTGTCACTAAGTATGATCTAGAGAAACTGAAAACCGATCTACACCAGATGTTTGATAATAGGTCCTATGAAATGGAAAAGTCAATGGGCCTAATTCAAGAGATGACTGTCTCTGAGATGGATAAAGTTCAATCTTCTATTCAAGCTAGTTTATCACAAGATATATCTCAATGCCAGAATCAACTCAAGGATTTGTCTCAGTCTGTGGAACTTCTAAGACCGTTAGTGGTAAACCTGAATGCTCTTATGGATTCTAAGGGCCAAATAGACAAAGACATTCACTACATCAAAAGTGTGGTGCAACAGATGGTTGCAGTGTTTGAAAGTTTTAAGGAATCCATGAAAGCTCATGTGAAGGGCTAGGATGAAGATGTGAAGACTCTCATCAGTGGGTTGACCAAGTCTTTTAAGGAAACTGTTGCCTTCTCTATAAGGCCTTTGATTTCATCTGCCTCTTCTTCAACCTCCAGTGCACCACCTGTGGACTTGTTATCTTTCAGGATAGTTGTCACTAAAGAGTTAGCAAAGACTTCTGGTGTCAGTGTACCTGATCCTCAATCTGTGACTCAGATTCTCTCCACTACCAATGAAGTTTAGAAGGTAGTTATTGACTTCATGAGAGAGGCTGCCTAGGACCAGAAGAGTATAAAGGAACAAATTAATTTCTATTATAAAAGTATTTAATCCAAGCATCAGATGGATGCTCATTTCAAACTTCTGTTGGAAAACCTCAAGATTCCACCAGTCACCAGATCCTTTAAAGAACAAGTCACTCAACTGGGGATGTTGATTCTAGCCTTATAGAAATTTATGGAGAACAAGAATGATTTCATATCGGCCATGGAAAGTGGAGGAAGAATTATTATGGACTTCAGAAACCTTCTTCTACCATTTATCCATGTGGATTGTACCCCTGTCATCATACCTCCTACCTTACCAGCATATCAACCCATCAGTTCTTTTATGAAGACTCCTACTGAGGCCATAAGAAGCCTTAATCCACTGATACCTCAACGAGATACCCACTACAGACCCAGAGAAGCTTCTGTTGCTGCCCCTCCAGTCATTCCTACAGTAGTTCCTAAACCTGCTGATCCACCATCTCATCCTCCATCTTCTTCTTCCAAAGGGAAATACCACTTACCTACAGATGATGTGGATTGAGTCTATTTATACCTTTTTATAGGGACTATATATTCATTTTTGGGTCATGTAATGTACTTCCATTAAAACAAGATTTCCCTATTCCCTCTATTTGTGTTTCTTTTTTCTAATCACAAAGGGGGAGAAATGCTATGAGTTTATTACCCTCTAATGGATCTTTTATGATTTTACACTCTTATTAATCTCTGATACTTGAGATATTACAACTGAAATAAGGTTCCTTTTTGATATGTGTTTAGTAACTGTCTTATATGTGTTTATCTATAATACCTATAACTAATAAATACTGGCATAATTTGTGATTATAAAAATGGGAGAGATTGTTGGACTCACCTGTTTTGATAATCCTAAATCATGTTTACATACCGATCATGATATATTAAGTCATTTTCTAATCCTTTTTAATCTATATTTATATTATTTATCCTTAAAAATTTATATTTTTAGTCTCATGAATTTGTTGGATCAGCTTACAGTTTACATTTATCTAAGTATAATTTCACTGTTAAAGGCTACTGGTAAGAGCCTTCTGTTCAACGTTACCGTTATAGATCACTGTCACTCTGGGTCACTATTTCTAAAAGCTCACTGTTGAAGATCTACTCTCACTGTTATAAGCTACTGGTACATGTTCACTGCTGAGACAAGGATTCTGTTAGAAGTCCACTGTCAGAATCTTTCTAAAGTCATCTGTTGAGAGCTTCATAGTTTAAGTATACCATTGGACATGTCTATCGTTAGTAGAATTCTACCCCTAGACAACTCCTACTGTCGATATAGTCTACTGGTGTTTAGAGTCTACTGTTTGTAGATGTCTTCTGATAGACAAACTCCACCGTTGATGAAGTTACCTATTGAGATAGTCTACCGCTAGAAAGGTCACTTTTTAGGTAGTTTGATGTTATAGAGCTACCGTTAGAAGCCTACTGTTGAAGTCTACTACTGATCAAGCTTACTGATGAAGTCCACAGTTGAAGAGCCAACCAATGAAGTCCATAATTGAAGAGAATACCGTTGAAGTCTACCGTGTGACATGCATATGCTACCAGTCTAATGATAACCTATTATTTAATTTACCAATTTTATTAATACCATCACAACTGTCATGTCTGGAAAAATTAATTCACCTGAAATTATTTAATTATATTTTTAGGAATATTAGGAGACAATAAAAGGTATGAGGAAGACCACACGTGGTTGAAACATTTCTATTGTCGGACCTTGCTGAACCAAAAGAGAAAAAGCTGAGCTGGAAAAGTGTATATATATATATGAGTAGAGACAGACAACAAAAGATTTTTTTTGAGTATATTGAATATACACACATAAGAGAGACACATACTGTACCTTAAAGAAGAAGTAATAAGAAGACCAATCGATCGCCCATTCTCTAAAGATCATAGAGCTTCATGAAGATCAATTGGAAGAAATTTTTCAAGCTGTGGTGGTGTGCTACAAAGAGCTTCAGACCCAAGAATCTGATCATCTCTACATCTGGAAGTCAGAACCTGGAAGTTGTGACACTCTGTTTTGGAGGCAACTTGCAGAGAAGGACTAAAACTCCATTTCCTTAATTTCAAGGAGTCTAGAGCTGATCTGCCAACACACAGAGAATTATAAACTTATTTCTACTATATTTAGCTCTATTATGTTTAAGTACTTTACATTTGTGAGCAGTGTGTCTGTCTTACACACACTAACTCTTGTGCTAGAACTGAGGGATACTGAAAATCCCCATATCAAACTATATTTTAATTTGTTTCCCACACATAACTATGGAAGAAGCCTAGTGTGGCTTGGTAGTTTATTTTTCCCACGTATAACTGTGGTAGAGGTTTCCAAACTTGGACAGTTTAAAAACTATGGTAAAGCCCGATACAGGCTGTGTATCATTCTTAAATATAACTACTTGGTGGCAGGTGATCACCAAGTGGATAAGATTAGGTCTTGGCTTAAGACTGAACCTCTTGTTTAAATTGTTGTGTTCATCTTTCAATTACCCTGTTTTACATTTATCCGCTGCTTATATTTTCAAAGATAGAAATCTGTTTTTACATTCACTCAGATAGTTAGTTATGGTTAGTGTGTATATGTGATTATTATAGTAAACTTGTTTCAAAAGTTGAATTAGTACTCATAATTATTTAGATGAGGAGTAATCAAACTTTGAGAAACCTGTTGAAAAATAAATCACTTATATCTCTACTGCCTTAATTAACTGGGATGTTTTAATTTGGTGGATTTTAATCCTAAATGTTTTTAACATAAATTTTAATTGGAACCCAATTCACCCCCCTCTTGAGTATCCACTCTAACCAACAATTGTCTTATTTCATTGGAAATATTTCCTTCTTATGATGATGAATAAACAAAAAATGGCCATGTAAAAAAATTCTTTAATCTAGCCCCCTCATTTAGATCATGAAAATTTTGAGACTATCATTTTCCCCCATTGTGATATCATACATAATAGTTAGTTTGAAAACAAATTTTTTTATATTATAAGATCTAATATTTTTCTAGGTACATACCTTTTCATGTTTTGTGTTAAATGGACTTCATTGGGTTTTCTTTTGTCTTTAAACCTTGGTAGAAGAGTCTTGTTCAGAGATAGAGATCCATTATTAGGGAAAATGACCTAATGTTTAGAGTTGTATGTTTATTTGAATTAATTGTGTCTAGGTATAAATGTGTTAAATGGGATTACAAGGGTTTTACATGGTTTAGAAGGCTATGGATATGGTTTGAATAATTATGTGGAAACTGGGCTTAAAATTGTTTGTTGAACATTTACAAGACATGTAAATGTATTACATAATATGTAAACACCACCACAAACTTTTCATGATTAGTTATATTATGCGAAGTGGTTCATGACATGAAATGAATACACTCTGTGAATCTTCATAACATGCCATGTAATTTTTAATAAAGTTAAATATTAACCTAAGGTGATGCATTTTTTTCAACGCATCTCATTAATTGAGAAATACACGATGTGAAAGGGTTACATGCTATGTATTTTTTTGGATCCAATGGTTTTATCCATGACATGTGTTTGATTATTACATTATTTCCAGGCTTCTTTTCCTCCTCTCAACCCTATGATGATTTCAAGACAATTTTGGAGTCCCCTTCTTTCCAGACACCCCATTCAGGCGATCAATCCCCGATGAGTTGTTCTACTTAGGTTTCCATTATCTTATGCCATTCCTCATTGTAGTGGTTTATTTTCTTTTGGCCATAGTTTTTTTGGGTTTTTGTCTGATTTTATTTTGTGATCTCGGTTCCTACTTGTGATCCTCATCAGTTTCGTTCTTGTTTGTGATTCCGATTGGAAGACTTACTTAATCTCTAAATAACGACAGGGGTATAAAACCTAACCCTATGGTCTATTAAATTGTGAATTATGTGAAATACTATGATTGTTATCAAAAAATATGCACAATAATTAATTGAATAATGAATATTGATAAATCATGTGATAAATTATTCCTTATATCCATTTGGATTCAACGGTATTGTGACCTAGATTATGGTTACTATTGGGCAAGAAAACCGATGAATAATAAGAACTTGGATAATAGTTTAAAGTGTGTTTAGCATGACATGATATATGTAGGTGATTGATTGATATATAATCACTTGGGTAATAGATTATGGGTTGTTGATATGGTTATTGAAAAATTGATATATGAATGAATGTGTAACTGAAAAACAAATGGTAATTTTCATAATTAACCATTGAGGCTTATGATGTGATATTGTGATATCCTTGCTGTTATGACTTGTTGAGTTTAGGATAAAATGATTATATAGTAGGATATGTCTAGTGATATATATTGAAATTCTTATATAGTTGGCTATGCCTAGAGATACATGCTAAAATGATTATATAGCGGGCCATGCCTAGTGATACATGCTAAAATGATTATATATAGGGTTTTTCCTGAATGTTAAAATTATAATATAGTGGTCTTGGCCCAGTGTTACAGGATAAAAGACTTATATATTAGGATATTCCTAGTTTTACATACTGAAATTCTTAAATAGAATGCTATTCCCCAAGAAACATGCTAAAATTAATATATATAGTGATCTTCCTAGAGGATGAAATTATTATACAGAGGGTTCCTCTAAGTTGTTTGATTATGCCATGGTTAGAATTGTTATGCTACATGATCAGAGACATTCCGACATGGTTCTGAAATAGGATGATTGATGTATTATACTAATTGATTAATTAATAAACCCATAATTGCATTATTGCACACACTTATTATCACTCTAGTTTTGTTTAGACATAGTGGTGTCAACCTACTGAGTTACACACACACCCTATTTGGGCCACTATTTGGAACCCAAGTAGATTTCATAGATATAGGTTTGGACAAAAGGTAGGGGACCTTGTAGATGACTTTTTTCTTGCTGGATGAGATAGATTTTGGATATAGGTCCCACATAGGGTTCAAGACCAGGGTCTTTTGAGTTTATGTTGTGTTAGATAAGTATTTTATTTATATTTCTTTTATTTTGAAATTTAGATGTTTCTCATATTTTCATTACATGATTAATCATTATTGGTTTATTGGTTTATCCTTTACATTACAGTTTTATGATATAAAGTTTTTAATTTTATTCATCATTTTGATATTATTATTCGATTATTACACTGTGTTGTAACTCTATAACAGGGGTATAGTATCACCAATATATTCATCACACATATACTACTAGTTGGAGGATATTGGTTTATGGGGAGGTGCGCTTCAGGTCCTGTAACTCACCTGATTTGGCCACGTCAGAGAGTTCCAAATTGGGGGATGTTACGAAGAGGTATTAGAGCCAGGTTTTTCTTTTCTATTTATTTAATATTTGTAAAATGTAAAAAGGAGATTAGGATGTGTTAGAAATTGGTAATGATATTTTTTATGGGAGTATCTAACCCATGTACAGGGGAAAATCCGAGTACCCATGGATGGGATTACTATTCATGATGTTCACTTATTACAATTGATGTTATTTTACCCTAAGTGATTCACATGTTGTGTGATGTTAGTTTTTCTTGATATTTATACTCGTGGACCAATATGGAGAAATATGGGTATTCATGAATCATGATAGGCACATATGGATAAATATTGACATGTATTGTTCATGAAAAAGACATATTTATTACATGAGTTATATAAATGCCTATATGAACTGTGAAATGAGATATCTATTATATCTCATAAATGAAATAAAATAAACTAATATGACTTGATAAAACACTTGTAATAAATGTTTAAGGAGTCCATAAGTAGTGGTTATTTGTTATTTTCACCTACTGAGGTTGACCTTGTTTGTTAGACTGGGTTCTAAGGAGTGTGTTTATCTTATAGAGAAAATGCATCCCTGTCATCTTGAAGTTGAGCATTAAGAGATTGGAAATAATCATGATCCTAATGCAGCTGAATCAGAGATTCCTATGTCTCCTGAGTATCAAATGGGAGTTCATATTCATGATAGTTTCTTGATGTTCATGTGATCCATGGAAGGAAAGATTGTTTTCACCTTGACATCAATGTCTGAGATGATGACAGAGTTTCTATTGTAGCATCCACCTATTTTACTTAGAGAGGGGGGTCCCCAGGAAGCCTAGTTCTAGATTGAGTCATTATATATAATCTCAGAGCACCTTGAGACACCCATAGATAGAATGTTGAAGCTTGATACGTATATTCTTCAAGGGCCTGCTAAGCATTGTTGGGACATTTTAGAGCAGTATGGGAAGATGGATGAGTTATTTTAGAGAGAATTTGAGGAGAAGTTCTTGTTACACTTCTATCCAGAGACATTAAGGGATGATAAGTATTGATAGTTCATTCATCTAACAAAGGAGGTCATGTAATTTATGGAATACACTGAATATTTCACTGACCTAGAATGCTTTACGTCATCTTTAGCTATAGATGAGATATTTAGGGTGAGGTGTTTTTATGATGGGATTCACTATAAGATCTCATCAAAGGTGAAAATATTTCATCTGAGTAGCTTTATAGAAACGATGAATCAATCACTCATCATGGAAGGGAATCTGAGAGAGGCCCCAAACAGTGACCAGGCTATTTCAGTAGGGTGAACTGGGTGCTCTTCTAATAGTGGAAAGAAGTTTCGCTATGATAGTTATCGCTAAGAAAATAGTGAGCAGAGAAGTCAGGGTAATGGGAAGCCATATTATGAACATGTTCTATTATAGTGATATCAATGTGGCATGTTGGGCCATAAGTGGCCTCAGTGTCTGTACCCTTCTTTGGAGTGTCATGATTTCATAAGTATAGGGAATATTTAGAAGTTTTATTAGAAATTCTCATAGTAGAGAAGTGTCATGGGATCAGTATAGGTACCAGAGTCTGGGAAGGAATTAGCTACACCTCATAATGAAGTTAGTTGGTGTTATGTAGGAAATTTTTGTTGAGGTGGGGGATGAAGTAACCTAGTGCAAGAGTAATCGTACCACAAATAGGAAATTACTAAGGAGGGTCAAGCTAGAGCCTAGGGAAGTGGGTCTAGTCAGTTGCATGCTATACAGACTACTCTGACTGTTGTGGATGCAAGAACTTATACCGTTAGAGGTATGATTCTTATATCATTTAACCTTGAATACATTTTATTTGATACATGAGAAACACATACCTTTTTATCTTCTCTTTTTAAAAATGGTTTGGTATTGGTTTTTGAAATCTTGGATAGTGTTTTGACCATCAACACACTATTGGGAGTGTGGTTAGAGAATATCAAACATTTAAAGGAATTTTCTCAAGATATTGATGATTACCATTTATTTTGGGAACCATTCATGCATGAAATGATAGGTTTCAATTTTATTCTTGGTACCGATTGATTAGTTTTATACCAGGATTATATTAACTGGTACTAGAGGAGAGTTACCTTCCTATCTCTAGAAAGAGGTAGCTATTCTCACCAGGTTGAGTGGGATGTTTAGACAGTATTGTAGGACTAGTTTAATGCAGATTGAATTATCACATGTATGAGGTAGTAAGTCTTGTTTTGGATGATGGAGGAATGAAGAAAGATTATTTTTCTCTAGTGGTGGATTTTTTATAGGATTTCTTTCTTGACCATTTCTATGTCTTATCACTCGATCTTGAGATTGAGTTCACAATCAAGTTGGTGCAAAGAGTAGATCTACTTTGTATTCCACTATTCAAGATAAAACCAATAGATATTTGGGATTTTAAATTTAAGATCAATGATCTATAAGCTAAAGGTTTCACACTTCCCATTACATCTCTATGGGGTTCTCTAGTTATTTTCACAAAGATGGTTGATGGGAATTTTCACTTATGTGTGGATTATCATATATTGATCCAAATAATGATAAATAACTGGTATCTACTTCCATAAATTAATGATCTCTTCAACCAGCTGAGAGGTTCCAAGATGTTCTATAAGATTGATTTGAGATCAGGATACCACCAATTGTGAGTGATATATTTATACATACATCATATTTATTTTAGGAGCAGGTATAGATTATATGAGTTCCTAGTGATTCTTTTTGTCTTGAAAAATGCATCAGCTATATTAATAGCCTTGATAAATTGGTTATTTAGTTCTTTTTGGACTAGTTTGTGGTGTTTTTTCAATGATTTCTTAGTGTGCTCCAAATCAATATAAAATCATTCTAGACATCATGAAATCATCTTGAGTCCATTGATAGAGCATTGAATTTAATCAAATCTTACCAAATATAGTTTCTAGATAGATAAAGTGAAATTCTTGGGTCATTTTATCTCATAGGAAGAAGTGTTAGTGGAAAAAAACATGTTGCTATGTTATCTTGGGAGCATCGTAAGAATATATTCAATATTTTGAACCTTATAGATTTATCAGTTTATTATTGGTGCCTTATCTAGGACTTGTCCTATTTTTATACACTGATATCAGAGATGACCAAGAAGGGAGTGATTTTTTTTTGGTTAGATGATTATAAGATAGATATTTAGGTGTTTAAAGGATTGATAAACTCAGTACCTATCCTCACTTTACATCTGATGGGTAAAAATTATACCATGTATTATGATACATATAGAGTTAGACTCAGAGCAGTTCAGATGTAGGAGGATCAAGTAGTTTTTTATGGCTCTAGACAGCTAAGACCATAGAAGAAAAAGTATCCTACTAACAATATAGAGTTATCTATGGTGGTACATTCCCTGAAGGGTTTGAGACACTATCTTATGGGTGAGAGGTTTGGGGTATGCATGAACCAAAATAGCCTCAATTACATCTTCTCTCAATGGGACTTAACCTTTATAAGAGGAGGTGGGTCAAAACTCTGTAGTATTTAGACTTTGAGCTGGCTTATATATTGAGAAAAGGAAAAATAGTTGTCGATTCCTTGATCCAGAAGATGCAGAAAGAGTTAATACACGAGTCTTGTGATGAGTGTCATATGATGTAACTCCTTGGATACACAAATCATGATAATAAAGAGTCATAGTGATGAGTATCTCTGACTTCGACACCTATTATGCCCATACTTTTGGACTAGATCAACACTGAGAAATTATTTGACCATAGGTATTAGTTCTAAGAAAAAAATTATATGGTGGGGAGACACCATCAAGTTGGTCTATTATAAATGAAAATTATCTTCTTTTCTACGGATGAGTATGGTTCCTATAAGATTTCATGAGAAGATGAGGAGAGAGTTTCATGATTTTAGATGCGAGGTACATCCTAGGTTGACAAATATGTGTCAGGATATTCGTAGATAGTAATAGTTGTTAGGAATGAAGGGGAGAGGTAATATGATTTATTGAAAGATGTTTTACCTGTTATCTTGTGAAAGCTAAGAATCAGAGGCCATCTAGGGTATTGTATTATTTTCCTATTCTTGGTTAGAAATGTGATGACATCACTATTGATTTTGAGATAGGATTAGCTAGAAAAACCTATAAGAATGATTTATTATGGAAATCATGGATAAATTGATGAAGGAAACCAAAAATTTTCCTATCAAGGAGACCTTCACTGTTGATGATATGGGTAGTATTTACATGCATGAGAAAGTTTAGTGGAATTGTGTTCTGAGGAGTATCATTTTAGATAGAGATCCTTGTTTCACATCATGGTTCTAGAATGGTCTTCAAAAGGATCTGGAATCTTAAGTTATTTTTAGAACAATATATCATCCTCATATTTATGGTCAATCTAATCAGACTATTTAAGTTCTAGAGGACATGTTACGATCCTGTGTTTTGGATTTCGATGGTTCATATAAGTACCATATGGAACTCATGGAGTTCACATATAATAAAATCTTCCAGGCATCGATCTATATGTCACATTTTGAGTCTTTATATGAAAGGTAATTATGTTAACATATTTTTTGGGGTGAGGTAGGTGACTCATCACTCATTAGACCTAGACTCATACAGGAGATGTCTGAGTTGGTTCAGCTGATCAAGAGGAGGTTGGTGGCTATGTAGAGTAGGGAACAAATCATATGCTGTCCATCGAAGATTAAATTTAGAGTTTGAGGTTGGTTTTCAGGTTTTTTTGGTGTCTCCTAGGTTGGGGTAACATTGTATTGGGAAATAGGGAAATATATCTCCAAGGTTTGTCGGTTTATTTGAGATAGTGGATAAATTTGATTCATTGAAACACTGATTATCCCTTCCATAGTGTTATAGTTCCATGCATGACATGTTTCATGTTTCATAGCTCCAATAATATCATCCTAACCCTTATCATGTGGTAGACGTCAAGGATATCATGTACGTTGAGCTTTATGTTGATACACCCTTTAAGGAGCAACTGATATAGATTTTGGACTATAGTGAGAAGTATATCTGGGGAGAGAATATACCTCTAGTTCTAGTGTAGTAGAAGGATGTGAATGTTCCAGAGGAAAGCTAGGAGAGGGAGTCTAATATGTGAGCACAATGGATATACTTTATCATAAAGAAGCCACATTGATTCTTAGAGCAACTCAGTTATGATCATCCATATGGCAAGGAGGTTGTAAAGCCCCATATTTTTCTAGGTATGTCCCTCTTTGAGTTTTTCATTAAACTTATTTCATTGGGTTTTACTTTTTCATTAAACCTTTGTGGCAGAGTCTTGTTCAGAGATAAAGAGATATCATTGGGGAAAATGACCTAAAGTTCATAGTTTTATGTTTGTTTGAATTAATTGAGTCTAAGTATAAACATATTAAATGTGTTTACGAGGGTTTTCAAAGTATTTGAAGGATATGAAGGTGGTTCAAATCATAATGTAGAAACTATGCTAAAAACTATTTGCATAAAATTTACGCACTATTTAAATGTATTGCATGGTGTATAAAAGTTTCTAGACACTTTCTGTAAACAATTTAATGCTTTGAAGTGGTTCATGATGTGATAAAATAAATATTGTGGTTCTTCATTACATTCCATGTAATGTTCAGGTAAGTTAAATATTAACTTGAGCTGATGTATTTTTTAGTGTATCTCATTAATTAAGAAATACAGGATGTGAAAGGGTTACATGGCATGTATTTCTCAACTCTAGTAGTTTTAAGCCTATCATGCATATGATTATTTGATTTTTTCAGTGCATCACTTCTTCCTTCTAGACCTAGGATGATTTATAGGATATTTTGGAGTCTCCCCTTTCTTTATGTACATCCCATTAAAGCAATAAATCCCAAGAGAGTCATTATGGTTATCTTTACCCTTCTCTTCTATCATTTATAATTTTGACAGGGGTCTACTTTTGACCACATTTTTTGGGGTTTTGATCTCATGGTTATGTGATCTGGGTTCCCACTTGTGATATTCGTCGCCTATGTTCTTGTTGGAAATTCTAGTTAGAAGAATTTCCTAATATGTAGATAAATGTAGGGGGGCTCTAAAACCTAACTATATGGTCTGTTAAATTATTCATTATGTGAAATACTGTTATTTTTATGACACAACATGCACATTAATTAATTTAATTATAAATGTTGATAAATCATGTGATAGATTATTCCATGGATCCCATTGGATTCAATGGTATTTTGAAATGGATTATGGATATCATTGGGTGAGAAAAACTTTAAATAGTAAGAACATTGATGATGGTTTGTAGTGTGTTTAACATAACATGATATTGTAGGTGATTAATTGATATAAAATCACTTCAGTAATATCATATGGACTATTGATATGGTTGTCGATAAATTGATATATGAATGAAAGTGTAACTAACAAAAATGGTAATTTTCCTAATTGAACATTGAGGCTTATGATGTGATATTGTGACATCCTTGATATTATGACTTGTTGATTTGAGGCTGAAATGATTATATAGATGGATTAGCTTAATGATACATGATGAAATTCTTATATATTAGTCTATTCCTAGTGTTACATGTGGAAATTCTTATATATAGGGATACTCATAGGGAAACATGCTAAAATACTTATATATAGGGATTTTATCAGAGGATGAAATTCTTATACATTGGGCTCTTCCTGGTTGTTTGATTATTCCATGGTTTATGGTTATGGTTGGAATAGTTATGCTATATGCTCAGAGACATTTTGACATGGTTCTGAATTAGGAAAATTTATGCATTGTATTAATTGATTAATTAATACACATGTTATCTCATTATTGAATTCACTTATTGTTAGATTAGTTTTTTTAGACATGTTGGTGTCTATATAATGAGTTATACTCACACCCTATTCAATATGTTATTTGGTACCTGAGTAGATTATATGTATTTAGGTTTGGAAAAGGGCAAGGGATCTTGTAGTTGGTTTATTTTTTACTAGATTGAATAGAGTTTGGAGATGGGTTCTGGCATGGGGTTTGGGGTTGGGGTCTTTTGAGTTTACATTGTGGTAGATGATTCTTTTTTTTTTGTAGTTTTACATTTAGATACATATCATATTTTCATTACACGATTCATTATTATTGTGGTTTCAATCATGTTATGCAAACAATTTATTTCAATTTATTTTAAACCAATTTTAAACTTAATCAATCTGTTAATATAATAAATTTTAATAATGTTGATTTATAGTGTAATAATAATTTTTTTGTAACTATAAAACACCCTAAATTATGAAACATAAGTTGAAATCATGATAACATTAATGATTTAAAACCCAATAATTAAAAAAAAATTAAAAAAAAAATTTATTTACAAACATATAGAGTGAATGAAATAATGCTTTAAAAAATAAAGCTTCTAGAAACCCTAAAACCTACACTATATTATACACCCCAATTTAAAAAAATAATTCATCTGTAATTCATACATTTCAATTAAATCACACCACTTTTATAAAGATCAATTATACAAAATAATATTTGTAATATTTATGTTGATTCACAACCAAACACATGGTAAGACAAATAAATTTTAGGTCATTCACAATTTAGGGAATAAAATGAAAAAACACAGGGATAACAATAAAATTCTATGATGAACAATCATAGATTCCAAAAAAATTATTATAAATCAATTATATGTATATATATGGAATAACAGAAAAACTATTCCATATGAGAATTATAATATAAGAGACCAAAATGTATATAAAACAAGAACCATGGTATATATAATTGTCTAAAGCTCACAAGTTACAAAACAAACATGGAATTAGTTGAGGTTAGTCAATAACTAGATTATATTGGTAGTAAACAAAGTAAGTGTTTATTATGGAATATGTCATAATAAATTCTTACTCTAAATAACCCACACAATGCATAAGACATAACAAAAAATATCTCTTTTCATATCAAAAGAAAGTAAATGGTCCTTTATATAAATAGGTTTCCCAAATATTTAACATAATTTAAGAAATATGTTCATTTAACAAAGAAAATTAACTCTATATCAATGTTTACATACACCACCCATTTTAAAATAAACGTAAACTTGTTCAAAATATAAACAATTAATTTTATTTTAAAAGGGTGTTCTAGGAAAAACTATTTTAAAGTTGAAAAAAATACCTCAATTGAAATATTTTTGAGAAAAATTTTATTATCTAAAATTCCTTATATAAATCAAATATATATTAAACCTTTTATGAAAAAATACCATTATATACATATTCAAACTATATATTAAATTTTAAATCCAAACTTTTTTATGACTGGAAATGAATAATATCAATTATTAAAACAAATCATTGAAATGAATAATTTCATAATCCCTTATTATATTCATGAAAAAAAAATACTAAAATAATTAATTATATATTTACCACATATATCACACAAAATAATAGGTTTATATTATATTTATGTAGAAGTAGCGAGTGAATAAGTAAAAGAAATACATCACCAACAAACAGGTTTATTATGAAATACTATAACAAAAATATAATCAAAATGAACCCTTATTCAATGAATCGGAAAAAATACTTACCTACAAAAATCTTGGTCGGTGTTTTGTAGCTATAAGAAATTAAAATTATGTATGGAAGGAAAGATAATGGATTTATAACTCGCCAATTCTATGTTCAATAAAAATAGAATTAAAATACCCAGTAAGAAGGGATTTATGGGGGTGGGGAAGAGAAGGGAACACTACTCATGGTGTTTAATTGAGATAGGAGTGATATGGGTGGTGGGGAGGCCATGCAGAAGGGGATTTAGTTTGAAGGATATACCAAATGATTTTAAAAATGTTGGTATAGCCAATCTATATACTAATGGTTTGTGTAAACCATTGGTATAACCTTATCATAAACAGGCTATACCAATTGGTTTTTGAAACTATTGGTGTAAATATGTTGGTATAGATAAAATTATTAGTAGTTCTTAGAAGCTAGTATCAAAACCAAGACACTCTAAGTCCCACACAACTAAAGGTGCTATACTTATAAAACCGCAAGGAATAATCATTACTTTTCCGTAAACTCAATTGCACCTCCCATGCATCAATATCAAAATCTAGAATGTACCCCTAATTTCAACCTCAAAGGAACTCATGATAAAGGGATAACCCATCTAATTGGATCCCCTTGAACACAAATAGGTTCCAACTCCCATAGAATTATGGTTCGCATATCAAGGGTCCCTAGGTCCCCCCACCTAGCCTGAATACCATATCTCACATGGTCATAACTCACAAATAATGTTTTTTACTATCTAAAAATCATGGTAAAAACATGAAAACTCCCCCTCTAGGGTCTCATATACACATAGTTCAAGAACCTCATGCCAATACATTATCCTAATAGGGAACTGATTCTCACCATGAATCTACATACAAGACTACCCCTAAAGAAACATGATCTCAAACAAGCCCCACCGAGCCTTTACATACAAGTGTCACCCCTTGAGGATTAAACATTCATCAATCATAATTTACATGTATATATATAAGTAAATCTCCCTAGATAGTCCCTGATAACTACTAGGGTCAAAGAGTTATGTTAAGATGAATGTCATTCCAAGATACATAAGGAAAACACCAAAAAGGTTGTTACAAACACTTTAAATAATCAAACCTAAATAAAAACTATCCCCAAGGGGTTCTTTATTGAGGCATATATTGAACATTTCAACCTAATAGATCAACTAAAACTCCATTTAAATGGGATAAAATCATTATCCACATTACCAGGCATGTAATGGACTATGCCTTCATGACCTATTACTTTGTTAGTTTTGGGGGTTTGAGGTGTCTAGGAGAAGGTATTATGAGGTTTTATGGAGTTGAAGCTATATTTTTGTAGTATTAGGGAACTCACAATGTAAAAGTGATATTTACATTGTGAATGTGTAGTTTACATCTTGTTCCATTTGTAGTTTATATCTTTTATGTGGTGACATACAAAGCATGAAATGTGTTGAAACAGGAAGGAGGGAATTTAAAATGTAAGTTTAATACAGACTGAGGCATGTTGTTTATTAGGTGAAAAAGGATTCACAACCTAAATCTAGTTTTTATTACTTGTAAGCCACAGACCCTACGAATGTTATGATGTAAACATTGAATTTATATCATAAATGGTGTTAATTACAACCTGTATATAAGTTATATTTTGTTCATTTCCTTGTCATTTGGTCATTCCTTATTTTAGTTTATAGAAAACCCTAAGGAAACTATGGAAGACCATCCATCCAATTTTCCCTCACCTTGATCCTTGGGTTTTGTTGGTTGTGTTTTGGTGCTTTACTGTATGTTCTTCTATCTTAATTCATTATTTCTTTTCATTCATCCCCTGGAGATTCACTATGGGGGTAGTGCTTCCATTGAGGTGTGTTTTGGGATATGTTTAAATGTTCCTTAGTGTGATCTAGGTTGATCGGAGGTTTTATAGTGCGATTTTTCTTTTTGAGATATTTCTTCTTTTCCCTACAGTGCATGGAAATTCAAAAAAATTCTTTGTGGTAGGGTATCCTCATTCTCACACATTTACATGTTGTGTGAGGATTTATTACTTTAAATTTCATTTAGTTGGATGATAAGGTTCAGTTTAAATAAATATAATTAATTTTCATATATAAAATCAATGGGGATGGGGAAAAATTTCATGATTTTTCTGATTTGATATTGTTACAGATGTGTTTATTCTTGATATTTCAAATAATAAAAATAACAGTTGTTCAGAGCCTTATTAGTGTTGTAGATGGTATGTGTTGAGACCCTTTCTATGTTTTTGTGTGAAAGAACACTAAATAAAAGGATAATGAACTTATATTTGGATAATAAATTGGTTTCCCATAGAAATATGGTTTGTGTGATAATACCCAAGCTAAATAAAGAGGCAATGGGATTAAATCCCCTAAATAAATTGGGGAAGACAGGATTTGTTGCAGTAGTGTGTGTTTATACTTATTATATTTCACTGTGTAGTCTGAACTCTTGTGCAGTGATGGAGGTGATTGGATGGGATGTGTGATATATGTGGATATGATGCGGTGGTTGGGTGACATGAATGTGATGTGGACAATTGTGAAATTTGGTGCGTAATGGTTGTGATGTGAGGTTATGGTACACAATGGTTATGATGTGAGGTGGTTGAGGCGTGTGGTTGTTGTGGTGAGATGTATTGTTTGATGTGTTGTTGTTGTGATGGTTGATGTGATTTGGGCTATTTTGTGGTGTGATGTGTTTGTGTTAGTTTCCTTATTAGTAATGGAATAAATTTTGATTCCAAATGAAATGAATAATTGAATGGGTTGATAAGTGAATGCGAATGGGATGTAATTTATATGTGTTGATTATCTAAATAAGTTGAATAAATTAATGGGCTATGAAAATGTGAATTAAGTTCCATAGTAAATGAAATTTAGTGGAAACATTTTTAATATGGAAAATGGTAAAACTTGTAAATAAAATTTGGGGTGTATGGATTGTGTGGTGGTCCTATAGTGTTTTGTATATAGTAGTTGAGAGGGTTGTGGTAATTGATGCATGGCACCGTGGTAGTGTGGTGGTGTAAGCTAGTGAAGTTTATGGGAACCCATACTTTGGGTATTGTGTTCTATCTATATATCATGTATATTTATGTTATTTATATACACGCCCCCCTAAGTTAGAAACCTTACCAATGCACAAGGGTCTAGGGTTCTAGGTTTTTCCCTAATATACAGGATGGTGGTGATATGGATGGATGTCTACCCCATCTTCCTTACTCTTCCTTTAGCAGTGATAGCCTAAGTGTCTTTAGGAGAGATGTGAAGATATTTCCTAGGTGTCTTTAAGAGAGATGTGCAGTGATGGCCTAGGTGTCTTTGAACAAGATGTTATGTGATGGACTTAGTGTCTTTTGGTGAGATGTGGTGTGATGATACTTGATGATAACACCTGATGTTAGACCTTACATGGGTGGGGAAGGAATGGATGTGTCCTAACCCACTTCAGATATGACTGGTATGATATGTGATGTGATGCAACATGTATGGAAGGGATGAGAACATAGGAAATTCGACTTTGGGGGTGTGAGATCAGAAATTAGTGAAGGAGAATCTATAGGGTGCCTTTTTTTGTTATGTTTTTCATGTTATATTATTATATTGGATGCATGATTTAGTGATTGGTCCACAGTGAGGATGAGATTTGATATTTTACCTGTTTAGGTGCTTTTTGGTTCTAATGTTTGTTCACTGGCACATTAGCATGCACATTTCACATGCGAACTTGATACCTTGGGTATGATCCAACTAAGAATACTTGTTTTTCTCAACCTATGTATATAAACTATTTTCAAGTTTTTAGGAGGAATTTTGGGACTGAGTTGGACATTTGTAGCTTTAGTTTGGATCTTCTATTGAGTCATTTCTTTAAGAATTTCCTTTTTGTATATATTGGATAATTTTTTTATATATATTGATATTTATCATGAATTATGGGATGGTTTTTGGTTTTTTTTATATTAAATACATGAGTTTTTTAGTGGTCATTTATCCTATCTCCCCATCCTCTTTTCTTTAGTGGGTAATACCTCATATATGTGTGTTTTTTATACCCTTGGAGATCATCACCAACACAGGGCCTAATGAAGGTGGTAATCAAGGGTCATTATCTCTCTTGATTCATTGAAAACCTGGGAGGGGTATCCTTAGAGGGAGGGGGCCGTGACTGTGTAGTATCAAAGGTATGTTGAGAGTTAGGATAGAGTTTATAGTTAGAAACTATTAGGATTGTATTGGTTGGTAGGGAAACATTGTCAGTTGATATTTGTACATGACATGGGATAGGGAGACCAGATACAAGAATGGGTTTTAAGGACCCATGATATGGTGCATAGAATCTAAGTTCATTGAGAAACTAAGTTAGGTGGACCTATTTGCATGGTAGAGGCCAAAGATTAGTACATGCTTCATGATTGATTGTGTTCATGTCTAAATGAGGTGGTTATTGAAAGTTAATCAAATAAATGAATTAAATAAAAAAACTTTGAAAATATTCCATGCTACTGGGCTTAGGATATTCTCCTTTCTTTTTCAAGAATGTCTTCTGGTTGTCATATATGAGTTGTTCTGATATTTGTGTTTTAGTAGGATGATTTGGTTGATCATTGGAGGGTTGACCCGATAGAGGAGGATGAAGTTTGAGAGAGGGATTTGAGTTCCAAATAGTGGTTGAGTTTCGAAAAGCTCGACGTGGGAATCTCAGATTTAGAGATGGATTACTAGATAGAGGATATCAAGATTTCCATTGGTCCAATTCAAGAACATTCTTAGTTTTATGTGCTATTGTTATTTATTCAATTGTAAATAGATGTGAATTAGTTGTGGATGATATTTGTTAGTGACTGTAAACAGGAAGGTGTGTTGTGACATGACTTTCATAGGGAGTTTTGGGAATTGTTCTTATAATAAATGAAAAAGGAACTAAAGCATCATGTGTTTTTCTTTCTTAAATAGGATAACCTAAGTCTGTGGGTTATTGAGATCAATTTCAATGTCCTCATACACTTTACTCCAATTGTTTTTCCAAATGAGAAGTACATATCATGACATCTAGAGGAGGCTTTGTTCCCAATGATCTTGAATGCATGACAATGAAAAGATTTTACATTCTTTTAATTTTAATTTCAATATTTTTGATACCAAAACATGTTATTGTATGGTTAATTTTTACATTTTATTATTTTATTATCCTTTGGGGTTAATTGGAAAAAATTGAATAATTTTGAAATTTAACTATTTTAATTTATTTAAGTATTTCAGATATAACTTTTAATATAATGATTTAATTTATTAAATTCATTTTTTAGGATTAAATAAATCTTTGGATTCATTTAATTCTCCTTAATGAATTGATGAATCCAAAATTTAGAGGCCCAAAATATGCTCACAATTCAAGCCTTAAAATCTGGGCATAAATCTGAATATTTTTGAAGTTATACAAATATATCATAAATTAAAAGTATAAATTAGATAAAATTATACATTTAGAAAGATAAACTCAGGAGGAAAAACTTTCATAACTATGTTCCCACTTGATTCTTTTGATTTTAATTCCATAAATTCAAGGGAAAATAAGATTTTTTTATTTAAATTATTTTTCCAAACCATAAAAAAATATCATTATTAATGGGACATATTTTTTTACCCACTCCATATAAAGATTAAATTTTGTTTCAAAATGTGAAATATAATTTTTAAAAACTTTTTAAAATACACCTCTACAAAATTAAGTCATCTAATGGGTCTACCATGATCAAACATTTGGTTGATAGAATATGGAGGTGATCTTAAAGGAAGATTTGAAAGATCATGAATTTGAATACCGAAGGATGGCACCCCATTGGCCTATATAAGGAAGAGTTCTCCCATGATCAAGGAAATTTCCACAAACCATATGGATAAGAGGCCAAGGGATGTGATGCTCCCCATTATTATTTTTTGTTTTATATTATTTTTAATTTATTGTATATTGTATGTAAATTTAAATTATTTGTCTAATAACAGTTAATGATTTTTTATTTTAAAAAATATTTCTCCACCCATCCAAATTTTATTACTCTTATTAATTGTTCTGCTTATTTTAATTTCAGAAATCTTATTTTTATATTATTTTCTTATTTTTTTCTTTTATTTTTTTCTTTCTCTCTTTCTCCTCATTCATCTTTTTATTTTTATATTCTTATTATTCTTTCTCTTCTTCCACTTTAAAATATTATACTCATTATTATGGGTAAATTACCCAAGGAATATCCTAAGGGATTAATCTAGTGTCTGTACCAGATAATATGAGTAGGATTTAATTTTTTTAATTTTAAGGATAATTTACAGTGGGTGTAATCCTCACTGTGTTTTTCTAAATATTTTCTTCTTGATCTGCAAATTTTTTTCCTCAATTGAGAAGGTGGTTGTAAATTTTACTTGGTGATTTCTAGGTAAAATTTTGATTAATAACTAGGTTAGATTAAGGTGTTCACACATACAGTGGAGTGTATACACTAAGAATATTTTAAATGGTTCAACGAAGGTTCTCCCTAAAAATTCTCTCGAGAAAACTTCCTTTCTTCTCTAATTCCATTATGTTTAACATTTCATGGTACTTTAAAAATTCATGTTAGTTTTATTTTCGTTTTTAATTTAATTTATTTTCTTAAAAATTATTATTCTCATAAAATAAAAAAATAAAGAGAATTAGTTTAGCAGAATTATCTTATATAGGTGAAAAACTAAGAAAGATCCTCAAGTGAGATGACCCTAGTCAGCTTCTTTACTGCATAGGGAAAATAAAATTTATTTTCCACATCCTATTGAAGGTGGGAATAAAAACTAGCACCATTTCTAGGGATCCAATTATTGTTTTACTTTTATTTTTCTATTTTCACATTTTAGATATATTTTCATTGTTTTCTATATTAAAAAACCCATAAAAAATTCTTTTTATGATGTATCCAAACATATATTATTCTACAAGGATAAATTAATCACCGGTGAAAGGAATAAAAACAAACTACACTAAGGAGGCCCTACAATGAAGGTATTATGATCTTATGGTAATGGTTACATACATACAAAGAGGCTTTGAGACATGGATATCACCTCAATATTTCATGGTCAGGATCGATGAACTCAAAACCTACTTAAAAAGATTCATGTCCAAGAAAAAAGTGCCACCGGTTTTCCCCAATTTCACTGAAGACATCTCAGAAGTTATGGATAAACATGAGGAATATAAATAGCCCAACTATTTTTGGGACTGGATTCAAGATCACCAAGATAAGCTTGAGTGGATTCCTGATGAGGAAGACTTTCCTGCTAAGCTACTTGCGGGAGATCAACATGATCTTAATTAATTATGGAATCAGTATTAGGTACAACATGATATTACCAATCCCTAAAAAATAGAATATACAATAACTTTTCATGTAACTCTATCCATGGAAGATAAATAAACCACCAAAGTGGTGGAATTTGAATAAAATATGAAGGATCCCAACTACCTACTTCCATCCACTAAGACTCACTTTCAAGAGGCACTTATTACGGAAGAAGTGATTAAACCAGAACCAACTCAGGGAGATGATCCTTTCTTGAAATCTATCTTTTCAGATTTCATTCAATCTGATTTGTGTATAAGTTCTTAGGATTTTGACTTTTATGATTTGGTCAATTCTTTCTCTGCCTTAGAGGAATATGAATAAACTGGACCATCAATTTCTGAATAACACCTAAATGTCCCTAATTTTTATAAACATACATTTTAGGAGGCCCATAAATAGATCCACGTATCTTATACAGAAAAAATAAAGGCAGAGGCTACTCATTTTGAAAGGGGTAATATTTCTTCAAATTCATATTTAAATTTTATTAAACAAACAAATTCCTTCTTATTTTCTCTTTGAACATTCAATTCATACATCCAATGTTGATCCAACACTGAAAAAGAAGGATGAGGTTACATAAGTAGAAACCAAAGAATTATATGATCCATACTTCATCCTACCCCCTCCATGTAATAAGTAATTAATTATGAATTTGAGAATCTGGTAACTCTATCCATCAATCATTCCTCCCCACCAACAAAGAAGCACAAGATAAGAAAATCCATATGTGGTGGTTCAAGTACAAGAAGATCCACCCACGATCAAACTATGAACAACATTTGGTACCTTCCTCTAGGGGATTTAAAAATTCAAGGCCCACTTGGGGGATCATACCAATACTTATCTTTTTATATGATTTCTTGGAGTTTTGATTTCAATTTTAATCTTAGGTTTTGTCCAACAAACAACCAACAACATCTTATCTTTTTGTACTTAAATGACATTATACTTATGCTTAATTGGATAATTTTTTATAGGTTCATAATGGAATAAGGAATCCACAAACAGTGGAATAAAATGATTAATATTCACTTGAAAATGGAGTTCACTTTTAGTGTTTATATTTTAAACTCCCTGTACTTTTTTCTGGAAACATGTTTTAAGATTTGAATAAGAAAATTTTATGCCCATTCTTGAATTATTATTTACTTGAATAATTTAGGATACATGAGTTTTTTAGGAATCCTATGATTACATGTTTTAGATTTGGTTAAATTTGCAACAAAAAAATTTCATTTTATGATGTATGAAGGTGCGGTAATTTTATTCTTTTGATTTGGTGATGATGGTCTTCCCCAATTCTAGGATATAGATTAACCACAGGTTCTTTTAGTCTGGAATGGGAAAGATCCATCACATCTCCCTAGTATGCTCCCTATGTAGGTGTCATTTCTAGTAAATTTTTACAAAAATACCTATCTTTTTTGAAGTCCTTGCAAATGCGTCAAATGTGATTTACAACAAACCACCAGTGCTTAAATGAGCTGGAGATAGATCCATCATGGTGGTTTCACATCTAGATGCACTGAAGCAAATGAGGGAGCTATGTAGGTATTCACTGCAATGTCACATCTCCTATGATAAGAGCATGAAACCATGGTCCTATACAGACCTAAAAGACTAAATATTACATTGATGAAATTTTTCTAAATGGATGATGACACCAATAGTCAAGGTATACTTCTCTATCATCCTAAAAGAACATGAGGATCTTGATGTGGCATGGCATGCTGGAAATTTGCATCTCAGACCAATTTTCTTCAGTCTTTATGATTGGGACACAAATTTTAATCCCTTCATGTAGAAACAATCTCTTGTGTAGGTGTGGACCATAATTCCTAGACTTCCATCAGTCTATTGGAACCATAAGATTCTCAATGATTTTAAATCTGTAATTGGTTCTCCTCTGAAAATTGATCAATGTACCTTTGACGAGGACCTTGAATTATATGCGGGAGTGCTCGTATAAATTGATATGAACAAAAATCCTCTAGGGTGAATCTCAATGGCTATGGATGATCATGGTATAGAGATTAGATTTGAATTTGAAAATATTCATCTCTATTGAGAACATTGCAATATGGTGGGTCACATGGTTCACAATTGTAGAGTTCTAAAGAAGTTGGTTAATCCATATCCTAGAAAAAAAATACTAGAAAGAAGTTTCAAAAAGTAAGAAGGGTAGACACGAGGTCTATAGGGAAAAGGAATCATTTTATTCTCTAAAATTAGTGACAGTTAACACTTCTATAAACATGAAATCCTCATGGGAAGATCTTGTTGAGGAAAAGGAGAAGCAGGCTGAGGGTCCTGTGATTTGAGAAAATTTACATACAGAATGTGCCATGGGGGATACTACTGATAGTGCATGGTTAATTGATTTTTTAACAAAGGTGTAAGCCCTTGATTTCTCTACTAAACTAGATAACTAAATTATTGATAACATCTCTACATATATCAATGCTAACATACAAGGGGGGGATTACTTGGATATGTCAGTGGAAAAACCGGATGTGCTAAATAAAGAAATTAACAAAGGAACTACTGGCATTCACAGTAGTGAATCCCTCATACAACCTCCAGTAAAAAAGGATTTCAATGATTCTAAATAGGTCTAGATAATTGATGGACCAAATGAGAGAAAATCTGTCACACTCCTTGAAAAAGTTGAGATAACTAGGAAATCAAAAAGGAAAAAGGAAAATAAAGGGGGACACACCCCAAATCAAAATCCAAACAAGGATACCTTTTTGGAACTTCTAGGGAATAGAAAACCATTGAAAAAAAGGTTCCCATAGGCTCCTTACAGGTAAATAAAAACTTGAAATCATCATAATTTCTTAACCATTGGTTACTTATTCAAATCATTCAACCTTCTTCAACAATAAATGATACTCAGTGTGGGGAAATTCTAGAAGTGCCCAATTTCTATATATAATATCGCTTTTGGTTAATTTTAGTGTTGAAAATCCTAGAATTATTAATGAGTACAGTCAAATTATTACCTGTAGTTTTGAAATATCTAGATATAAGTATTACTGCTCGATCGTTTATGCTTCTAATCGTTATATGGACATGATGCTTCTTTGGTTGAAAATCAAGGATCTGTCCAACATAATACTTGATCCCTATAATCAGTGATTTGATTGAAATACTTAATGTTGATGAAAATTTGGGTCCAGTTCACAGCTCTATATCTATGCAATATTTTAGAGCTTGTATTGAAGATAAAGTTCTAATTGAAATCAACATGGTTGGATTCAAGTTTACCTGGTACATGATACAACTAAATGGAATGAGGGCGACTAAAATCAACACATCTTTTGTCAATAAAATACTACTTGAGAACTGATAATAAATGTCATGTGTCACATTAGAAAGACACAAATATGATCATCACACAATTCTGACCAGTTTTGATGAAAATGAGATAAGGAATCCACTTTTCTTCAAGGTCAACAATGCTTGGGCTACCCTCCCAGAGTGTTCTAAAATTGTGCAAGAATCCTGGCCTTTGAATGAGAGAAATGATGACCCTTTAGTTTGAATAACCAAGATCAAATATCTAAAGGAAAATCTAAATAAATGGAGTAAAAAAAAATTCAACTAACTTGACTCATAAATATATTCCATTGAGTGATCCCTACATGAGATTTAGGAAGAAATAACCAAGTCCAACTTGAATAGGGACTCCACCCATAAAGCTGAACTGAACTCTAGGTTTCAATGCCTTCTCATTCTTCGAGACAATTAATAAAGATATTTTCAAGGTCAAGTGTCTTACTTAATGTGATAGGAATAAGAAATTTTTCAATGATTTTCAAAGAACATGGAGGGAAAGTAAGCCACTCTCATTGCTGAAGGATGGGGATAACATTCTTGAGGATTTAAAAGAGCTTGAAAATCACATTTTTGGTTATTATAGGAATCTATTCAATGGACCACCAAAGTGTATGATGCTAAAGGAGAATATTATTCCAAAAATAATAACTGAAGAATATAATGGTTTGTTCACATCTTTACTTCTAGAAATTGAAACTAGGGAGGCTATTTTTTGTATCAATAAAGATAACACACCTGGGCTGGATGGCTTCACTAATTCCTTCTTCCAATATTTTTGAGACATTATTCAGAATGATGTGTGTATACTTGTTAATTATTTTTCATAAGAGGATACTTCATGAAAGGCTTCAATGATCAATTTATTGCTTTAATTACAAAAGTTGAGAATTCTAGTGATATTAGTCAATTTATACTAGTGGAACTTGTCAACACAATCCTTAATGTCATCACCAAGATACTTGCTACAAGAATTTCTTGTGTCATAGACTGGATTAAACCCTAGAATAAATTTGGATTCATAAAAGGGAGAAGTATTCAAAATTTCCTTCTCACTGCCTTATACTGTGTCAACCTTCTTCAAAAATCCACCTGGGGTGGAAACATTTCTCTCAATCATGACATAAGAAAGGCATTTGATACAATGAACTTAAATTTTATTGTTAATGTGCTACACAGTTTTGGATTGAATATAAGGTTCACTTACTAGAATATAACTCTTCTTGGATATGAACAAATTTCAATCCTTATTAATGTATCCCTAAAAGGTTATTTTAGATGCTTGAAAGGGTTTTGATAGGGATACCCTCTTTCAGCAATAATATTTGATATTAGTAAGGATTAGCATACTAGTTTGTTTTTTCACATGGTGGGAATGGGTGAAAGGAAACCATCAGAGCGACAAGAGGTATTCTTTTCCCTCCCACTTATTTTTGGATGATGATATTATCATCTTAACTCAGTAAAGCATGAGAAATATAAGTAACATTAAAAATTCTCACTTGCATTATGAGGGTGATTTAGGTCAAGAAATTAATTGTAAGAAGTCATTTATCGACTTTGAAAAAAAACTTCCATTATAAAGAAAGAGAAACATTATCAATGATCTGGGCATTAGGGAAGGCTCACTACCATTTATCAACCTCGGAGTCCCAATGTTTTTTGGTAATCCCCATGATTCCCATTTTTCTAATTAAGTGAGTCAAGATAGAAGTACCCCTGCATCATGGAAAGGTAAGTCACTTTTTATGGAAGATTGAATATGTCTGGTTAAGCATGTTGTGGTATCAAAGTTGGTTTACTCCTTCATGGTTTAAATTTGGAATCCTTATATTATTATTTTCATCAACTCAATGATGAGAAATTTTGTATGGAGTGATAATGTGCAGGAAAGGAAAATGTTAACTCTATCTTGGAATTTGTTTTGTATGCCCCATGCTCTTTGTAGCCTTGACATAAAGAACCTGAAGCTATTCAACAAGTATTTATAGGATTCATTCATCAAGAAACTAATTAACAAGAAATCATACCCCTTGAATTTATCACATCAAAATTCTTTATTAATATTGTTAAAGGAAAACAAACATACATGGAATCCTCTATCTAGGCTAGATTGCAAATAGTTTTTCAACAAATACACATGAAATCTCATTGGTTGGTGAACATGAATTCTTCTCTAAACTTATATAATGTCAAATGGGATGTAGAGAAACTTATAAATCAGTTTAGGTCCTCATACATTAATCAAATAATATCTATCAAAGAGCAATTGGAGGCTTTGTATTCTATAGTTTAGAATTTTTACTGTAGCAGATTATGATTTTAATAACAAAGAGTATATACTAATATGGGAATAGTCCTCAAATGGGAAACTTAACTATAAGGACTTTTATAAATAAATGTTCCAAGGGAAAAAACACTCTATCAGCCTATTATAAAAATGGATTGGTCCTTCAAGATTCACTCTGATTTGAAGGTTGTCCCTTAATAAGATCCCAGTTGATGGAAACTTTCAGTGGGTATCTCCCTATGCTCAAAATTCATGTTTGTATTCAACACCGAGAGAGTTTTGACCACTTATTATTGTCTTGTAAAACCACTGCATTGTTATGGAGGTTTGTACTCAAAATCCTTGAGACCATCATGCCTCAATCTATTTCAGTTCACCATTTTCTTTTTGAAATTATGCAGATTCAATTCTCTTCACAGATCTCGGTTCTATTAAAAACTGCCCATGCTAAATTGGTTCACACCATCTAGAATGGAAGAAATCGATAAATTCATCACCACATCCACATCAACACATGAAATTCCATGGCCACAGTTATTATAGCAGTTCAAGGATCCAACTCGCTACATCATGAATGTTGTATAAACTCAGTCAAGGACTTTACCGTTCTCAAGTGTTTAAATGTAGAAATAAATTTTCTAAAACTCGATGGAACCCTGGAATTTTTTTGGTTACCTCCTTTTACAAGATTATTGATGTGTAACATTAATGGTTCCTTGAGGGTAAATACACCCCCCTCAGGATATGAGATCGTTTTTCATGATCATTGCAGTGATTTTGTGGAGTTGTTATATGGCCCTTGTGGCCATGTAACCAACTTGTAAAGGAAAATGGTAGGACTGATCATAGTAGTTGAACTTGACTACCAAAGGGTTTGGAGAAACATATGGTTTGAATGTGACTCTACTACCATCATTCAGGCCATTAGAATGGGAAATATTTTCCTTTCTAGGAAGATGTTCGCCAATTGGGTGAACTGTCTTGACAAGCTTTCTTCAAGGAATTATTTCATCACCCACACATACCAGGAGGCAAACCACCTTTCTAATGGCCTTGAAAACAAAGGTGTAATTGTAGAGGGTCTCATAGGTTACACTAATCTCCCTAGGGATATTATTCATATTTTTCTAAGAGACAAATATAAAATGCCTTCTTTCAGGCTCGTGTAATCCTTTTTTTCGTGAATAAAGATCCTCTGAGATAAATTTTCAAAAAATAATGTTTTAGATTTAAATGTTAATGATATTGAATGGGAAAAATAGAAAAAATTGGATGAGTAAATTGAATAATTGATTTTAAAATGAGGACTCATGATTTGAGGGAATAAGTTGATTCATGTAAATAAAATTTCCCAATCTTTTTTCATGATTTGAATTTTTAAAATTTATGTGAATTGATTTTTTATTATTAATCATGCCTTTAGTGATTTTCCCAAATCATATATCCCATTAATAAGATTATTTATTGAATAAATACTTCCTATTTTATCTTGATCATATTTCTTGAGTGATATTGGGACATGCCACCTACTAGAAATTACATTGAAACTTGTCAAAGCTATGACTCTGAAAACAATCTAAAATGATTGGTGAATCTATTGAAAATAACTTATCCTCAAAATAACACCTTTATATTAATCATTTTTAGCACATAGAAACCATGAATGAACATGTTAGGGATGAGCCATATTTCAATCCATTTTATCCATTCATACCTTCCTCTTAACATTTTCATGATATTTTTAGTTCAAGTGTGGGGGTGAATGGAGTCCTGGTGGAAGAGATGAAATGAATTATATGTAAAACATGTGGGGGTTCTATTGTGAGAATAAATAATGTTTTTTTATTTATTCAACGTAGATAATTGTTTTCCCTTATTGAAAACAAAAAGAATTAAAAAAAGGAATGGGTTGTGAATTAGAAGAATAAAAAATCACCATCGATGTATCGATGATTTTATCATATGTGGTTAGGTGGTGGATTTGAGGTTTATTCTATGCATAAATTTCAAACATAAAAAATAAAAAAGTATAAAATTAGATAAAAACACAATAAGGTGCACATCATTCATTATGATTTCATTATTCATGACCACTGTTTTGAATGTTTGGGGGAATTTTAAGTTGCTACTTTGAAGGAGAGAATTTGGTTACAATTTTATTTTTGATATACTTCATTGTACTTAAGAGATAAACCTCTTTTTTGAGCCTTACTTTTTAAAGCATAAAATCCTACAAACCTTAACCCTTGGAGTCATTTGAACCTTTATTGTAAGTCATCATGATTTTATGTGTATTTTGTATTTACCAAGTAAAGAAAAAATTTCCCTCACAATTATATGGATAAAGAACATGTTATCATGATATGAGAATAACTTTATTTAATTAATATTATCAGTGATGAGATAAAAGATCTAAACGAGAGGTATATCATGATTTTACATGTTTAGTAATAATGAATAAACAAACATGAATGAATGAAAGGAGTACCATCATTTTCAAATAGAAAAAATTAAAATACTTGGGATGGATGTTTATTTAAGAATTGTAATATTAAATTGATATTTTATCGAGATTTTTGAAAATTTGGTTTGACATTGTTGATTTTTTAATTTTATTTCCTTGAAATTTGAATAATGATAGCATTGATACCCTTTTATTTTTAATGTTGATATTTTATACAATAGAAAAATAATGGTTTAAGTGTCAGAGAATTGATAGAACAAATATTTTCAATTATTTTAATTTTAATTTCAGTGTTTTTAATACCAAAAAAGTTATATTTTATGGTTAATTGTAACATTTTTTTGGTTTTAGTAGTTTTCGAGGAATAATTTGAAAAATGGAAATTTTTTGGAATTTAACTACTTTAATTTATTTAAGTATTTCAGCTGTAAATTTTTATAAATTAATTTAATTTAAGAAATTACTTTTTAGAATTAAATTAATATTGGGATTCATTTAATTCTTCTAGATTAAGAGATAAATCCAAAATTTTGATGCCTAATATATTCTCACAAGTCAAGCCTCAAATTTTATGTATAGATATGAATATTTTTATAGTTAGGACTATATATCATAAATGGGTTTTAAAAAAGAGATAAATTTTTTACATGGGGAAATATAACATCTATAGGAACAACTTTTATAACTACGACCATAATTTATTCCATCTATTTCAAGGCCATAAATACATGTAAAAATTGTACTTCTTAAGTTAAATGATTCATACTAGCAAGAATAATTTTTTTGAATTAATGAAATTTATCATTTCCTACACAAGTCAGATTAATATGAAATTTGGTAGGAAAATGAGAAATATATTTACAAATAACTTTTAAAAAGACACATTTCCAAAATTTGTTCATTAAATGGGTATACCATGATAAAAATTTTAGTGGATTGAATCTGGAGGAGATCTTAAAAGGAGATTTGGAAGATCATGAACTTAAATACTGAAGGATGGCACACCCTTGGCCTATACAAGGAGGGTTTAAACCAATATGAATGAAATTTACACAACCCCAATGGATTATAGGGAAAGGGATTAGAGGGAAAGTTCCATGCTTCTTCCCATTATTTTATATATATTTTTTATTTTATTTTTATATTATTTTATATTCCATGTAATTCTATATTTATTTTCTAATAACAATTCATGAATTATTATTTTACAAAGTGTTTCTACGACCATTCAAATATCCTTATACTTATCAATTATTCTTCTTATTTTAATTTTAACATTCATATTTTTATTTTATTATCTTATTTCTTTTATTTTATTTTATTCTTTCTCTCTTTCTCCCAATTATTTTTTTACTTTATTATTATTCTTTATCTTCTTCCACTGTAAACTATTATACTAAAGATTATGATTAACTGACCCATGAAATTTCCCAGGGGAGAAATCTATTGTTTGGACCTAATTCCAGGAGTAATATTTACTTTTCCTTAATTATAAGTATAATTTATAGTGTGTGTAATACTCACTATGGTTGTAAAAAGTTTTGCTTCTTGATCTACAACCATTTTCCCTAGATTGAGGAGGTGGATACAGAGTGTGATTGGTGATTTCTAAGTGATCTTTTCATTCATAAATATATTATATTGAGGTGTGCACACATATGATATATTGTGATCAAAACATATATTTTAAATGGTTCAATTAATGTTCTCCCTAAAAATATCTATCAGGAGAACTTCGTTTATTCTCTAATTATATTCTATTTAGTATTTCATGTTACTTTACAATTACATGATAGTTTAATTTTAGTTTTTCATTTAATTTATTTTCTTAAATATCTTTGTTTTCAAAAAATAAGAAAAAATAAAATAAAAAAACCAGTTTAGATGAATTATATTATGTAGGTGAACAAATGATAAAACTACTCAAGTGAGATGATCCTGGTTAGCCTTTGTGTTGCATTAGGAAAATAAAATTGTTTTTTCCATGCACTACAACATGCATTAATCAATGTGACTACTTTGTTTATACTCCATATGTATCAAATAGTGCATAAATAGTAATATATTATCTAGTAGATGATTTAATTTTGAGTTGATTTCTGAGAGAGTGGTCAATACAATGTCTTGAAGAGTAGATCTTTAGGTAATGACCACGAGTGTTCAAGCAGCCAAGGTTTTGATTATCTAGGAACTGACATGTTAGATTTTTCCGATACTTTTATGTAATGTGGCTTCTGAGAACCTATTAGAGGATTTTTGTTTACATGATATGTCTATGGGTAAAATGGGAACTACTAGAATATGTGTCTGACCACTTAGGGAGGCCAGTTTCAGGTGGGTGTTCAAGCCCTTTTTTGATAGTAACAATAGTTTTCTTTGAGGAAATTTCAATGGTAGAGGCCACTCAAACCTATTCATTGGATGATAGTAGTAGGTTTTGGAATAGGTAATCATCATAATGGTCCCTTTTTATCAGTACCTAGTCCATAGTGTTATCCTGGAGTCCAAAAAATAGAGAGGCAGAGAAGTTGGGCATGGTCATATGCACCTGTTAGAGGTAGAAATACTAGTAGAGACATGAGTTTTCTGAGGTATGATCACTTTATCATCTACTCTTTTTTTAATTGTTTGAATTAAAATCCTTAAAATCCTTTTTTCCTTATTTCATTCATATGTTGATACTAGATACGGAGATACTTCCAGTGCCCTTGATTTTATTTACATCAGTTGGAGGTGAGACTATTTTGTTTGTTTTTTCTAGGGATGTAGGATGATGATGGGGAAATTCCAGTTAGTGGGAGAATTTTTCTTTTTATAGATATAACCATAATATTTTATCCTTATCATTGATTTTAAATATTCTATGTGTATATTCATATACTTCTTTTATAGGAGAGTTTTATTTTTTAATGTGGAGGACAAATGAGTGGTTTTCGTTGTTATGCACGGTTATTGAGTGGGTGAAAGGCAAGTAGAGGTGATTTTTTCCTAATTGGCCGAGATTTTAGAAGAATATTAGGAATATGAGCTTCTCAAATTTTTTATGAGTACCTATGTTTTTATCTAAATGAGGTTATGGTAGTACCCCCTTGTTGTGGCATCAAGTTTGGGATAGAATTGAAACTAGGGAAATCTCCAATTTTAATAGCTCTCTATAGAGTGATGCATAATGTGTTTTGTGAGTTCAGGATATAGGTGGATGATATTATATAGAGGGGATTCATTTGACCTAGTGTGTCTCCTTGGGGTGCACTGGTGTTGTTCACTAATAAGGTGGATAGTAGTTTGAGGTTGTGCATATAATACAAGAGGATGAATCAGGAAACTGTTAAGAAAAACTACCCCCATCTGAGGATTGACAATATTTTTGACCAGTTGAGAGGGGATATATTGTTTTCAAATATTGATCTAAAGTCAGGATATCACAATTTGAGGGTGAAGGATGATGATATTATAAAGACTACATTCAGGTGAAAGTGTATATACTTCGAGTTTGTAGTCATTTTGTTCAGTGTCATGAATTCACTAATTGTTTTCATAGGACACATAAAATCCATCATCCATGAATTTCTAAACCTATTCATCATTATGTTCATCAATGATATATCGATTTACTCAAAGTTAAAGGAGGAGTACACTGATTATCTCAAAGCTATATTGTAGGTCCTTCAACATCAACAGTTATGTGGAAATACATACAAGTGAAAGTTCTAGACATTGTAGTTCCATTTCCGTGGATATTTGGTGTCACAACAAGGTGTGGACATTTAAACATCAATTTTTGAGGTAGTTGTTTCTTTGGAAGCACCCAAGAACAAGGGAAAGGTTCATAGTTTCCTTGGTCTCATAGGCTATTATCTAAGGCTTGTTCTCCATTTCAGTCAATTTTTACCTACACTAACTACATTGACTAGGAAGAAACAATATTTTTTATGGATTCATTAGTACAAAAAAATGTTTAGTTACTTAAAGGAGAAGTTGGTTAGTGCTCCAGTGGGTTAGTTTCCTAAGAGGGTGTGTTGTTTGATGTTTTTTGTTATCCATCACATTTAGGTTTAGGATTAATTTTGATTAAAAAGAGGATGGTGATCTCTTATGGTTATATTAAATTACATTACCATGAGAATATCTATTCTAATTATTATCTAGAGTTGATGATAGTTGTTTTTACACTGAAGTTATGGTGGCATTACATCATCTATAAGGACCCGAACTTAAACATTAATCTTGAGTTATTTTAAGAATACACATTGAGGATATTTTCAGGTTTAGAGTTTTAGAGAATTAGGACATAAATATTACATATCAAAGATTATAAAGTAGAAACATCTACTCAGCTTCCATTTTTTTCACAAAAATAAAAACTCTTGAACAAAAGATTCATGTCTAGTTCCTTGTTTTAGACAGACTGACATTTCCTTGACACTATCATCATATCATGTACCTTTCCCTTGACCTGTGAAAAACATTTCAAAAACATGGGATGATCATAACAAGCTCAGTAAGGGATATTAAAATTCGGAAAGGAAACATTAGTACATGTATACATAAGAATCAATGAAATCATACTTTACTCATAAAACATAAGCACGTTAACATACCTCATGAAATCATAATATTTATGAATAAATCATAGAAATACTAAGACATAAAGGTAACTTGAGGAATTCATAACATTCTTACATAGGGAGTAACCCTCATGGTTACGTTTAGAATACCCATCATAGTATATTCCCTAAATCTCTTCGGAGAAACCTTAACGTTTAACCCCTTTGCGTTACCCAGTGCATTGGAGAGCTATATCGGGCTCACCCACCCTTAGTTTATCACGGAACCACCCATATTCATAAACAATGCCCAAGAACCATAACATAATCATATCACATAACTTAAGCATAAAGTATATATAAAATTCCCACATTTCAATAACAATATAACATTTTAAGATATTTAAATAATTAATCCATTCTAAAAACCATTTTCAAAACCATTTAAAACATTTAATAAAGGGATTTTTGAATCAAAGTGTCCCATACCACTTTAAAGATTTCAACATTTTTAACCCTTAATATCCATATAAATAAATCATTAAAACCATTTTTAAAACATGGATATTAATGAAAAATATTTATAAGATTAAATCATTAAAACATTTAAAATGATATTTTAGTTAAAGGGTTTTTAACAAAATGAGAGACACTTGAATACAATAATTGAGGAATAACCTTTAATCAGAACTTTATAATATCATGAGAATAGAGGGATTCATGATATATTATTATAAAGGATAGTATATACACCATATAAGAGGGAATTGGTGCATAACAACTATGAAGTCTCAATAGAATTTTAAAATGAGATGAAATCCCTTATAAAGAAGGTATCTTTAAATTAAGGATAAATAAATCTCATAATTATGTGTGAAAAATATCAATACACCCAATATAAATGGATATTAAGTGTAAAACAAATATAGGTCATTCACACATATTCATAGGATGACATATTCAATAACTACAAGTTGAACCCAAAGAAATCAAAATTGGGTTAAGAAGTTCCCTTGGTAACATTCGACAGCCTAATGGCCTCACTTTAAAATTCATAACATTAGTTGATGAGAGAGAAAATGGTATTTCATCACTTGGAAATAAAATTTACATCAATAAGAATATATAAGAATATATCCCAACATAAAAAGATGTAAATTAAAAGACATAACAAAATAAGTCTTTTTAAAAGAGGAGTGTGAAAGGTTCCCTTACCGATTTGGGCAACTTTCGAAACATACACCCCATGAAAGAAGGGACATACAATGAAGATGTAACTACCAATAAATGAGATTATATTATACAAATAGTAAAATAATGGGCAGTAAATACACCAAAAAAAGGAAATAGTGTCCAATGTAGCATGAATCTCACGTGAATAAAAAGTGAGATGAAAATCCCCTTATGAAAATTCGGCAGCCAAACGACACCACATAAAAATTAAAAAAATGTATTTATGAGATAAAATAGGGTATCTAATCATATTAACATAAAATTTAAAGAAATAGGAATATAAAATAACATCCCCCAATATAAGAAATAGGAGCTTAAAGTATGTTACATGAAAAAGAGTACTTAAAAAGAAAGAGAGTGGTAGGATCCCTTACGAAAAGTCAGCAGCCTAACGACGCCACATAAAAATTCTTAAAAAGAATTGATGAGTAAGAGGGGGTAACTCATCATATCAAAAAAAAAATTTCAGTATGGTGAATATTAAAGAACATCCTCCAACATAATAACATGGATCATAAATGAAATGACATAAAAGAGGGTACTTGAAAAGAAAGAGAGAGGTCAGATCCCTTACCTCAAGTCCGACTTGTCTTTTTCGTTTCTTTATATTCCTGAATAATAAAATTTTGTCAATTTATAATTGCTTAATTTACTCCTTTAAATATTATTATTCAGTTCACATCACATATTACAATGTTATAATAATTGGTTAATAATGTGAGTTCATATCATACGTTTTTGTCGATGTTTGATATATGAGTAAAAAATGAACTTGTTTGAAAATGATTGTCCATGTAGTTATAGGTAAATCATCTATAGAATAGTATTAATGATTTAAATATCATATATATCCAGTATATATTCATTTTATACTATTAAATAACATTTGGAGATAAAAATAAATGAAATGCACCGTTCATGGAGACGGTAGGCCGTACGTACGCATGAACACTACTTTCATTTCTTTTTCATATTAATGGAATTAAAAATAAATGAGAGATATATATATATATATATTATAATTACAGTATAATATATATGTTTTTTATTTGACATAAGTTCATTAGTTTCATTCTTTATACATTCCATGTATTGCATGAACGAGTCACATCACTTGAGAGGGCGGTAGTCCACACTTCCTCGTATGAAATTATCGCAATTGCACAACATGCAAAGCATAAAGGTATGTTTTAAATATAAAATAAAAATGCATATGGGAAAAATAAATACCATATATATCATATATAAAATATTGTGACATCATAATGGCCACCATGAAAGGTTTTAAGAGAAGATTGAACAATCATCGTTTTGTGAGGCAGTAATTCTCCATCCACAGAAACAATATGTTTTTTAACCATTAGACGGAGGTGTGTATAAGTTTAGCTCTAATAATTAACATAAAAACATCCTATTATATTTAAGATACTGGTGTTGTTACAAAATAAAGTAATAAAAAGAGTTTAGGGGTTTGGAGAAGCAAAATAAAACAAAAGAACACAAGTGAAGACATTACCTTTAAATCGGGTAACTCCTCTTGGTTTGAACCAAAAGGGTTTCTTGAAGAGCATTCTGCCAAAGTTGAGGCTTCAATGATTAAGATAGGGATTTGGAGAGATAAAATGGGTCGGGTTTGGCCGATCCAAAGGATTGAGAGGTGTGGATAAGGTGGCAGAGGTGGGGTCCTTTTATAAGAGAAGAGGAGGGGCACTCTTGGAAAGTTATAAACTATTACTTTATTATAAAATGATTTTCGGATTTAAAAGGTCCCAAAAGGATATATTTCGAGGCTAATGTGATAAGGTTTCTAAATACACCCATCCAATAGGTTTGTGACAAGTTTAAGACTTAGATTTCACCCTATCTTTTCATTTTATTTAAATTGTTCATTTATGAGGTAATCACTGCATCATCCCGGTGTCATAAATAAACTAATTTATTTAATGTCTAAAAATTATAAAAAATATAATTATGTAGGAAATATTTTTATATTTATAATGAATATTTATAGTCAAAAATATTACTTGTATAACCCCATGTAAAAAAATTGTTTTAGTAAAACAATACATGTTTGTGACATTTTAATTTTAACTTTAAATAAAAAGTGATTAATGTCATTTTCCAACCAAAGTGGCTCCATGGGGTCCCCAAGTTGACCCATGGATTTTATTGGTCTGAAATGACTCATAAAATAAGGGTAGAACATGTGTCAAGGTCATTTCATATTATTATAATATTATCTTTATCTTAAATTACACTAATTACCTTTAATCGCGATTAATAAAACATAAAAGTTACTATTCACCAAAAAATTATTTTAATCTCATTGAAACACATTTTACTTACTAATGACAACCATGTATGTCGGAGTTTTGAAAATCAGATCATAGAAGTGGTAAAGTTTCATTTAAACGAAAAATCAGTTTCTTTAACTACCACTTAGTAGTTTCACTATTCATCAAAAATTGAAGTTTTTCAGAAAAATACCAAAAATTCACCCTAAGATATATTTGATATTCCAAATTAAAAAATGATTTCTATTTTAAAAAATTAAAAATATATAATTTGCATTAATTAATTTAATAATTCATTCCCGCTGTCAAAACAAATAGCGTGTTTTTAAGAAACAATATCTATTAAAAGATTGACACTAGTTTAAGTCCAATTTCAAAGTGAAATTAATTCCAATGACCACTATTGGATTAACTGGTAAAAATATATTCCAATTAAACTTTAAAACTAATTAAAAATATAATATACCCATATATTTAAATTAGATGAAAAGGCAGTTTTGATGTAAAATGCAGTTTTTTTCACTATTCATTAAAAAAAGAACAATGTTAGAAACATACCAAAAATTTAACCAAAGTAAATTTAAATGTCCCAATAATAAAGAATAAGTTTAATTTGACAAATAGTTCTTATAAAATTGTCAAAAGATAGATTAAAAAAAAGGTTCTCCATCAAAAGGCTGTAAAACAATCTTTTAAAAATATTAGAGTATTTATTCTTAAAATTGGATTCATTTGGATTTTAAGCCTCTAACATTTATTGGATAAATGTAAAAATATTTAACAAACATTTGTAATAATTTTGTATTTATTTCTTTTCATTTCAACCATTACAACGGCTAGGCGTTAACTATTATAATATTATTATATTATTAGTGTGCAATGTAAGATTTCAAAGAAACTCGTTGTTACGTATTGGGTACGCCATTAAGCATAGAATTCCCTTTAAAGTAATATTAACATTTTATTCAAAAATAATGATAAACATTAGAATGTAATATTGTTTATTTACCTGGGATGTTACATCCTTCCCCCCTTTTGGGAATTGCGTCCTCTCAATTTCAAAATTGGGCTTGGAAACTTCATTGAAAGTCCCACATCGGAACAAGAGTCAGTAAAACTATCACTTTAAAAGAAAGGGAGATAAGTACAAAGGTCACCCAAGTTAACCTATACTAGGATTCCATGTATGAAAATATGGATATGGAGGAGAAAACAAAGGGTCATGTTCTGATGGAGAGTGATAGTAAACATGTCTAGGAGAAAGTTAACCACAAGAAAATCACAAACTTGTGATGGGTTAAACGGTATTCGATTACCCAGTAGGAAAAGTTAACAGAAAACATTTTTGTTTTAAGTTACTCTTCATTGAGGAATTTATTTTTGAGCTTAACTAAATCATAATTAAACATACTTACTTATCACGTAGACTTTCAACTTTTACTAGATTCTTTAATCAAACTCATATTTTCTCCGAAAGACGTGTATTTTGGAAGAATTTTTCGCATTAAGAGTACTATAATCAACTTCTTGAGAATCACCTAATCCACAAAATAGAACTATATGTTTACCATGTCTTTAGATCTCAACCGAAACCAAACCAAAAAGTTTAGTAAGAGGTTAGATAATACCCAAAAAGGAAATTTTTTTACAAAAAGAAAAACTACTCCTAATCTCTAAAATTTGTCAAACAAAACCCAAAGTTCAACGAAGACTATTTAATTAAAAATTTTTACATAAAATTAATCAAGGTAAACCCAAATAAGATTGAAACCCATATATTTGAATGATTTAATCACATAGTCTCCCAATGTACAAATTAACATTTATCTCCAAATAACATCAGTTCCTCTTAAAGTCTCATATTGAAAAGTAATTAACCTACTCACATATCTTCCATGATAGGTTAATAATTTCTATAGATAACCCAAAATAAACTTACTCTTGAGTCATAAAATCATCTAACTAAAAAAAAATAATTAGTCAAACTAACCAGGGACTTCACGTAGTCCAGTGGTAGGTGATAAATACCAGTCGCACTTTGGTTGTGGGTTCGATTCCCATAGATTTTTCCGACGCGACGGGTTGTCACATGGTCTGCATGTTGTACATTTTCCAAAACTAGATAATTCTTAAAACATTCCCCAATAAGAGATAAAATATTCAAAAATAACCATAACATAATTTAACCTCAATTTTACCTCATGCCTTTCATCTTCCATCATAACATATAGTAACCCATAATTACCTCAAAAGTAAGGATCATATAAACCATAATGGTTACCTTTATAATTATCACATGAACTTCCACATCGAGTTGGTTCTCTCGTACAAGAGGCATTAGAGAACTCACCAAGGTTCAAGTGGTTGTTCATGACTCCTGATAGTTGGTTTAGAATAACCATGAGATTTCTCATTGAATCCCCCATTTCATCTAGTCTCTTAATCAGAGAACCACCACTGTTTCCTTCAAACCCATTGTCACTTTGGTGCCTACTAGATCCATCCATTTACTAAAACCAAAAACGTCAGTGTGAGTATATCAAAAAAATCATCATGTACTAAAGAGGAAGATAAACCGTAGTTGGGGTTTGGATTAGTGGTAAGCACCCCGTAATACTACATGAAAAATGGGGGTTCAAAACCCATTGGGCACAGGTACTGTAGCAGCGGCGATACTGTTGATCGGCAGGTACTGTAGCGGCAGTGGTACTGTGCGGGTACTGTAGCAACTGGGTTACTATTCACAGAATGGGAATTGGGCCATAAATTTGGTCCTACGGGATATGTAATGGGATACAGGACCACTGGGCCTTCGGGCTATGTAATGGGTCTCCCTCTACCCAGTTAAAAGAGGTCTTTGCTTTGCTTTATTAATAAAAATGAGGCATCGGCCCCAACTTTTTTTTTTTAAAAAAAGAGGAAGATAAACACTAAGATATACTTATCCAAGTTATCTCAAACTCATTCCAACCTTCAAAAATAACAATGGAACTATCTAATATAATAACCATTGTGGTTATACACAACTTGTCACTTATGATTAAACAACACTCTAACCTTCAAAGTTATCTAAACCGATCTTTGATACCAACTATAAGGACCCGGCCTTAAACCTTACTTAATATTGAGTTATTTCAAGAATACACATGGAGGATCTTTTCAGGTTTAGAGTTTTAGAGAATTAGGACATTACTATTACATCTCAAAGATTATAAAGTAGACACATCTACTCAGCTTCCATTTTTTTCACAAAAATAAAAACTCTTAAGCAAAAGAGTCATGTCCAGTTCCTTTTTTTAGACAGCCTGGCATTTTGTTGACACTATCATCATATCATGTACCTTTCCCTTGACCTGTGAAAAATATTTCAAAAACTTGGGATGAGCCTAAAAATCTTAGTAAGGGATATAAAAATTCGGAAAGGAAACATTAGTACATGTATACATAAGAATCAATGAAATCATACTTTACTCATAAAACATAAGCACGGTAACATACCTCATGAAATCATAAGATTTATGAATAAATCATAGAAATCCTAAAACATAAAGGTAACTTGAGTCATTCATAACATTCTTATGTAGGGAGTAACCCTCATGGTTACATTTGGAATACCAATCATAGTATATTCCATAAATCTCTTCGTAGAATCATTAATGTTTAACCCCTTCACGTTACCCAATGCATTGGAGAGCTATATCGGGCTCACCTGCCCTTAGTTTATCACGGAACCACCCGTCTTCATAAACAATGCCCAATAACCATAACATAATCATAGCACATAACTTAAGCATAAAGGAAATATAACATTCCCACATTTCAATAACAATATAACATTTTAAGATATTGAAATAATTAATCCATTCTAAAAACCATTTTCAAAACCATTTAAAACATTTAATAATGAGATTTTTGAATCAAAGTGTCCCATACCACTTTGACGCTTTTAACATTTTTAACCCTTAATATCCATATAAATAAATAATTAAAACCATTTTTAAAACATGGATATTAATGATAAATATTTATAAGAATAAATCATTAAAACATTTAAAACGATATTTTAGTTAAAGGATTTTTTACAAAATGAGAGACACTTGAATACAATAATTGAGGAATAACATTTAATCAGAACTTTATAATATCATGAGAATAAAGGGATTCATGATATATTATTCCAAAGTACAGTATATACACCATATAAGAGTGAATTGGTGCATAACAACAATGAAGTCTCAATAGAATTGTAAAATGAGATGAAATCCCTTATAAAGAAGATATCCTTAAATTAAGGATAAATAAATCTCATAATTATGTGTGATAAATATAAATACACCCAATATAAGTGGATATTAAGTGTAAAAAAACCATAGGTAATTCACACATATTCATAGTATTACATATTCAATAACTACAAGTTGAACCCAAAGAAATCGAAATTGGGTTAAGAAGTTCCCTTGGTAAAATTCGACAGCCGAACGAAATCACTTTAAAATTAATAACATTAGTTGATGAGAGAGAAAATGGTATCTCATCACTTGGACATAAAATTTACATCAATAAGGATATATAAGAATATATCCCAACATAAAAAGATGTAAATTAAAATACATAACAAAATAAGTCTTTTTAAAAGAGGAGTGTGAAAGGTTCCCTTACCGATTTGGGAAACTTTCGAAACGTACACCCTATGAAAGAAGGGTCATACAATGAAGATATAACTACCCATAAATGAGATTATATTATACAAATAGTAAAAAAATGGGCAGTACATACACCACACAAAAGGAAATAGTGGCAAATGTAGCATGAATCTCACAGGAATAAAAAGTGAGATGAAAACCCCCTTATGAAAATTCGGCAGCCTAACGACGCCACATAAAACTTCCAAAAATGGTTTAATGAGATAAAATACGGTATCTCATCATATTAACATAAAATTTACAGAAATAGGAATATAAAATAACATCCCCCAATATAAGAAAGATGAGCTTAAAGTAAGTTACATAAAAAGAGTACTTAAAAATAAAGAGAGAGGTAGGACCCCTTACGAAAATTCGGCAGCCTAACGACGCCACATAAAAATTATTAAAATGAATTTATGAGAGTAAGAGGGGGTAACTCATCATATGAAAATAAAAATTACAGTATGGTTAATATTAAAGAACATCCTACAACATAAGAACATGGAGCATAAATGAAATGACATAAAAGAGGGTACTTGAAAAGAAAGAGAGAGGTCAGATCCCTTACCACAAGTCCGACTTGTCTTGTTTTTTTATTTATATTCCTGAATAATAAACTTTGTTCAATTTATAATTACTTAAGGTCCTCATTTAAATATTATTATTAAGTTCATATCACATATTACAATTTTATAATAATTGGTTAATAATGTGAGTTCATATCAGACGTTTTTTTTCGATGTTTGGTACATGAGTCAAAAATGAACTTGTTTGAAAATGATTGTCCATGTGGTTATAAGAAAATCATATCCAGAATATTATTAATGATTTTAATATCATATATATCCAGTAAATATTCATTTTATATTATTCCATAACATTTGGAGATAAAAATAAATGAAATGCACCGTTCATGGAGACGGTAGGCCGTACGTACGCAGGAGCGCTACTTTCATTTCCTTGTCATATTAATGGAATTAAAAATAATTGAGATATATATATATATATTATAATTCCATTATAATATATATTTTTTATAGGTCAAATAAGTTCATTAGTTTCATTCTTTATACATTCCATGTATTGCATGAACGAGTCACATCACTTGAGGGGGCGATAGTCCACACTTTCTCGTATGAAATTATCAAAATTGCACAACATGAAAAGCATGAAGGTATGTTTTAAATATAAAATAAAGAAGAATATGGGAAACATAAATAACATATATATTATATATAAAATACAGTGACATCATAATGGCCACCATGAAAGGTGTTAAGAGAAGATTGAACGATCATCGTTTCATGAGGCAGTAATTCGCCATCCACAGAAGCAGTATGTTCTTTAACCATTAGATGGATGTGTGTGTAAGTGTAGCTCAAATAATTAACATAACAACATCCTAGTATATTTAAGATACTGGTGTTGTTACAAAAGAAATGTATAAAAAGAGTTTAGGGGTTTGGAGAAGCAAAATAAAACAAAAGAACACAAGTGAAGACATTACCTTTAAATCGGGTAACTCCTCTTGGTTTGAACCAAAAGGGTTTCTTGAATAGAATTATGCCAAAGGTGAGGCTTAAATGATTAAGAGAGATATGTGTAGAGATGAAATGGGCAGGTTTTTTCCGAGACAAAGGTTTGAGAGGTGTGGCTAAGGTGGTAGAGGTGAGGGCCTTTTATAAGAGAAGAGGAGGGGCACTCTTGGAAAGTTATAAACTATTACTTTATTATAAAATTATTTTCGGATTTCAAAGGTCCCAAAACAATATATTTATAGGATAAGGTGATAAGGTTTCAAAATCCACCCATCCAATAGGTTTGTGACAAGTTTAAGCCTTAAATTTCACCCTATCTTCTCATTTTATTTAAATCGTTCATTTATGAGGTAATCACTACATTATCATGGTGTCATAAATAAACTAATTTATTTAATGTCTAAAAATTATAAAAAAAATATCATGATGTAGGAAATATTTTAGATTTCGAATGAGTATTTATAGTTAAAAATATGACTTGTATAACCCCATGTAAAAAAATTGTTTTAGTAAAACAATACATGTTTGTGACATTTTAATTTTAACTTTAAATAAAAAGTTATTAATGTAATTTTCCAACCAAAGTGGCTCTATGGGGTCCCCAAGTTGACCCATGGATTTTCTTGGTCGGACATGACTCATCCAATAAGGGTAGGACATTTTTCAAGGTCATTTCATATTATTATAACATTATCTTTACCTTAAATTACACTAATTACCTTTAATCGCGATTAATAAAACATAAAAGTTACTATTCACCAAAAAATTATTTTAATCTCATTGAACCACATTTTACTTCCTAATAAAAACCATTTATGTTGGATTTTTTGAAAATCAAATCATAGAAGTGGTAAAGTTTCATTTAAACGAAAAACCAGTTTCTTTAACAACCACTTAGTGGTTTCACTATTCATAAAAAATGAAGTTTTTTAGAAAAATACCAAAAATTCACCCTAATATATATTTAATATTCTGAATTAAACAATGATTTATATTTTAAAAAATTCAAAATATATAAGTTTCATTAATTAATTTAATAATTCATTCCCGCTGTCAAAACAAATAGCGTGTTTTTAAGAAACAATATCTATTAAAAGATTGACACTAGTTTAAGTCCAATTTCAAAGTTAAATTAAATCCAATGAACAATATTGGATTAAATGGTAAAAATATATTCCAATTACACTTTAAAACCAATTAAAAATATAATCTAACCATATATTTAAATTAGATGGAAAATACAGTTTTGATGTAAAATGCAGTTTTTTTCACTATTCATTAAAAAAAGAACAATGTTAGAAACATACCAGAAATTTAACCAAAGTAAATTTAAATGTCCAAATCATAAAGAATAAGTTTATTTTGAAAAATAGAGATTATAAAATTACCAAAAGTTAGATTAAAAAAAAAAGGTTCTCCATCAAAAGGCAGTAAAACAATCTTTTAAAAATATTAGAGTATTTATTCTTAAAATTGGATTAATTTGGATTTTAAGCCTCTAACATTTATTGGATAAATGTAAAAATATTTAACAAACATATGTAATCATTTTTTAGTTATTTATGTTCATTCCCTCCATTACAACGACTAGGCGTTAACTATTATAATATTATTATATTTTTAGTGTGCAACGTAAGATTTCAAAGAAACTCGTTGTTGCGTATTGGGTACTCCATCAAGCATATAATTACCTTTAAAGTAATGTTAAAATTTTATTCACAAATATTGATAAACATTATAATGTAATATTATTTATTTACCTGGGATGTTACATCATCGACGAGCGCTTTGTGGTTTTTACAAACCATAAGTGCCTAAAATGTGTTTTCTGATAGTGATATATAATTCTACTCTAGTAGAGGTGGATATATTTATTTAGGATTATAATTTTGAGAAATATTATACCCCATAAAATGGGAATGTGGTTTCTAATGTGTTGAGTCAGAAGTCCTGAGGAGATGTGGCTTGAATGTCTATGGATGATTAGAAAGGATTGGAGGATCTTGCCACAATGCTTCTTGAAATCAGATAGAAAAAAGGTTATATTTGTATTTATTAGATTACTATGGATTTATCCTTAATAAAAAAAGTGTTTGAGTCTCCATGGGAGACTTAAAGGCAGATGTGTGGTGTGGTTGTGTTGGTTGTGATGATGTCCCTAAGGGATGGTTAGAGGATGGTCAGAACCAGATGTTGTTCCAAGGGAGGTTGTTTTTTCACTTTTTATATTAATGAGGGATTTATATATGAGTTTCATAGATCACATTTATTATTAAGTATTGGTATAATAAGGATGCATTTTTTCTTTAGGATACATCTATGGTGGTCGAGGATGAAATAGTTAGTGGCAGAGTTTGTGGAATGGTGTTTGGTTTTCACCAAGTGAAAGTAGAGCATCGTGTTCATGGAGGTTTGTTGAAGTCATTGGATGTTCTTGGGTGGAAATAGGAATAAATATCAATGAAATTAGTCACTGTATTACCCTAGTATCAAGGAGGATGTAATGCAGTTTGGGTGATAGTGGACTAACTGACAAAGTTGGCTCATTTTATTTGAGATCTGTGAGTTGAGTTTTGTGGATGTTTTAGCCAGAAGATATATAGATAATGTGGTTAGGATTCATGGGGTACTAATAAATATCTTCTTTGATAGGGATCCCCATGTTAAATCATAAGTCTTGAGGGTATTACCACATACTTTTGGCTCCCAATTGTGACTTAGTAATGCTTTCCACCAAAAAATGGGCAGATGGAGTGGACCATACTGACACTGGAGGATATGTTGCGAGCTTTCAACCAGGAACTTTATGGACCATGGTTAATTCACCTATATTTGGTTTAGTTTGAATACAACAAAAACTATAACTCTTCAATTGGAATAGATGTATTTAAGGAATTTTATGGATGACTGGGTCATTCTCCGTTGTGCTGGAAAGAGGCTGTCGAATTACTAGTTCTTGGTCCTAATTTTGTGAAGAGAAAAAAATATATGATCTAGTCAATTTGATATATGATGAGGGTGGTTAATTACTATCATAAGTCTTATACATATCGTAGGATTATGACCTTGGAGTTTGTGGATGAAGAACACATGTTCTTAAGGGTTTCCCTCAATGTGGGAAGCGAAGGATGGGTAGGGTGAGTAAGATTTATTCTTGGTTCATTGGGTATTTTGAGGGGTTTTAGTGTTTTATCACGGTGGAATATTAGTTTTCACTTCCACTGTATATGAGAATCATCCATGAATTCTTTCATGTGTCCCAACTTCATTAGAATCTTCACAATTATTCCCACATCATTTAATAGGGAGAGTTTTATATCGTGGATGACATGACATTCATGGAGTGGATAGTAGATATCCAGGATCAATGATAGAAGGTTATAAATAGGAAAACCATTTCCTTGGTTCACATGTTGTGGAAGAATGGTTTTTGGAGTGGAGTTCATGGGAGTGAGATATGCTGACACCTTCCAAGTACCAAGAGTTTTTTGTGTTTTTCTTCACTTTGTTTTTTTGGATGATGTGATTTTTGAAAATTTCTATTTTATATGATGGATTTTTTTTCTTTGTTGATGTGATGTGTGATAAATATTCATGCATATGAAGATGGGAAATAATGATTCCTAATAAAAATGAGTTATACTATGAAAAAATTAAAACCATGTGGCGGAGTCAGTAACACCCAAAGTGAACAATATCTCGATATGGAAGATGGAATTCCTTGATTCGTGTGTTTGGGGAAGTGATGTTCTTGTTGTTTATGGTGGTTGATGTTTTGGGATGTGTATAATTTTATATTGTGATATAGATGGTTTTTAGGAAAGTAGGTGGGTAGTGGTTGGTGCAGAATAATGCAGTGTTGTGCCCGGAGAGAGGTATTAGTGTGGTTACAAAAGGTGTTTTGTGGGTGTTTTAGTTTTTCATGTTTATATAGTGTTATTATTTTATATGTGATGAGATCCTTGAGAGGTATCACATGGGGTAGTTTTATGGACATATTTCTTTTCTTCAAGTTTGGTTTTGATTCTTGAGGATGAGAATTGCTTGATAGGAATCTAATGTAATAACCCATACCTTTCTAACCCATTAATTTTCCATTTTTAGTGGTTGGAGGTGTCTAGGGAAGGATTGAGGAGGTTCTATGGATTTGGAGCTGTAGCTATACTGTAACAGGAAATTCATTATGGAAAAGTGGGATTTATATCATGAATGTCTAGTTTACAGTTTGTTTGTAGTTTACAGCTTGTATGTAGTGGGGGACAAAGAATGAAATGGATTTACACTATATATAGGGAATTTATGGTTCTTATTTAATACTACCCAAGGTAACATGTTTTTCGACGGAAAAAGCATTCATGAACTAAATCTAGTTTTTATGGTTTGTAACCCATGGACCCCATGTAATTTAAAATGAAAATATAAAATTTATGTCGTAAATGGGGTGACTTACAACCTATATATAAGTTCTTTTTTGGCTGTTTACATCTAATTCAGCCATTCCTTATCTAGTTTTGTGGTAAAACCTAGGAACATTTGGGGGACCTTTCTTCCCATCCTCCTTTATTTGGATCAGTAGGTTGTTGTGGTTGTGTTTTGGTGATCAGTGGTAAGTTATTATCCATTTCACCATTGTTTCCTTGCATTATTCACCTAGAGATTTTCTAAAATGGTGGTGATTTGATTGCGGTGTGTTTTGATGATACCTTTGTGTGATCTATGTGGATATGTAGTTTTATAGTGTGGTTGGGGTTTGTAGGATGTTTCTTCTTCTCCCTATAGTGCACAGAAAGTTTGAAAATATTCTTTGAGGTATGTGATCCTCATTCTCTCCTTTTTACATTCTATGTGTGATGATCACATGCTATTTTTTATAGATAGTAAGGGTCTTAATAAATAAATCTAATTAATTTACATAACTAAAATCTATGGTGATGGGGAGAAATCCCATGTTTTGTCTGTTTTTATATTATTGTTGATGTGTTTACACCTAATATTTAAAATACTAAAAATAACAGCCATTGGGATCCCTGTTTGCACTGTTGATGATATATTATGACACCCTTGCAGTGTTGTGTTATAAAACCCTAAATATAAGTATAATAAACATAAATTTGGCTATTAAATTATTTTCCCATGTAAATATAGTTTTCTTGATAATACCCTTGCTAAATAAAGAGGTAATGTGATAAAATTGATAGAATAAAATTTTGAAACTAGGATGTTTTTTCATTTTGTGTATTGTCTTGCATGTTTTGGGATATTTTTTAGTGTTGGAGGTGACTATCTAGGATATGTTATTTGTGGGGATATGATGTGATTTTTTATTGGAATGGGTGTGATGTGTGAAGTTGTGTGATATGGTGCATAGTGGTTCTGATGTGAGGTTGTGGTGTGTGATGGTCATGATGTGTGGTTGTTAAGGTATGTTGTTGTTGTGGAGAGATGTATTGTTAAATGTGGTGTGGTGGAGATGGTTAACATGGTGTTTCTATGATAGTTAATGTGAGTTAGGAAAGTTGTTTTTTGACATGGTTATGTTAATTTCCCATTTAGATATGGAATATATTATGATGATGAATGAAATTAATAAATGAATGGGTTGATAAATGAATGTTAGTGGGATATAATTGATGTGTATTAATTGGATAAATAATTTGAATAAATGAATGAGATATGTAAATGTGAATGAAGTGTCTTAGTAAATGAAAGTTAGTGTAAACTTGGTTAATTTTGAAAATGATGGAACTTGTAAATGATACTTGGTGTCTGTGTCTTATGTGGTGTGTTTCATATAGTGGTGGAAATAGTTGTGATGGTTGATATGTAGTGTAGTGCTATGACAGTGTAGGCTAGTGTAGTTGATGGGAGCCTATAGGTTGGGTATTGTGTGCAATCTTTATGTCATGAATCTTTATGTTATTTCTATATGTTCCCCACCCGAGTTGGGTAACCTTACCAACACCCATGATTTTTGGGCTCCATGTGCTTTCCCCAACATCTATGATGGTGGGGATATGGATGGGTGGATACCCCCTCTTACCTACTCTTCTGTCTACAGTGATGGCCTGGGTGTCTTTGGGCGAGATGTTCTATGATGGCTTAGGTGTCTTTGAGAAAGATGATACCTAATCATAGTACCTAATGCTAGACTTTGCATTGGTGGTGTAGGTAGGGATACATGTTGACCAACATTGAGGATGATTTTCATGAGATGTAATATGTACAGAAGGTATGGTATCATAGGACATTTGACGTTGTTATATGAGAGTGACAAATTAGTAGGGAAGTGGCTATGGGGTGTCTTGCTTGGTTGTGTTTTCAATGTTATATTTTTATATTGGATGAGTGATTTTGTGAACAAGCCATGATGAATATGGGATTGGTTAGTTGACATGTTTAGGTGCTTGTTTGTTCTATTGTTTGTTCACTATAAAAGCAGTTTCTTATTTTAACATGTTCACTTGAGGCCATGGGTATGATCTTGCTAAGTAAACCTGTAATGCTCATCCAATGTATATGAACTATTTTTTAGGTTTATTGGAGGGATTTAGTGACCAAAATGGGAATTATAGATTTGTTTTGAATCTACTGTTGAGTCTCTTCTATATGACCTATCTTTTGGTATATATTAGAGAAATTTATTTGTATCTAATGACATTGATCGTACATTGTGGGATGGTTTTGGGTTTAATTTTATATTAAAGACTGGAGTTACTTGGTGGTCATTTATCCCGTCTATTGATCCTACTTTCTTAAGAGGGAAATGCCTCCCATATGTGAGATTTTTATACCCTCTATACTTATCACCTTCCTAAGGCCTACTAGAGGTAGGAATCATTGGTCATTATCTCTCTTCATTTATTTCTATCCTAGGAGAGGTATACTTTGAGGGATGGGGTTGTGACAGAGAATTTCACCATAGATCCACATGAATTTACTTTAGAAGAAGATACATATACATAGAGTTCTAGCTGAGTAGAATAACCCCAAGAACATATATAATAAAACACAATATGTTCTTTTGATGGAACCTAAAACAATTGGGCCTCTCATCAATGATAAAAACACACAGGTAGGCCCATATGTTAGGTAAATCCTACATACCTAGAATGATGCATGTGATGCCTATTTCCACTATGATCCAAGAGTCAAAATCCAATAAGTGGCTTCTTCCCAACAGGTGAAGGTCCAAAAATTAAAAAATTCATCATCAATCTCAAAAACCATGTGCATCACATGAGGTTCAAATAATATCAATTATAACATCCAAAATCTAGAACATCAATCCCATCTATGGTAACATGGATTGAACTAAAACATGTATTAAGGATTTACCATCTCGATATCCATCTTAGGCTTTGAAACATTTCAATATCTCATGACTACCAAGTCCCAAATAGTAAAAAAATAGAAAATATAGATTTTATACCACTTTTTGATGTCCTGACCATGAGCCCACTCGACCAGTTTCCTAACCTGATTCAATAAAATACCTCAAGTATGCCTTCCCATATGACATAGGCTTTCGATCAATTGCAGGGGTCTAGGTTGTGATCATGGGGATACTATACCCACATATCAGAGTGTGCAATAATGAATAAATAACCGAATAAAAAACATATAATCACATAAAAGTACAAAAAAGAAATAAAAAATATCAAACAATAATTGATGAATGTGGAGATATTTTGATCCCACTCAATCTTCTATGTCTCAATTACATTATACAAGGCCTTATCCCAACTTATACCTACAACCAAGTGGAAGTCTTCTCTGGTACCCTTTTACAATGGAAGCCCAATCCAGGTGGTAGTATATAAATTAGTAGGGAAACACCAACATAGTAATGTACATAGAATTAATGTATCAATATGTTCACATGATATGCTCAGATGAGAATAGTAAATAAACTACATGAAAATAAATAAATAAATAAGCCAGTATTGATCATTAGGTCTGCGAACATGATTGACCATAACGTCTTTGACAAATGCCATGGTGTCTTTGAGCACATCATTATATCATGCCAACCATAACATACCCAATGATGATTCCAAGGATTATATCATGTGAATTTATGTACTGTATAGAACAATGACCAAGTGTATCATCATAAAAGGATCAAATGAAATATCCTATACATATTGATAATCTCTCCAAACTCTAGTTATAATGAATGGCTCAATGATGATTGTTATGCATCCTAAGAAATTAATGAATTTGAAACACCCTCTATCTCACTATGACAACTGGTCAAATCCAATGTATCATGGACATCCAAATCAGATACATGTATGTCGTCATGTTCAAACACTTAGATCCTAGGGGTAACCTATGAATCCCATGGTAATCATGATAATAATTACCCCAAGACCGAATGGAAAGATATTAGACATGCTAGGAATCCTAGGGAACCTTAGCACCCAATGCATCCCATATAGACATGAGGTTGAATCCTGGAATCCTACGTATTATTTTCATGGCTCAAAAACTAGATACTATGAAGTACATCAAAACAACCATATAAATATAATTAAATCACGTAAGGATTAAAATATAAATCCTAGGAAGCACCTCAGGGCATACACAATGATGTCATATTGTCATTAATATCACAAAATTATCAAATTAGGCCCAAAAGATGGATCCAAAGAAGCACCTTTGGGAATCCACAATGTTACCACCACTTCACATCAGGACCATATGCCAAGTCCAAGGAAGAATGTCTGGGCATCCTTATTTGCATAAATAATAAGTGAAAGCATAAATAAGATATAGGGGTTGGATGAATTCCTAAACCCATTACCACTATCCATATCCCCTCACGCTCACATAATTGGTACAAATTTTATGGTGAATCCTTTTACCATCTCTATGCATACCCATACATTCCTCCTAGGGGTCATTCTAAATTAACAGTACCAAATAGGGTCACCTAGGTCATGTCAAAGGAGAGGCACCCCAATAGGGATCCTCAACATTGGGAAAGTCACTTGGGTATATCATGTATCAGAGAGGGTTATACACTCCTCAGTAGATCCATAAACATTGCATGAACTATAGGACTTGAGGGGTAAAACATATAGGCAATGACCTAATGATATGGATCATGGACCTCCTCATCCCTCCAGTCAGCACTCCGAGCTCAAAGGCTATAAGGAATATCATTAAACAAAAATGGCCTATAAGGGATAAAATTACAAATACCCCACCATCCTATATAAGTAGGGATCCATGGGTCCCTAAACTAAGCACCCCTAGGGTTTCTCTACTCGATCTACCCCAAACCCCTATCTTGTGGGTGTCCCATGATTTCTAGGCAAGTGCCACTAGTCCTTATTTAATTAAATAAATTTGATGAACACTGTAGAGACCCCAACATGACATAAATGGACATTACATTAATTTTTTGAATACTTAATACATAACAAAAATAGACACCCAAGGACCGTAATAGTTTAGTGTATTTGGAAACTCGAAACATAATCTTCTAATCGTGGTGAAAGATCTTCAACATCTCCCACAAAGATATTACCCTTTTTTTCTTACCTCAAACCTTTATTTATATCCTGGGGAAAAGAAAACATAAAAAGGGTGAGCTCAAATGCTCATTAAGGGTAAACATAGAGAACATAAAACAATCCATAAACATTTCAACGTAAAAACATGAACATAAAACATGAGTAATGAAATAAATCTTGGCAGTACATAAGGCATAAATCACAAAAGAAAATTAATCATGATAAAATATCATGGTAATAAAACATTTAGTTGTGGAAACCCATTAAGCACATGATATTATTTCCATAGTAGCTAAGGAATTGCTTCCAAGACAATCATAGTGGAAAAAGGCCATTACTAAATCAAGTTTAAATTCCATCCAGCCCTATATTACTGAACCATATTTACTTTCCATTACATCCATGTCTATATAATGAGATATTTATCTTTACCCAATGCATTAGAGGGATATATAGGTCCCACCCATCTCATAATGAAATCATTCTTAAGTGTTCCACAAAATAAACATAAATCATTCATCATAACCCAAGGAATAAAATGGGTTTCATAAACATCATCCCATCATGAAATAATCCATATAAAATAAATGGATATCATTTCATCATAAAAAAAATAAAAACATGTAAATAATAGGGACATTATACTTGAAACAATTCCATATTAAAGAATGTCATCTTAGATGGAAAATCATTTTGATAAAACACTTGAAATGAATTCTTGAGGAAAATATCCTTTCTTTTTCAAAATCATTTTATATTCTCAAAATTTGATTCAATTTTAAAAGAAAATAATTTTGTTGAAAATAACCATGAAATATTGTAGAGGAAGATTCATGGAAATAAGGCATTATGAAACTGTAAAAATCCATTCACACCATATAAGTTAAAAAAACATTCTCCTCATACTTTTGCTGAAAAAGTCAGAAAGTACCTTGTATGGTAAACGAAAGAAATAATCCTTACATACCTTGTGGTAAATGTAAAAAAAAAAGGAAAAAATGACTTTAATGGAAGAATAGTAAACATTTTATGAAAATATCTTTAGAAAACATGGACATGGTTGACAAACATAACCACAGTAAATACTTATGAATAAAAAATCTCAGATAACAATGAGATTAGAATAATTATCCCTTACCTTAGGTCAAATTTTTTTCTGTACATGACCGAACCTCCTGTATAATGATTTAAATAATGTCATTGAATTATTCAGGAATCATAGTCATTTTTATGATATCATATATGATTCACTTACGAATTTATATTACCCATTCATTTGTCAATTCCATGTTGAAGTAACATTTTGGGTAATAATATTTCATTTATCGTACGTGTTTTGACTTGTAAATATTAATATGATTTCTTAGATCATGATTAATTACTTCCAGAATGTAAAAAATGATTTATATATAATATATATTCAGAAAATATATATATATATATATATATAATTTATCAATAAATGGAATGAAATACACCGTTCATGGAGACGGTAGGCCGTGCGTACGCAAGAACACTGTTTTGTTTCCTTATTAAATTGAATGGAAGTAAGTAAATAATGTATAAATAAATACAGTATCATTATTACGTCATATATTTCATTATTATTTATTATATATACTTTATAATCATTCTTGAATGGATAACATGGAGAATGAATCTCATCACATCGTGGAGATGGTAATCCGTACGTACGCATGAGGGATAATATCGTTCCCTTAATTATTGGATGTAATTGGGGTGGATGATATAATATATCTGAATAAGTATGATGTTATAATAATTATATATAGTTATTATTTTGACCATTACACCCATCCAAGTAAGGCGGTGGTGGAAACACAGATTACACCATGGCGTGAAGACGGTAAGTCGTACGTACGCACACGTGGTGATTTCATTTTTCGTAGGATGGATATAAGGTGAAATAGGGTCATTTCATAATTATAATAACATATCATTATATTATTGATACTTATGTTATTACTTTATAATTAAACAACTAAATAAGAGGAAGTAGAAGAAGAAATAAACTTTAAAGAATCATTAGAAGAGATTACCTCTTCCTCGACCTGCCTCTTTTAAACTTCCCCTTAGGGCACTAGAGTTGGTCTTTTGAGAAGACCAGAACCTCTATAATATAAATAGTGAGGTTGAGAAGAGGAATTGGCAGGGTTTGGATGATCTTGATAGCTTAAAATGGAGTGAAGTGAAGAGGGAGGAGGTGCCCTTTTATAAGAGAGGAGACGGGATCTTTTGGAAACCTCAAAAATATTAATTTATAATAAACTCAAACCCCACTTAAAAACATCCAAAATGACTCAAATTAGAAGAAGAGATGATATAGGGTTTTAATATCATCATCAAATTAAATTTATACATGTTGGGAAATTATGTTAAACCTTATCAATTTGATTTATCCTTATTTAATCTATTTAATATTATTTGTGGTAATAAATTTCAAAATTTTAAATTGATATAAATACTTACTTATGTTTTTTAAATTTTCCATAATTGGATAATTTTTGAAATTTTCAAGAATATAAATTTCAATTTATAATTTATAATTTTTTTGTGATTTTTAAGTAATTTAATAAAATTTTATTTTTATAAAATATCAATAGTGTCAATTTTGACACTATTCATTTATTTAGATTTAAATAAATTCCAAATAGAATCTATGTTTGAAAAAAATATTTAATAGATTCATAAAATGTCATATTCATCTTTAAAACTTGTGGAGAATACTAATTAGTTTATATAATATTTATTTTAATATTTTTAAAACCATTTATTTGATATTTCTCTTAATAAAATAATTACTACAACATTTTTGTATTATTATTTAATATACATATATGTTGCATAAAAATTAAAAATAAAATAATATGATTATGATAAATCTAATAGATTTCATAATAATACTTTTAGTTGAATTTATATTCTAAAACAACCAACTTTTAAAATTTTATCTTTATTAAAGTATGAAGGTGACAACTTTGACATCATTTAAAATAAAATAATATAAATGTCTTAATATGAATTATAAGGCTCAAAATGGTCCAAAGGTCTATAGTTCTATGCTTAGGGTATATATATACTCTACCTATAATGTTTGTTCAAGTTTTGGGTCCTTTTGATGGGTATTATTATTTTAATAAAAACTATATTATGGATTTTTCAATAAATAAATAATTTCTCCATCATTAATGTATAAGCTATTAAGGTAATTATATATTTCTTAAAAATCAAAAATAAATTACCATGATTAAGAAAACCATTTTATCTTTAAAATGAGTATTTATAATTGAATTTATATTCTCTATAACCTTATATTAACAATATTTTAATTTTTAATGTTTGAGTGAGAAATATTTCACTTTCTTTATATAAAATAAATTAAAGGTCTTAATCACATCCAAGTGGGTTCCAAAAGAAAGACTTTCGACCCAAGTATAGTTTAGAACTAAATATAATCTTCCAATTATATTTACACAAGTGTTAGGGTAATTTTATAATATTATTTTTACACTTAATTACTTGATTTACTTTTAACTATAGTAAATAAAATTTACCATAGTTACTATTCATACTGTATAAAAATAAAAAGTATCATATTAACATAATTTGGACATAATGATTCCAAATATGGAATCCATTTTTCCAAATTCAAAATACAGAAGTTTCAGTATTTAATTTAAAATTAATTTCACTGTTGAGAAAATAGGTTTTAAAAGTTAAAATATTGCAAAAGATTGAAATGTTTTTACCTATGAGTTCAATGTAAAATTAATGCTAATGATATAAATTATATTAAATGGTAAAAATATATTCTATTTATTCTTTAAAACCATCCAATAATATATTTTAACTATATAAATTATTTTGATGAAAAAAGTTGTTTTCAATTAACATTTAGCGTATTTTTACTATTAATCAAAATAAGAAAAATATCAGGAAAATATCAAATATTTATAAAAAGTAAATTTTTATATTTTAATTCCAAATAAGAAGTTTCATTTGTCAAATTGAACTTATAAACATGTCAAAAACTAGATTTAAAGTGGGTGCTCCATCAAAAGGTGGCAAAACTAAATTTTTTGAAACATACTTATTTTACCTGAAAAATTTATTTTATTCTCATACCATGTTCTAGAATATGTGTAAGATGAATGATAATGTTATAAAATTAAAAATTTGGTTACTACTATTCATAACGGCTTGTTAATAATAATATTATAATAATATATCGTTGTTTAGTGAAACTTGGTAGTGCGTACAACACACGCTATTGAGGAAGGTCGCTCATGCGTGCAACACAAGACAAGAATAGTGTTTGCATATACTGTAAGATAATATGGTGTTGCATATAGCATAAGATAATCTTGGTTTAGTATACAACACAAGACATCAAAGTAATTAAAAAGAATATTTCTCATAAAATCTCGGGGTGTTACATTCTACCCCCCTTAATATGAATTTTACCCTCGAAATTCGTCAGGGTTAGAAATAGTTTACTACTTGAAAGTTTATTTCATGGAAACCCACATCGTAAAAAGGAATAACCAAACATAATTTCAAAAGCTAATGTAAAAAATGCAATGGTTACCCAAATTAACTCATCACTGGGTTTCCACATAGAAGAACATAGGTGAAAACATTGATATGGAAGAGAAATATAACCATCAAGTTCTGATGGAGAGTGGTAGAGAACATGGATATGAAAAATCCAATAATGAAAAAGAAATAATTTTGTGATGATCTAAGGTAACATATGATTCATCGGATATGAGGGTACTAGGACAACATTTTTGGTTTTCAAGATCCTTTCCATAAATTTGAAAATTTTGAATTAGAAGAAATACTTACTTGATTTTGGTACAATATCATAGTTGGTCATTCCTTGAACAATTTCCACTTCATATATTAAAGAAATGAAGTTGAATTTGTCATTCGTGAAGTGTTAACAGATCATGTGATAGAATGATGGGTCATTCCATCTGTCTCAAACAAAAGGTTTGCAAACGTTATTAAAAATACATAAGTCCATATATGGTGATATTAATTGTATATGGATCCAAAAATGGACTTATAATTTATATATCATACCACTTAATAAAATAAAACTAATATCTACTAACCAATGACTTATTATAGGCCAGTGGTAGGCGATAAAGGTCTGTCTCACTTCGGTTGTGGGTTCAATTCCCACAGCTTTGTCTGACGCGACGGTTTGTCGCCCGTCTTATGGGTTGTCCTTTTTATAAAACTATACTATTATAACATTTCAGAAATAATATCAAAAATTTATAGCCTTAAAAAATACTATCTGATGTCTAACATAATCCATTCCAATACTTAGGCTTATCCAAAATACTTCTGTCTAATCTCATAGTATAATGAAAAAGATTACTAGAGAGGTCATCTACCAAGAATGTGAATACCATCATTTATCCCCCATATATCATAAGATATATCTTGTTGGTCACATTCCAAACATGTGAATAACTTAATCATGCATTCTCTTGAAACATGAATTACCATATAACCTTAGTGAAAACATGAATACTGTCTAAAGTTAACTCTTTCCACATACCAAAATCCCAAAATTTCTATATACTCAAAACATGATATCACTTTTTACTTATATCTATCATGAGATCATTAATAATATCAAACAAATTATTTTCTCCTTATCCCTTCATTATGTGCTTATCAGCTTCTTTCCAAAAATATTTTAATCACTTTTCATTGTTATCGGTACCATATAATTATTGAAAACCACAATAAACCGATACATTGATATTCCAATATTCCACGATACTATAAATGAGATTGCACAACATTATTTTGGAATCCCATTACATAAACAATTAATCATTCCACCACTTCGTTGTTATATTCTAAATCACCAATTGTGATCGCATGTGACTTCCGTTTGTCTTTTTCCTTAAGAGTTTGTTGATGTCGATCATCATTAACCCTTGGACTATGGAATTAGTTAGCATAATGACCCATTTCCTTGAACATGTAGCATTGAAGTGTGGGTGGTGTGTTCTTTGTAGTCTTTCCTATATTCACATAATTAGATACCTTTTTCTCATTACTTCAACACTCAACTACTCGATGTCCTTATTTTACACACTTAAAACATTTTCTATTCCCTTTAAGACAACCTCCACCATGATTCTTTCCATAGTTTGAGCATAAAGAAACATTCTTCTTCTTTTCACCATTGTTTTGAGATTTTTCCTTGAACTCCATCTTTCGCTTCTTGTCAAAACCAAGAGATAGATATGTAACACCAACTTCCAGTTCTACGTTGATAGCACAATGCACAATCTCTTCATAGCTACTGAAGTCTCTTATAAATAATGCCTTTCGAAGACTTGGTTGTAAGCCATTGAAGAATCAATAAACATTACCTTTAGGTTGGATGATAAAGTCATATGTATACCTTACAAGCCATGTAAAATTCACTTCGTATATACCAACAGATTCATCATCCTTTTTTATAAGCTCAAGGAAATCCTTTTCCATCTTTGTTTGAAGAATATGAGGGAAGTACATATTGAAAAACAAGTTCTTGAACTTGTCCCATTCCATGGATTCAATTTCATCTTGGAGCCCTGTATTCTTAATTAGAGTACACTACTGGTCTGCTTTACCTTCTAAATGATAAACATCCAAAATGACTTTTTTCATGTTCTGAACAGCAAAGTATGTAAAATATCTTTTCAATGGTACTAATCTATTGTTCATCAATAAGTGGATCAGAAGACCCATTGAAATAAGGTGGTTGTTTCCTCATGAAGGACTCAATAGAATATTGTTCCCTTCTTTAATCATTTGTAAGTCCAGAATAATTCATAGCTTGTGTACGTATAGTAATAAGATTTTGCAATCCATCTCCCATAACATTGGTTTGTTCAGGAGAACAATCATTGCATTGTCCATTATATTGATCAACACAGTTCCTCCGGGTTCCATCCATCATCTAAAACCCAAAAAGAATATTGTGAGAGACAAAAATCATACTAAGAAAACAACATAATCAAGGGGATTACCTTCAATCTCTAAAATCTTAGGTTTAATCCTAGGTTATTCATGATCATTATCATAATTCGAGGACTATAACCTATACTGATACTCAACCTTAGGGACAACCCTAGACATACCTTAGAAATATCTATAGGGATCTCACTAAAGTTTCCGCATCATAGTTTCCAAAGGTTGGGTAAACCTTCACTCTGATACCAACTGTTGAGACCCAAATCTTGACATACATGAACGTTACATTACTATTGTGGAATACTTAATACATAACAAAAACAGACACCTAAGGACCGTAATAGTTTAGTGTCTTTGGAAACATGGAAAATAATATTCTAATCATGGTGAAAGATTCTCAACATCTCCAATAAAGATATTACCCTTTTTTATTACCTAAAACCTTTATTTATATCCCGGGGAAAAGAAAAAATAAAAAGGGTGAGATCTAATGCTCAGTAAGGGTAAACACGGAGAACATAAAACAATCCATAAACATTTGAATGTAAAAACATGAACATAAAACATGAGTAATGATGTAAATCTTGGTAGTACATAAGTTATAGATCACAAAGGAACATTAATCATGATAAAATATTATGGGAATAAAACATGTAGTTGTAGAAAACAATTAATCACATGATATGATTTCCATAGTAGCCAAGGTATTGCTTCCAAGACCATCATAGTGGACAAAGTCCATTACTGAACTGGGTTTACTTGCCATCCATCCCTGTATTACTGAACCAGATATACTTTCCATTCCAGCCATGTCTATATCATGAGATATAAATATTTACCCAATGCACTGGAGGGAGATATAGGTCCCACCCATCTCATAATGAAATCATTCTTATGTGTGCCACAAAATAAACATAAATCATTCATCCTAACCCAACGAATAAAATGGGTTTTATAAACATCGTCCCATCATGACATATTCCATATAAAATAAATGGATATCATTTCATCATAAAAAAAATCAAAAAATGTAAATAATAGGGACATTATACTTGAAACATAAACATATTAAATAATTTAATCTTATATGGAAAATGGTTTTGATAGAACACTTGAAATGAATTATTAAGGAAAATATCCTTTCTTTTTCAAAATCATTTTCAATTATCAAAATTTCATACAATTTTAAAAGAAAATAATTTTGTTAAAAATTACTATGAAATATTATAGAGTAATCTCCATGGAAAGAAGGCATTATTAAATCCTAAAAATCCATTCACACCGTATAAGTTAAATAAACATTTTCCTCGTACTTTTTCAGAAAAATTCAAAAAGTACCTCATATGGTAAAAAAAGAAAGATTAATTCCATAACTTGTGGTAAAAGTAAAAAAAAGAGGTAAAAATGACTTTAAACATACATGGGTGAATAGTAAACATTTTATGAATACTTTTTGAGAAAACATGTATATGGATTATAAACATAACCCCAGTAAATACTTACGAATAAATAATCTCAGATAAGAATGAGATTGGAATAATTATCCCTTACCTTAGGTCCAATTTCTTCTAAACGTGTATGAACCTCCTGTATAATGATTTAAATAATGTCATGGACTTATTAGAGAATCAAATACATTTTTATAATATTATATATGATTCACTTACAACTTTATATTACACGTTCATTTGTCAATTCAATGTTGAAGCAACGTTTTGGGTAATAATAATTTCATTTATCGTATGTGTTTTGGATTTTAATTATTCATATGATTACTTAGATCACGATTAAATACTTCCAGAATGTAAAACATGATTTATATATAATATATATTTAGAATATATATATAATAGATCGATAAATGGAATAAAATACACCGTTCATGGAGACGGTAAGCCGTACGTAGGCATGAACGCTGTTTTTGTTTCCTTATTAAATTGAATGGAAGTAAGTAAATAACATATACATATAACAAGTATCATTATTATGTCATATATTTCATGATTATTTATTATACATACTTTACAATCATTCTGGAATGGTTAACAAGGAGAATGAATCTCATCGTGTCGTGGAGACGGTAATCTATACGTACGTACGAGTGATGATATCATTCCCATAATTATTGAATGGAATTGGAGTGGACGATATAATATCTAATAATAAGTATGATGTTATAATAATCATATATAGTTATTATTTCTACCATTATACCCATCCAAGTAAGGTGGTGTTGGAAAAATATATTACACCACAACGTGGGGACGGTAAGCCGTGCGTACGCACGTGCAGTGATTTCATTTTTTGTAGGATGGATATAAAGTGAAATAGGGTTTTTTCATATTTATAATAATATATTAGTATATTAGTGATACTTATGTTATTAATTTATAATTAAACAACAAAATAAGAGTAAGTTGAAGAAGAAAGAAACTTGAAAGAATCGTTAGAAGAGATTACCTCTTCCTCGACGTGCCTCTTTTAGACTTCCTCTTAGGGAAGTAGAGTTGGTCTTTTTTGAAAACCAGAACCTCTATAATATAACTAGAGAAATTGAGAAGAGGAATTGGCAGGGGTTAGATGATCATGAAGTATTAAAATGGAGTGAAGAGAAGAGGGAGGAGGTTCTCTTTTATAAGAGAGGAGAGGGGCACTTTTGGAAACCGCAAAAATATTAATTTATAATAAACTCAAACCCCACATAAAAACTTAAAAAATGAATTAAATTATAAGATGAGATGAGATAGTGTTTTAATATTATAATAAAATAAAATTTAGACATGTTGGGAAGTTATTTTAAACCTTATCAATTTGATTTATCCTTATTTAATCTATTTAATCTTATTTGTGGTAATAATTTTCTAAATTTTAAATTGTTATAAATACTTACTTATGTGTAGTGAATTGTCCATAAATGGATACTTTATGATATTTTAGACCATATAAAGTTCAATTTATAATTTTTAAATATTTTAGTGATTTTTAAACAATTTAATAATATGATATTTTTATAAAATATAAATAGTGTATATTTTGACAATATTAAACTATTTGAATTTAAATAAATTCCACACAGAAGATATGTTTGAAACAAAATATTTAATAGATTCATAAAATTTCATATTCATCTAGAAAATTTTTAGAGAACACTAATTAGTTAATATAATATTTATTTTAATATTTGTAAAAACATTTATTTGATATTTCTCTTAATAAAATAATTACTACAACATTTTTGTATGATTATTTAATATACTTATTTGTTGCATAAAAATTAAAAATAAAATACAATGATTAAGATAAATATAATATCTTTTATAATAATAATTTTAGTTGAATTTATCTTCTAAAACATCCAACCTTTAAAATTTTATCTTTATTAAAGTATGAAGGTTAAAAATTTGACATCATTTAAAATAAAATAATATAAATGTCCTAATCTGTATTTTATGGTTCAAAATGGTCCAAAAGTATACCCTTGGATGCTTAGAGTATATATATACTCTAAAAATAATGTTTGGTCAAGTTTCCGGTCCTTTTGATGGGTATTAGAATTTTAATAAAAACTATAGTATTGATTTTTCACTAAATAAATAATTTCTACCTCATTAATGTATAAGCTATTAAGGTAATTATATATTTCTTAAAAATCACAAATAAATTACCATGATGAATAAAAACATTTTATGTTTCAAATTAGTATTTATAATTGAATTTATATTATGTATAACCATATATTAACAGTACTTTAATTATTAATGTTTGAGTGAGACATATTTCACTTTATTTAAATATAAGAAATTAAAGGTCTTAATCACATCCAAGTGGGTTAAAAAAGACACCATTTAGACCCAATTATATTTTAGGATGAAATAAAATCATCCAATTAAATTAATACAAGTTTTAGGGTAATTTTATAATATTATTTTTAACTTAATTACCTGATTTACCTTTAACTATAGTAAATAAAATTTAGCATAGTTAATATTCACAATGTATAAAAATAAAACATATCCTATTAACATAAT